>JAPDOI010000587.1:0-187500 GCA_029168955.1 Aplectana chamaeleonis
TCTGCCCATTTTGGCCATTTTTCCATTTTTTCTGTTTTCTGAAAAAATAGGCAAAATTGGACAGAAAACAGAAAAAAACGTGTACCGCAATTTGCAGCAGGACTGTTTTTTTTTGGATTTTTCGAAGCTAAGCCGATAGAGTGAGGGTACACTTCACCCAGGCTCTCAGCAGTTGTACCGCGCTAGACACTTTTATCTCGCTGTAGTGGTTATCCATTAGGGCACGTGTGGCGTGGTGGGGGAAATGGTGCCGTTCGTTGTACACGGTCGGGTTCGATCCTCGCCAAGGTGAGCTAAACCAACCAACCCTCCGGGATTCTTCAATTTGGAACAGATTTATGTAGAGAGATGAAGGCACTTATTGGGAAGTCGGCTGGCCCCGCAACCCACTAAATAGGCACGAAACTCATTCCTCTAAAAAATGTGCCGCGTTAGTGCCGGCAAAGTACCGCGATCTTCGACTGTGCCGCGATAGTGCCGCAGCGGCTCCGTGATCAGACGATGATGCTGCCGTGCCTTGAGCCTCGACATCGCGGCGATAGTACCGCAGCAGCTCCGCGTTAGAACCGCGCCGGCTCCGCGAGGATGCAGCAGCGAACCCGCGTGGAGTACGATGTCCTGTGTGGTGAAACGAAATTGTCGCCGGTTCAATGTGCCCAAGTTTGAGGTGCATTCCGTGTTTCCTTGTGCTGCGGCGGTAACCTCTGTCGCTTATCAGACAAAGGACGCGGCTGTGACCGCAGGTCTGAATTTTTTTATTACGCTGAACCCCTCTGGTTATCTTCCTAATTCTTAATAACTTCTTTATAGGTAAAACTAGTTGTCCAGAATCTCTCGAGAAGTTGTCGAGAATCTGATCGAGAATCGAGAAGTTGTTCAGAAAGTCGGAGAGAGAAGTTGGCGAGAATTCTGGAAGATGGGGGGGAAGTTGTCCGAGAATTTCGGGGAAGTTGTCAGGAATTCTGGAAAAGTTGTCGAGAACTCAGGAGAAGGACATAGTTGATGAGAATTCCGTGAGAATTCTGGACAACTTTCTCTCCGAAACGAGGAATGTGTCGAAAGGATTGTCGAGAATTCAGGACACATCGAACTTGAACAAGCTGGTTATCGTTTATAATTTTATTCCACTGAACTCTTGAACATCACATTTCTACCGGATTTCCTATGTTTCCGAGTTTTGACATATCAATGGTTTTATCGGAAGGTGCTAAGTGGAAGTAACGCTAAATTTCAGAGTTTTCGCGATTCCAAGTACTGAACTTTCTTTTTATGATTCGTTACTGGAAAATGAGATTTTTGAATATCATTATTCAAAAGTTGTTTCTAGAATTATCAAAATGACGTTGAGAATTAGGAATATTCAATCGAAAAAATTTAAGTGATTCAGTTCTGGCCTAAATATGAACACAGTAACCTTGCATCAATTAGTTGGCATTCTATTGGTGTACAGTGTCCTATCGCAATTGATTTGCTCCTTCACCGCATGGATAGGTGTGACCCGAGCCTTGTGTTGGCACGCAGGCAGGGGCCAGTCTTCACATCCTAGAGTATTAACAGGCTTCACTACAGGTACCTACCAATCGAGATCTGCTGACCCGTTACCGTTGACAGAGGCGATCCGCTACCTGGGGTCCGCCCACTTTTTCGAAGAGATTTGGGTTTTTCGAATTTTAAACCATTTTCGGATCACTACATGATTATTCAGCCTGAAAAAAGTTCAAAGTATTTTATGATGTGTTAGATAGATTTTCCGAATATTCATTCCAATCGAATTCATACCTGGGTATACAAATTTATTTATTCATTCGGGGAAAAAAAAACTGTGGATTCTACCCTCGGATTTAGTCATTCATTCGAAAAATTGAGAAGGAGCTTCTTTCGAAAAATTCAAACATTCAAGAATTTCAAAAGACGCATTCTCTGCTTATATAAGTAGCGTAGGCCTCAACGAGGAAAGTCGAATACTGTGTGAAATGGCCACGCCTTGAGATGTTGAATAGCATTATAGTTGCTTACAATTTTGAAAAAAAATGCCGACACAAACGAAAAACTTGAAAAAAGAAACATCGTTCCAGAAACAACGAAAGAATTAAAAAATTCAGAACGAACAAATTTCAAAAACCTTTCGAAATTTCGAAGTTCTGGAACAGAACGAATTAGTCGAAACTAAGCGAAATTTCGGATTTTTCGAAGTTTGTTCGAAAAAAAATCCCAAACGAACAAATCTCGAAAATTTTTCGAAATTTTCTAGGTCGAACGAACGAATTTCGGAGTCTAATAGAAAGTTTAGATTTTTTCGAAAGTGGGCTGTTCGAAATTTTGGATCTTTTCGAATTTGCTTTTCGAAGTTTAGGATTTTTTCGATACTCCTTGGAAGTTTCGAGATGCTTTTTTCGAAACCGGTCTCAACGATTTATTTTACAACGCTCGGTCAGAGAATGAATGTTCCACAAGTATTCAATTTCTACTAAATCGCGTTCGCTCACGCTCACGTCAACTCGGCCCGAGGAATAAAAAGAAACAGCGTAACCTAGGAGTTCGAGAAGCGTGTTCAAAGTCCAACGATTTTTCAAAGAGAGAAAAGAACTCAGAAAAACCAAATCTCGAACGAATGAAAATCGAGAATGAGGAAATTCTTCTGACAGGGAAATTTCGGACGAACGAAATTCAAAAAATTGTCCGATGAAACATCCGAACGAACGAAATTTGGAAAAAAATCTCGTTCGACAAATTTACAAGATCTAAAAATGAGGGAATAATTACTGCTGCTGAATTTGGTGCCTTCTACGAAAGTTTATCAAAAAAACTGAGCGCTTTTGAGTTCATTTAAGTCCACAGATGTAGATAGTGAGATACACTCTTTTCGTAATCAAACCGTTTCTTTAGATATACATGTGTTCATATATAATTCTTTTCTTATTTACTTATTTTATTTTAAATTATTTGTGACGGACTCTCGAGGAGGAGAAATCAGGCGGAAAGCTGCTGTGGAGAATAAAACTAAAATTTGTCCGAGAATAAGACGAGGAGTTGTCGAGAATTAGGCGAAAGAAGTTGTCGAGAGTCAGCCGAGGAGTTGTCGAGAATCCGAGCGAGAAGTTGTCGAGGAGTTGTCGAGAATTAGGCGAAAAGTTGTCGAGAAGTGGGCGAGAGAAGTTGTTTGCTGAATTACAGTACAAATTCTGGGGACAACTTCTCGCCGAATTCTCGAGCAACACTTTGTCTGAGCTTCATATCAGACACTCTCCCGAAGCCGCTGCGGCGGCGGTATCAGCGGAGCCGATTTCAGCGGTACTGTCGGGTCCCCACTATGAAGCTCCGCGATAGTGCCGTTTCGGTGCCTACGCAACGCGCCAAAGGCGGCGGCACTATCCCAGCAGGAGCCGCAGCGGCCATTTCTCTCAGGGAGTCTAGTCTCTACGAATACCCGCTCCCCAGCGTGCCACTTTTGGTAGAGCGGAGGTAATGTTGTTGCTTCAACTGTACCATGAGCGCAAAACTCTATATGCACGTGTTTTGATTCCACTGCAACGCAGATGGCACAGAATTCAGTTAAGATTAAGCGCCAAGAATTCTGATGGTGAGCCTATGAGGCAGATGATAATTCTGCCACAGATCTACGAAGGCTCTCAACGTTGGAGCGAACGGCACGTCAGGTCATTTATACTCTAACGGCACGAGCGCGCTTGGTACCGTGAGCGTGACTTTTTAGCTCTGAGGAGTAAGTACAGTGTTCAAACCACTAGTTATCCCGCAATAAGTGTCAAAAATATGTACACTCAGGAACGGAAAACTCGCTCCGACTTCAATCCCACGTACTCCTTGTACCAGACATACATATGTATTTAGCGTTTCCAATAACCGTAATCCAGAGCTTTTTGTACTTTGCCTGGGAAGGGAAGGTTCGATGAACATTTGTCATCTCCTCGCACTCATAATCTTGCAATTCTTGAGCGTCTACACTTTTTTTGCTCTAGCCAACTAAAGGTTTAGAAAATTCAATGAAAGAAGCATAGATCACTCCAAAAAGTGTATAAAAAAGTTCAATGTTTTGAAAAATTTCGTTTAGTGTACAGCTGAACACGCTTTATTGATTTTTAGAAAATTCTTTCTGTTTTCTGTTTTCTGCCCATTTTTGGAGATTTTTTTCTGCTTTTCTGTTTTCTGTCAAAGCTACGTTTCTGTTTTCTATTTCTGTTTTCTGTTTCCAAAATATTTTTTCCGCACATCCCTGGTCACATAGTATCCACGAAGGACCATCCTACTGATGCGACCGAAGGCGTCATGTAGAAGATGTAGCACTGTTTGACTTGCTCATGTCCACTGCAGCCACATCGACATGAGATGGCACTGAGTATTCAGGCAAGAAGTGAGAAGAAGCGCCCAGTATTTTTCCTGTTGAGCCATCAGTTCTTCGGTACTGCATCGGTCCAAAGAAATCCATTCCTGTATTTTACAGAAAGAAATTATTGTGGCTGGGGTAACTCTGTTTGTTGATTGGAACTGGAAAAGGGAGGAAGGGGGGAATGGTTTGGCCGTATATCGTTTGCAGTGGTAATGCATTCTGTTTCCTCCAAAACTCTGTTTGATTGTTTGCTCGTCCTTTTGGTATCCATACGCGTTGACGGGGTGCTGTGGTGTGTGGTTGATTCAACTGTGATTATTGGCTACGTGAATGGAGTATGAAGAGAGAGGTGATGCGGTTTTTATTGGGGAGGAAACATTGGCGTGACTGCGTGCTTCATGAAGATTGGAGATTGTTTATACGTTCTCGTGATCTCCAGAGCATCATGTCTTTTCGCATATGAAACAGACGGAGTTGATTTTCAGTTCTGGTGAAGGAGGATTTTGGCCATGTGCGAGGCGTATCCAGAATATTTTCTGCTCTGTCGATTAGAGCTGCGCTGAGTGTTTCCGAATTGCGAAGCGGCTCTCCCTGGACTTGATGGTGAAGACGTAAGATCACCAGTGACTGTCATTACCAGAGACGTCCATGTGCTAAATCGTGCCGAGGCTGTCGATAAATGGAACTTCTACTTAGAGTCGTTGTCAGCATTTTGGATTTGCGTTGCCATTGTTACATCCGGTTGGTTGTTAGGTTGCATTCTTGTTGTTCAGTGTCTTTCGTCCGAATAGTTTTTCGTGTCCATCAGAAGGGGGCCATGCCCTTATCATCCTGAGATAGAAATGGACGGACCGTTCCACCACAATGGCATTGCTTGGAGTTCGTCAATTGTTGCTCCTCTGGAGACCGATAACTCAGCTGGATTTTCAGGAGGATTGGAACATCTACCGGCTGAAACAACGTCATTGGTGAGGTTAGTGAATTGTTTTGACGCGATTACGAACGAACACCTGGAACGTCCTTTTCCCGTTTTACAGTCCATGAAAGCGCAACCATTGTACTGTCAGTCCAACGATATTTGCGAGTAGGCTTGATGTCGATCTATTCGTTGATTAAAGCGGAAGTAGTTTGCACTAATCTGTTGAGAGCCGGAAATAGTTCTAAGTCGTGAGTATGGTGATTGTTTGGTGAAGTGGGGCTAATCTTGATTTAGCCATGATGAAGGGATCACTTTGTGAGGAGGATCTCGAAGGTGTTGAACGAGGTACGCTACGGCGCCGTAGAAGCACTTCCCGATGCATCCGTGAATACGTGGAGATCGAAGCCTGACAACCTGCTGGAAAGGCTGGAAGGCTGTCGTCCCAGAGCTAGTTCGATTTTCCACTTAGTGACTGGAGGAACATTTTTCCAATGAGTGTGACAGGAGATATGTATTCCAAGCGGATCGTAGAAACTTGGCTATTTCTTTGAGAACTTTTCCGCTTTTCTCGTTTTGATGTCGTCTGGAGGCTTTTTTGGGGAGGAGCAAGCAAAGTTCATCAGTAGTGATGTTCCACTGTATGCCGGGTAGTTTTTGATTTTCCGGAGACAACTTTGTGGCTTCACTTCGGTTTCGAAGAATTTGTTGAGTTCTGAAGAAGTTGCTTGCGTATGCTCGTAGATTCATACCAGCTCGGCCGGAAGAGGGTACTTTTGAGTTGGAATAAAAGATCTTCCCTTCCGTTGACATTACTCACCACCATAGGAACACGTTGTCAAGAACGTAGGTGTTTCGTAACAGAGTCTCGGAAAGC
Organism: Aplectana chamaeleonis; assembly: GCA_029168955.1. Taxonomy (NCBI): domain Eukaryota; kingdom Metazoa; phylum Nematoda; class Chromadorea; order Rhabditida; family Cosmocercidae; genus Aplectana; species Aplectana chamaeleonis. The sequence continues at coordinate 6,139 of JAPDOI010000587.1, forward strand.
GGTGTTGACATGCTAGTCGTCAGGTGATGGTGGATAGTACCAGAAAGGAGAAATGGTGAACAAATCCGGGCCGAGAAAGGAACGCAGAGTGAAACGAAAAAGTGACGATATTGCTGCTGTGAAGCTGGTGTCGTTCCAACTTCGCCATAGGAAGCGATGTGCTCAATCTCTGCAATCCAGGATGAAGGGCTATCATCAGAAATGCTTTCTCGATATCACCTAATGACAAGAATTGGAGAGGGAACCAGCGTATCAGGGATACCGGTCAGATCGAGGCAAAAGTACTGGTCCTCGATAAGAAGAGTATTTCGTTGATACTTAAGCTTCCTTTTGGAAGTTTTAGCTGATCCGTCGAAGACACATCTCACCTTCACGCCGTTGTTTTCGGCTTTCACTACACCATGATGAGACAAATAATGTGAAGGCTTCGATAGTTCTTGAGTTGGACGATCGGTGGTAGGAGTCAGCCAGGTCCTTCTGGTGGAGGGGCTTGTTCAGTTTTGTTGTTGAGTCCTTGGTCGCCAATTATTTTGACCGCTGAGACACCTTTAGACCAAAAGCAATTTATTACATTCCTTCTGGTGCTTTTATACCAACCATACTTATGTCTAGAGCAGTAATCGAAAGAGAAGACTTAAAAACATGTGAAGGAATTTTAGCTCATAAAGAAATAGTATGATTAAAGCTTATCGTGCGAGATTTTCCGTATTGTTTCCAAGTGATTTCCATCATCAATACAGTATTTTACGGTTATTCTGTAGTTACAAGAAAGTGCTTTCCCCATCCAAATTCAAAGAAAAATTAGAAACTTGGCTGTGGATTATGGAAAGCCGTACCCGCGCACCTAGTCAACTGCCGAGTTTTTAGAATTTTGCTCAATTTTGGTGGAAAAGCACCGGAAACGTTAAGAAACGTTAAATCTCCCCCCGCTTTGCGCCCCCTCCCCCGGCACCCCCGCTCCCCATCACACACAACACACAGTATTGATTTACGAAGAGTATTCACTAAATAGATGAGGCACAAACACAGATATAACGCGAGAAAATGGAGCAACCAAACAAAAAAACATAAACACAAAAAGTTATCAGAGGGTTCCATATCGATTATTGTTGGCAAAGTTTGAACCGAAGCCAGCCCTAGGCCACGTTCTGCGCTTACACAATTAGTGAAAGTACGCAACCGCACAACCGCCTTTTTCCGTTACCGTGGACTGTTGAGTGTTGGCTGAACAAAATTGTGAGCCAGAAACAAATGAACTTGGAGCGCTTATTTGGGAGTGTAATGCAAACGGTATATCCGATGCATCTTTTGCGGAAATCCATTTCTTACTCTTAAACATATTGAACCCACACTAAATCTATCCGGTAAAGGAAAACACGTCAGGTTGCAACATTTGCTTATCCACGAGGAGGTTTTCGCACATAACTGATGACAAGTGTAACCTGTCAGAATCTGTTGAAGCTGATGCTGAAAGGAGGTATGAAAGAAGAGAGTTCCCTTCACATCTCACGATAGGGTCTACTCACTAGAGACAGAAAATAGTTTAGAAATATCACTGTTCTTATCGTTGGCCCACATCCTGGCGGCAGCCGATCGCCCTCCATTCATAGCTAATATAATTGTATTGCTTTTCGAAAAACGGACCTGATGGTCGAATGAACGGATATGTTCGATCTCCAGGTATCTCGGAGCATTCGGCCTATGAACGCATGAATGAATACATTTTGAATTTCTGTATTCGAAACGGACGGAAATTCTCAGGAAAATTTCATTTTTCACGATTACCATCCTATTACTTATGAAGCAGCAGCCGTTGCCCGCAAATTGGCGATGGCCGTCAACTTGGCTCCGAGTACGAGCAGTTTGTTCCTAACAACCAAGAAATTGCATTTTTGGTACCGTTTTTTCTTTGAGTATCTAAGAGAATGCCCTTTCCTGGTCTCTCCTGCAGCATCTGGGTGGGCCGCATTATTGCACGTGGTCACGAAGGTTGTTGAGGATAAGGGCATCCTTATTTGGGATTCCATTTGACGTTAAGATTTAAAAATGGGGAGCCGGAGACAGGTTGCCGCGTCAACGAAATAGCTAAGTATAGTTGTGCTTCCCTGGATGAAAGAAAAAGGCCAAATAATCGAATAGATTCGAATGACCACCTTTTTGAAGTCCGATTTTGCGGTACATTCGAATGGTATTTTTTCCGAGTTCCGAATTTTGTATAGAATTCAGAATAAAGAATTCGATTCGATTAAACTCGAATCGACAAACTGAATACAACCCAGTTGAAGCAGTCAATGTATCCTCTATTTTGGAAGGCAAATCTGACGACCCGCTTGATCATGTCGCGATGTGCGCTTGCGTATGTCTGCTTTCCAACTTTTGCCTCACACTTTCCCCTGCAATGCGGTCCCAAAGCACTTAAATGTGGTGTGCCCATTCCGCAACCGCATTTTCCTCGGCTACGGAGAGAAAGTGGGTGGGGCAGAGCACCCCACCATATCAGGTTTCAGGGCCGCATATTACAATTGATTTGCTCGTTTTAGCCGGTTTCAACACTGCTGTTTGCGATAGGCCACGGACCTTACGATTTCTGGTGTTGATAAGTTGTGAAGGTGAATTCAATCGTTGCCTTCAAAGAATTGTTATTTTTTTCTTTTTTACACCAAAAACAACATATTCAGCTGTGCACAAGGTAGTCAACCCCCTCAATTCAGCTAATAATATCGACATAGAACTTATTATTGAACACTGCCCTGAATGACCGCTGCAAACATTTATCCAGTTTAAAAAGCCGGACAAAGTATTTGCCAGAGGTTGCTCAATTTCCTGTCCCGATTATTACCACCAGCCCACTCTCCGAAGATTAGCTTGGATCGATTTAATGTTGGCGTTAGGATCGTGAAAGAGAGACTTTTGACGATTTACTGTTGAAGAAGGATGGCACACACTCCCGGTGCCTGTATATGCTACTAACTTTATAGGTGCACCGAGTTTGCGCCAACCTTCAACAGTGAACATGCAGTCTCTTAGCCCACGATCCACGCTTCGATGTTACACGAGTTCTCCAACTGGATTTCATATGCCTAAAAATTCTGCGTTTACGCTACAACTTTCTATCGATTTGGTTTTGCAATCTTGGAACTTACCCAGGGAATCGATATACGCCTCTAGAAGGATTTTCTGCAATTTGAGCATTTCTAAGGGTAAAGAATTTCATGATTAAAAAGAAGCCATTAGGAGGTTCTCTGAACATCTCAGAACTTGAGGCGTGCTCCTCTGATTTCCTAGTCAAAATTTTAATAGATTTACAAGAATCATTGGCTTCAATTACACATTAAATGAGGTCAAACAATCATTTGTTGCAGCGCTGACGATGACAGGGCAACGTGCGGTGAGGACGCACACACCAACCATGTGGCCCATTCATGCTATTTGTGCTTCTTTTCATCGCTTTTTGTTTCCTAGTGTTTATTACCCTTTTTTGGTAGTCATGCTTATGGTTATCCTCATTTTCGATGAAACGAGATCTGTTATCTGGCAACTAAGATGTCCAAGCAAGATCTTTCATTAATCAGCTTACTTCTTTTGTCTCAAATAAAATCCCACTACCTCTGCTCATCGTCGTCTCACTTATGTTGTAATGCGTGGAGATTACTTATATTTTTTCTCTTCATAACTCCGATATTTTTTTCTCCAATGCGGTGTTCATGTGTGGCCTTTACGCAGACAGTTCCAGAATATCGTATGTCACTATGTTTATCCCTTTTCATAAAGTTGTAGTTTTTTCGAAATAAAAGTAGTTAGTTATTATCGTTTTTCTCTGAGAAAGTGGTAGAAAACGGCATTGACGTCCCCTCAGAGGGTAATTTTTTGATATTTTGGTCCGGTCGCCGTATCATAGCAACCCTACTAAGCGCAGAAATCTCCAATTCGCTCAAATATAAACGAGAAAAAGCTAGGAAAAAGTCGGCCACGCCCCTTGAAAGAAGAAGTAGGTAGCGCCCACCGCCGGAGTTTCCGAGCCTCAATAAGGGGAAGAGACTGAGCGAATGATTTTGTTCAAAAATCTATGTTCTTCCTTTTGTTTTTCCAGAAGTCTGCCTTCACTATTGTGAGCCTGCCTTCAGAATGATTGCTGCGAATGACGAGAAAATGCTGGCTCAGGAGACAACTCGTCCGCGAACTTCTACCAGTTCAAATTCAAAATATTCGAGGAGCCGTAACTCAATTCGGTAGAGAGTGCTGAGCGATTCTGGAGACACCATTATGATCCAGCGTGAAATTTTCTCCAAGATGAGGCAGAAAAAACGAGAAATCGGTGATTCTGAGCTTGAGACTGAGGCTTTAAGTTGAAGTGCTGCTCACATAATGTTTACGTCATCCATTCAATTGGCATAGTTTCTTCTAGGAAATTTGGTCAGAAGACTTGATATTTTCTATCGCGAGTAAGAATTAGGGCCGGAGATCAGAAAAATAGAGTCTCGCGATCAAGCTTCTGTTGGAGATATCGCACCGTTCGAGTGATGACGTCATGAAGCGAACTGGTGCTTTACTGGGACGCAAAGTCAGGTTTGTGGAATGTTGGTAGAATGTGATCGCGGAATCGGGGATGGAGACTTTCATCCGAAGGAATGTCTACGGGCACTGCGCTTCCGCGGGCAGAGTGTCTACGACACTATGTAAAGAGGCGACGGCCACTCGTCGAGTGGCGATCTCCGTCATTTTGGACGAGTACAGAGAGTATTGCGCGAGGTCACATTTCATTCGTGCCCTGTACACAACGGCGAATATCTGATATGTTGTTTCACCACATTTTGCACGTCAAGTGATTTTGAAATCCTTTGACGTGATGATGCCTGCCAATGGAATACACGGTCACCTACCGTACACCTTGAATAGCGACGGCCGGGCAGATTTATTCGAAACTTCAAAATTACAACTATTCTCAGACTCTGCGGGGGGGGGCAAGCGCCGGACAATAGAGCCCGTTTTCGACTTGGGGGAGCGACAGCGCGGAAGGCCTCCCGAGGGGGGGAGCTTCAGGGGAGGCCCCTGCTCTCCTCGGCGCTTGCCCCCCCGAGGAAGGGAGAAGAGAGAGGAAAGATGGGAAGAAAGTCGTAGAAAGGTAGTTTACGACAATAGAGGCCAGAGAAGGCATCTATCACGTGCTCGAGCGGTATAAAAGGCGCCTCACCTCATGGAGAGCCGCATTTTCGGCCCAACAGGGCCGGCCCTGAGACAGTGACTTCGAGTCACTTGTCCAGAAGGGGATATTTTTGGAGAGGAAGCGACGAAACGCTTTCCGGAAGAGGTGACGTCACTGCTCCGGTGTCGTGACGTCACTGCTCGAGGAGCTCGTGACGTCATGGCTCCCAGGGGCAGTGATGAGGGCTTCAAGGCGGTGACAGAGGGGGCTTCCAGGAGCAGTCACGGGGGCTTCAGGGCAGTCACAGGGGGCTTCAGGGCAGTCACAGGAGGGCTTCAGGCCTGCAGTCACGGGAGGGCTTCAGGGCAGTCTGGGGGGCTTCCAGGAGACAGTCACTGGGGGGCTTCAGGGCAGTGACGGGAGGCTTGCGATCAAGCCACAAATTGTCACTCCGGCGGCAGCCCCGGTGATTGAGGGAGGAGCAGCGCCGGTGCCCGGAGGGTTGCCCCCCTGAAGAGCTGCGCTAGCCCCCTCCAGTGTATGAGTTGGAGTGTTCATTAAAATAGTAGGCTTCGAATATGGAATAGATCCATATGACCCTCTTTTTTATGTCCGATTTTTGAATAGATCAAAATGACCTCTTTTTTGAGGTTCCATTTTAAATAGTGTGTATTCAAGATAGGTGCGATTTTAGAAAAATTTTGATAAAGAATACGTAATCGAATTTCAATTATTCGAATATATCTGATTCCGAACCTATTCCGAATAGCACAGCAACCTATAATGGCTAGCTGCGAACAACATGTAGCTGAAACGGTGGCGCACTTACGTTCAATCACTGGCGCACATGCAGAAAGTGTCCACGGACGAGGTGGGGCTGAAACTCCAGAGGAATATAGCGGGTTTACAGGCGTCAGCTTGAACGCAAAGGGGGTTCCCATCTTCATAAAGGTTATTCATACCGTCCCAGAGCTGTGGGGAACGCTAGCCTCGACAAAGCATGCAGCATCTGCCGCTAATAGCGTTCCTGCTGCAGCCATCGTCGGTGCTGTGACTGATAAATAGATCTGCATGAATTAACCCTTCACGCCAGGCCTAATTTTTTTAAGACCTAGTGCATACTTCCGTCGCTGGTGCACGACGGCATCGCCCACACGACTACGACTGCTCGAAGCGACGTTATGAGGTGGTTGTCGAATAGGATTGACCGCAACACCACACCAATATTCGGACCAGATGGGTGGTTGAGAACTTTGCATACTTGCCGAATTCGCCACATTTCATTTAATTCTAGATTTTATAATTTCTATTTTGCACTGTTCCGTGATCTAATGTCGAAATTCAATTCGCATGTTGGTCTACATCTACTGGATATTATTGACGTGTCATGGGTATAGAAAACAATCATCCGTTATTTATGTCTCACAGAGACGATTTTACACTTTAGTAATAGTATTTTTACAATCGCCATTTTAAGAAGATACGATGTACTCACAGATATTATGGAAACAAACAAGTCAGTGACTCCGTGTGTTTATTGATGTCGCGATCGATTACTGTGCTGGCCGTGGCAGATTTTGCCAGTGCATACACCACTGCACCCGCCGCCGCGACTCAGGTATGCACTGGGTCTTGAGTACGTCACACGTTGGTGATGATGCGGACTGACCGTGTAGAGCAAAAGCAGGACGATTAATCATGCCTACAACCTGTGGTGAACTGTGTTGTGGTCAGGGTTTTCATAGTGAAAAACGATCCGCGATTTCTTGATTCTCGAGAACTGCTCTGCGATATCACATGCAGCTGTCGGTCCAACCATCGCGCCTGAAACATTGCATGGCAGTTGCACCCATACAGTCGGTACGGTTGGCACTGATGCTTCGCGCTCCTTGTTGTGCATTAGGAGCAGAACTTGTTATGCACGCATGTTGGTAACATATGCTCACCGAGTTTGCGCCAACGCGCAATTATGAACTCAAAGTATCAATGCGATATGTGCCGACTGTATGCACTAATTTACATAACGACTGGAATTCAAGATTTTCAGAAGCAACAATATTATTTTCTTAGGAACTTGTGGAACTCTCATGTACCAAACTCACGAACAAGAAAGGGAAGTTTCAGACAAATGCTGTTATGTAAGCGACTGTTGTACCTTTCATTGGAGTTTCATACAGGGATTCCTGTGAAAAGATCCAACATCATCTGCTTGCTCGTAAACCGACCGCAGCGCATTTATGGTCGATGATGACATCTCACTCCGAAAGCGCTTCGAAAGTCAGCGGTCGTGACCAAAGCCACAGCTCTCTTAATGGATTACATTGGAAGAAACGATGGGGAAAATTCGCGCAAAATACCGTATTTTCTCTTCAAGAAGTACATGTAAAGCCCGTTCGAATGAGACTTTCCGCCCTCGCATAGTCGGCGCGCGTGCTGAGGCATTCGTGACGTGGGCATTTCACCGGACCCGTACGTCGACTGGCAGGAACGTTAGACAAATATTGAGATGATATCCCAGTCGGCTCTTTGCAGTCGTGCGAAGGTTGGTGTAAAATGCCTCGGCGACAACCCAAGAATTTGACACGCACGCCCACCGCATAGGCGGACGGCTCTTTCGGACAGACTATACTTGTACCTTTTAGATCTCTTTTTAGGGGTGCTTTTGATAGAGCTGCTTGTAGTTCGAACAGTGGTGCAATTATAATAGACAGACTATGAGGTAATTTGTTGAAGGTCGTGTAGGGCTCACCATACTTTTGCATTTATTAATTCAGTACAAATCCACTTTTCACAATCCTAATTTTACCTGTGATCCACATAGGACGGCACACCGTGTTCTCTCCCTCTCATGATGTTGATCGCTACCAAATCTAGAGCCACTCTGAGGACTTCCACGCTCAGCGAACAGATAGTTCCTAAACACTAACTGTTTGCGGTATCTGAGTCGATCCTATTGAGGACGTCCCCACCTGACAGCTTCCGACACATGCGCTGTCCGCAGCCATTGTGGAAATATGCCAGCGAGTCCGAGAAGAATTGACTCGGCTTCCCTGTAAACTTGAACGGGATTTCGTACATTGGCTCGTAGAAGAAAGACAAGAGTTTCACCGAAAAGTTCCATCTACCATGCTTTTCATCGTAAACCGCATCAGCGTATACTCGAAGTTCAGGGGCTAGATCCAACTGGAGGCGATGCGTTCGGTAGTTGCTACATCGTATCGTGGGAAAAACCTGGAATTAATTCACTTAGAAGTAAGTGCACCTATGCTGTCACCGCAGAGGAAGCATGATGTCGAAGTACCTTGAAGCTTCTTAGTAGGTGTATTTTTAAGGTGTTAGAATACTGAAATCTTGTGCTTAGTATGTGTCTGTACTGAAATCTTATACTTAGAATGTGTCTGATGTCTAATGGATCTTTTATTGCCCCCTGTTAGCATTCCGGAGAAAATAAAGCCAGCTTCGAAAAGCCGAAGGGTATTCCCAACTAAGCTGGATCAAATGAAAAACTAAATAAATAAATAAATGGAACTAATATCCATTCATGAATGAAGAAAGAAGCTGATAACATCAAAACGTGCTTGTGCCCCAACTGGTAAAATGTAGGCTATCACTGGGAATGACAGCCTTCACTGATTAAGAATTGTCAAAGCGAAAATGCTGCCGTAGGAACAGGTGTGAGAAATTGATGCGTCACATCTGGAATCGTAACCTGAAATTATGTAGGTGTCAGGTACGTTTCGGTTCCACGATGAATGTCATGGTTTATACTCAGTGCATTCACATATGTACTCGAAAAATGCCTCTCTGTTTCATAACTACTACGGCTGCTAATTACGCGAACAAAAGCTGAGTACATCAGCTATGATTTTCCAGTGCAAAATGAAGTAATCGAAAGCAGAGCAAAGCTTACCCATGTAGTATCCATTGGTTTTGGAGATAGTTCGTATCTGTCCATAACTTCGGCTTCCGAGCACTTTTGGCAGGAATTCGTTGAGAAAGCAAGGTGAGCCAATTTCTGCCGCGACCAGGCGCCTGTGTTTCCTGAGAGTTTTCTTTTTGAAACTATTTTACGATTTTCGGTCTGGATGATCCTTGCAGCTCTGCCGTTTTAACATTGCAGCATACACGCCAATATGTGTTTGCATAAAGTGCTGAATTGATCGCGAAACACTTCGGCTTAGGCATCTTTCATAGTCCTCACCGCGAAAGCGCGGCACGCGCCTGTGACGCGCAGGAAGCGCGGTGGACTACGAAAGTTCTTACAACGCGGCACGCGCAGTAAGAACTTTTCATAGTCTTCACCACCACCGCCAAAGTGGCGCCGCAAACCGCCGTGGCGATTTTACCGCTTCAATCAATGCTTGCTGCTTCTCGATTTGAGTCCACTCCAACATAAATGAATTCTGGGACTATCACTGCGCTACCGCATGAGCGAAATGCAAGCCGCGAATTTCTGTGCATGTCTCCAGTTAAGGCCCGACTTTTACCAGCACCGCCACGGCGGCATATCTGGAGATTTTATAAGTGGGTTCCCTCTCGTCCCGCGTAGTGCCGTCGCTTTGAAAAGCTTTCATAGTCCACCGCTCGCCCCGCGCGTAACTCGCGTGCCGCGCTAGTGGTGAGGACTATGAACACTGCCACTTAGGGCGCTGAAATAGACTCCCGCCGCTGAAAGGCGCGGCAGCATACAATAAGAGGAGTATCGATCATGCGGTTGCCGCTTTGCGATCGATCTCCCTTTATTGCATGCTGCCGCGCCAGCTACCTCGAAAGATGGGAGGTATTCGGCCCTTAGAGCGTCGAACCAGCAGTACGACTTCCTCAAAGCGCCTTCTCGCGCTTTCCCACAGATACTCCAGCCCTAAGAGGAATTTTTCCGCCCTGCTCTCGTAATGCTCCCACTATCCGCATCGGTACCATGTTCGTCTTCCCTTTGCTCCGAGAATCGAGCCCATTCTGTGATTGTTGCCCCGTTGACCCTTTCTAGACGTTTTGTGCTTCTTCTTCTTCTTTGCAGCCACGTCGAGGTTCTGTCATGGGAGAGTTGAAGAACTGGGCGACCAACAGTGGATTCGTCCATATCGATCCATTGTGGTCTGCCGTATCGTGGCCGTGGCATCCACAGTCTGGGCAAACGATCCGATTTGCTTTGCTGTCAATCTCTTGCTAACGTATGCCATAAGCATAGTAGAGTGACCACAGCGCAGCGATGCTCAAGTGCATCTGGCCCTCCTTCCGAGATAGAGACTCGGATGTGCAGACCAGGCGGCACCACTCCCAGGATGGGATTTACCGCCGCCTTTTCCAGATTGACACACCGTACGAACTGTGTGTGCTCCTCGCGCAACAGACGGAGTCGTTCTTGCTGTGAATCGTGCCATCTTTGCAGATTGACTTTGCTTGGAGCATCGGCGAATATGGCTGTCTTTTAGCTCTCTCTCTCTCTCTAACGGGATTAAGCACTCTCCATGACGGATGGTCTGGTTGTCTCATAATGTTGATACGAGAAATTGTTGAGCGCTTGCAGCTGACAGTGCTCCTTAACTGGTAGTTAACGTGTTTCGGCATGCAGGTGCTCGACTGGGGAACTCCTAGCACAACCGGTACCGATGCGAAGAGCGGCATTCTGTGCAGCGTTGCATCTTAGTCCAAGAGGAATCCGGAGACTAGAGTGCTGCCAAATCCCCAAACCGGTGCGGCGTGCTCGAGGTGCGGGCTGGGGAGAACCGCCTTATACGTGAGCCGGAATTATAGTTTCCTTGCTGCTTCCCATGAGAATTTACCGCCCAGGGGCCCTGAGTCACATCGAGCAGCTTTAACGACTGCCTGCTTCTGCTCGGTATTTTTATGAAACATGAGCGACGGATCGAGCAAAAGACCGGAAACGGCAGCACTGGAAAGCGAGCAGCAGGCAAACCCGGTCTCCATGCCCCATGACATCGCGCTGTGCTCCAGGATGGGTCCGTCGTGAGAACGGACACCTGACGAACTTGGCTGCAGAGATCTTTAACGCATCTTCTCGTCGAAAAAAAGATCTTCAGTGCAATCAGGTACTCATTGATCTTATTGGCGCCCATCTGTATGTTTCGATCTCTGACACATGATAGTAATGTCATCTGCATACGCGACAACCTTGATATCCTGTGGCGGCTCAGGCATATCCTCCGAGGTACCAGACGCTGAAGAGAGGGGCTGGCGATAGAGACACCGCCCTGCGGAACTCCAGCTGCTATAGGAATACTATTGGAGACATGGTTCTGAAACCTGCTCGAGCTCGTCTTCCCTTGATTAATGTTGTTATCCAGCGTTTTTGCCATGGCGGTATTGATGATTTCAGTAAGTTAGCTTGACAGGACTCCATGGTTTACTGTGTCCAGAATGCCTTGAGAGTGAGATCTAAGGCAACAGCCACAGTTCTCTGTAGCTTCAAGGCATTGAACCCATCGATGGCAAAGCTTGTAATTTCCAGCAGGAGCTGTCGTGGTGGACGATGCAGCTTTCCTGAATCCATGCTGAATCACTTGCTTCCACTCATTGTGCTACATGAGTCGCTTTACGATCAATTTTTCAGCTACCTTCGCGAACGTGGACAGCAAGCTAATGGGTCTGTATCCCTTGACTGAAAGCCTGAGGTTTCCCAGGCTTGGGCAGCGTGGCACACAACGTTAGCTGGTCTTCCAGTTCCTGTGGGCTGGTGCACGATCTGAACGAGGTATTGATCAAATCAGTGATGAAGCGGAAGGATTTCATTCGGTATCTTCTTCAAGACAGCAGGACATAACCGTCTGGACCGACCGCTTTTGAATTCCGCATATCGCTATAACTTTCTCAACTTGCGTCGTAGTGAACGCTTCGGCCGTGCTCATAAGCGGGAGGCGGCACAGCTCTCGTGCAGTCACTCCATTCTGCGGACCACGCTTTGCACTGGTGATGAAAAAAACTTCTCCCGAGCGCATAAGCGGCTTCTTTCCTGACTTGAATACACCGTTTTCTAAATTCTGGGACTGTGGAGACGGTGGCAGGCGAAGCTCTTACCCGAGAAGCTTCACGCAAAACCTACCAGGTAGCTGCATTGTAAGTCTTGAAATCCAACTGTCCACTGAACGCTTTCCACTCTTCTTTCTTGTGCCTTTCTAGATCCTTTTTAATCTCATCCGGCAAGTTCCAGCAACGACGGGGTCCAGATGGTTTACCGCTCTCCTGGCATCTCTTGTCCTGATCTTATCAAGGATCCCTTCGTGACATTTGGATAAAGACGTGCTAATGCAGCCGACAGTGAATAGCCGCTTTCATGGCTCTGCGGATCGCGTCAGATAAATGGCACTCTTTCTGAAGTGCACGTCCGCCATTCCAGGGTAATCGGCCGCTAGGTGAAGTGCAACCTCACTGAACAGAGCGCCAAGTCTGCTCGGCCTAAATTAAGATAGAGCAGTGTTAGACTGAAACACTAGAATAAGGGAGCGAGAGAGTTGGAAGATCGATATGGATGAAGACAGGGACATGGCCACTTGACAGAGTTGTTGAGGTGGACCATGAGCAAGAGTTAGAGAGGTTGGACGAGACTAGAGATATGTCTGAGCTGGAGGATCGGCCGTTAGTAGGGAGACGAGTGGGCTCCAGCCCAAACATCGTTTAAGATGACCAGGTCGCATTCCTCTGCCCATTATTCGACGTCATTTCCTCTAGCATCAGAGCCAAGAGACGAGCAAAAAGTGTGAACGTTGAAATCGCTCGCGAAAACAACCATAGATGATGAGGAACCAGTTAGCCAAAAACTGCTTCAGAAAGTGGAATAGGAGTTGTAGGAAGAGGGGCATGAGATGGTAGGAGTGGAATATATATATATATATATATATATATATATATATATATATATATATATATATATATATATGCTATATATGTAGAAGAGAGAAAGAGGTGTTTTTAAGAGGAGATGGATTGGTAGGTACTCGAGAGTACCATCAGTAGGAAGTGTTGGGTATAGAGGCTGTGAGGGGAGAGTAGAATAAAACAAAGGTTGACAATCCTCCGCCATAGAGCTGACCTTGGAGCATGGAGAACTACTGTATAGCCCGGAATATTGGGATGAGGATGGGTTGTGGATGGGAGAGAGCTTGGTTTAACCAAGATGACGCCTGGATGGTGAAAGTACGTGCGAGAGAGAGAAAGAGAGAGAATAGATAGATAGAAGATAGACAGAGAGAGAGAGATAGATAGATGAGAGAGAGAGAGAGAGAGAGAGAGAGATGGGGCTGAGAAAGCTTGGCAGCGAAGGCCGTTGAGATTGATACGTACAATGGAAAGAGGGACGATTAGGAAGAGGAATCCAGAGTTGGTAGGTGAACAGCGCCAAACACAGCGGAAAGCAGAATTATGATGCCCTCTCTGAGACACGAGCTGGAGACCCGAACAGGAGAAGTGCACCCACCTTTGGCATCCGAAGCACTGGACGCTGGTATCATCTCTCAGGTGACATCCTTGCCGCACGTGGCGCATGGAGTACTTCTTCTTCTGAGGCAGGTCTGAGGATTCCTTTCCACGCCGGCCCATGGCAGGAGAGATACGAAGAAAAGCTCCCGGTCGGCCAGCTTGCCTCTCCCATGTCAAAAACCCTCTTCGTGGAGGGATGACGTCGGTTTGCACACGGAGGTGATCTTCTTTCCTCCACACTGCCACGGCACGAACGTACGACATCAAGGAGCTCCCCGGTGGAGCATTCACGCGGAGGCCTGCATATTGCCGGTCAAGGAGCATTGTGAACTCCAGGCACAGCGGCGGCGGAGAGGTTAATGTTCTGAGGCAGCCGAATCATCCGTCAAAGAAAGTGGTTGTTCGATATCTTATGTTTTCGATTAGGACGCCGTTCGCCAGGATATAGGGATCATTAGTTGTATTCATTCAAAACCAGTACCAATAAATAAATTTTATATTCACCAGTAACAAGTTGGTACATTCTGGTCGCTTGGTTCGAGGATAACATGCAAATAGGGCTCATCGACTATTTGCGGAAGCTGCGAGCCTGGTTTGCGAGTCGTTCCAACTTTAAGATCGAAAGCTTTCAATGTCTTTGCAATCGCTGCGGCTATCTGTATTCATTGCGTCGACCTTGACGTGGATGGATCTCAGGAATCGCATGAATTGCAGTAAGCTCTGGTACATCCCAGGAGCAAGACGCGTGTGCCAGGTAATTGAGATGCATCTTCATCCCGGCAACCAGACTCACTTTTTCCTGAATCAACAATGGCACCTGCGTGGACGAATCCAGTGAAGGCTCGCAGTTCTGCGACGTAAAACCGCTATCTGAATGGCTGCAGATAGAGGAAAAGAACGGATCTCAGTTGAGACGTTGGAAAAAGCAGAGTCTGGACGAGAGTCCGAGAGCAATTTGAATAACTATTCTGCCGCATGGGACTCCAAAAAATGCGAGCTGATACCGTGAGTATAAATGAGAAGTTTCTTGGTGCTAAGTTTGAAATTCGCAACGTCATTTCTGCTGACAGTCGAACCGCTGCTTCATAGTTAACTACAGTTTGTCGAGTCCGTTGAATTGTTCTGCAGTTAAGGAAGTGCAACGTGTCGGACACCAAATGGGTCAAGCTCCATCTTTGGGGCCGTATAGATTTCACGTGACCCCCCTAAAGTGGGTTGCGCGGTCCAGAGCTGGCTTACCAAGACGGTTGGGTCGTGAGCAAGAGTAGAGAGGTGTCCGGCGCAGCAACGTGGATTTGTCTGGCTTAGCCACAATTTCTGGCCATCCAGTTATAAAGCATAGAGCAGCCTGATCACTGTCTCAATGCCAGGTCACTTCATGACTCCTGCCCTTTCTCGCGACGTCATTCTCGCTTGCTTAAGAACGAGATATTCCGGCATCATGCAGCGTTACGCGATCTGCACGAAAAAAGATGTCTGAGCAGCCGAAAACTGATAGGAAGCGTTGAAGTTAGCAAACGAAAGCGTTGAAAAGGATACCCCGTCGATTTGTTGAGTGTAAAGACCAGATGGTACATATGATACAGGAAAGTCGGCTCCGGAAATTCAAGCAAATCTGAGTACTTGCGTATGCTCCAGTCTGTTACACGAGTGTGTGAGGGACGGAAATCCCTGCGATCTGTGTTTGAGCAAGATCTCACTTTGAGCAGGTGGCGAGGAGCCCCCTCTCAAAGTTGAAAGCACAGCCGCATGCGAGGACGCTGCGAGCCGACGGTAGACTCTCATCGGCTGTCTTTTTCGGACAAGATCAGTCCTGTTAAGCACTCTTGCTGATGCAGTCAGCATCACTGAAAGTTTCACGACCAGCGCACCCCGAGATTGATATGAAATCAAAGACTAGAGGTGGATAGAGCGTAGCTGGGAATCTTGGTGGCGATAGATTGAAGCTTGCGCGTGATGCCTTCACAAAAAATGTGATAATCCGATGCTTGGTGACCACAGTCCCAGAACAACTGAGAACGTTTGTCCTTGCACAAGTATCTTTGTGCCAACGGTCCCATCGTAAATTTGCTGTTCGCATGTGGCACAAAGACTGGATTCTCTGAGCTGATCCCAGGAAACTTTTACCGACGATGGTTTGACCTGTTTTATGGGCTACTTGAGCAGAATTGTTCTCCTGCAGCACCTGCGCCGTTCCTTGACGCTGTGAAACGTGTTTCGTTGTCGACTGCGGGTCCTCTTTCTGACGGGTTCGGCTTACATAGAGCCGGGTTGTTTATGATATTGAAAGTTTCTGGCCACTGTACTGGAGCCGACAGTTCGCGTTAGAACGTTCTGCACATCCGGTAGAACTACTCCAGAATCATCACCTTATACGTGGTCAGGAGGTTTCTCTATTTTCCCCAAACGGCCGCTGAGAGCATTGAGCTGGCGACGTTCAGACCTTGCTTTCGATGCCGCTTACTTTCCTGCAAACTCTGAGCACATTGCTTCGCTTTGACAACAACAGCCTGAACTCTCCCAGACAAGTAGCTCCAAGTTTTGGGAATCGCCAGCAGGTATCGCCTCATCCTGTTTCACCATGACGTGCGGATGCACAGATTATGTGCTCTGCAAAAGTTCAGCAAAGTGAAAAGACACTGACGGATGATTTGGAATGCAGAGACTTTTAGCATTTTGCGGTCGAAAAGCAACAGCTTTTCAACTGTGATCAAGTACTATTGATCTTACTGGCGGCCACCTGTCATGTCCTTTATCTCGATCCATGTTGCACAGTACACTATCATCAGCATACCCGTAGACGACCTTGATGTCTTGTGGAGGCGGGTCAGGTATCTTCGAGGTAATAGACTGAGGAGTGCAGGCGATAACGATCGCTCCTTAAGGACACCATCGGCAAACGTGGAATGCTATTGACAACATGGCTGGAATAGATACATTTCTGGCTGTATCAGTCCTGCCCTGAACGCAGAATCCAGCGTTTCTGCTATGGCTATTGATGATTTCAGTAAGTTACTCTTGACAGAACTACCATGGTTTACTGTGTCAAATGCCTTGGTGAGATCTAAGGCAACAGCCAGCAGTTCTTCTTTTCTCGGCATTGAAACCATCGATGGCAAAGCTTGTAATTTCCAGCAGAGCCAGTCGTGGAATGCGGCTTTCTGAATTCCGGAAACACCTGGTTGGTCAATACTGCTGCAAGGCCTTTACGATCAGAGCTTTCACTGACTTATCGCAGAACTAACGTAGGTGAATGTGTCCAGCAGACAGTGGCTTCCTTTTAGCCGTGGATAGATATTTGTCACCGTTGGCTCCAGAATTCAATGTGGAGATGGTAATGTACGAAGGTGTAAACTTACAAATCCATCTGCAACAAAATTTGAAGGCGCACTAATGTATTCTTCAATTCAACAGACTGGTCAGCTGAAACTTCTGGCCCTATGCTTTGGGAGTTCCGTATCGTCCTTCAGCAACTACCTATCTACCTGTGCAGGCGTTAACACCGGCGTCCGATCTACACAGCATGAGAGGCACAGCTTTCTCGTACAGTAAACTCTATTCGATTCTTCCGTTGTCGCCGCTCTGATGATGAAAAACGCTGCTCCAATAATGTTTGCGGCTCCTTCCCTGAAAAGTCGAAAGAGCTCTCTCTTCATTGTGGAATTGCTTGGCTGGAGTTGTGAAGCTTTCCTTCATTTCCCAAGTAGGTAGCTTCAGAATACGACTTTCAGAACCAACTAAGACGGTTTTGCCACTCTTTCAAGTTCTTAATGGTGTGTTCCTGAGCCATCTCATCAACCAGGGCGCATGGTTGGTCGCTTCAGATGATCTCGATGCACTTCGTCCTCTGCCTGATCTTATCAGGAATTGAGAGCTCTCCCCAAATGGGGTGCAGGGAACAAAGAAGGGTCATACGAACGCTGGAAATAAACCGATTTCGAACGTCATAGCCTTCGACAGAGTTGAGGTGGGCCTCTTCAGGCAAGATATTACGCTATTCCGACAGGATAGAGATAGCTGCTTTAACATGGCTGCGGACGTCGTAACTGATTAGGCCAATAGTCCGGGCTGGCGTTGCCGAGGCCCAATCGGTCGATCACGCAGTCTTCGAATCTCGTAGGAACAAAAAATCGCGAGCTCGCTGAGTCCATAAGACGATGAACTGTCTGTTTTTTTTGTGACCAGTTGCGGGTCGCGTAACCCTGATGTTGACCAGGCAAGCTTAGAAAAGACTTAGCAATGAAAGCGGCGACATGAGCTCTGTCAGCCTACTGGTGAATTTCCATGATTCGTGAACAGAATATAGATGAGCTGATTTTGACGTACGTTCCGATTGGAATAGGATACCCCTTTATTCCCAACTCTAAACGAGTCAGCTCGCAACATCATGCTGGAAAAGAGTCCATGAGAAAGCCTCGGACAACTGTCTCACAGTCGTTCAGCCATCTCTCCTGGGGGACCATACTGCGCTTAACTGGAAAAACATCATTGGAAGTTGAGTAATCGTCTTCTGAGATATATGGTAAAAGAGAAAATTTTCGAAGCTTCGTGAAACACTGGTAACCGATAAGATGACGTTAGGTCAACATCAATATCAAGGTTAGAAAGTCAATCGTTGAGGTTACTTATGATGAAGAGGAGCTGATAGAGTTGGTCGATGTTGAGAGAGGTTGGAAGAGCAAACACAGACGAGTTAGGTCGGTGCTGATTTGATCGGCATCAGCAGGTATTTGACGAGTCATCATCCATATCGAGTCTTTTAATCGACCGACGCTTCAACTCATGCTGCTCTTCTTCAGCTAGATCGATTTCTTCGTCTCTACCATGGAGCAAGAACGGGCGAGTAAGCCGATCTCTCACATTTCCAGATGATCCCCTACTGCGAGTGGGTTCGGGCCTGGATAACGCTCAAAAGATCGTCTCGCAGAACTGAGACTGACGCCCGATTCCTTTCGGGCTAAAATCGAAGGATGGTCAACGGTTGTACCCGTGCCGCCCATTCTCTCGATGGCAAATGACATCAGCCTCAGGGGAATAGGCTGTCGGCTGAGCAGAAGTGTCAGCCACGGCCAGACATGAACGTGGGACCGCTGACATCTCAGTCATCGATTGACAACACTAGGAACGTTCTTCTGATTTGACAGAGGTCTGCGCCATAGATTGAAACCAGATCAAAGTTGGGAGTCCGTTCAATCTGTATACACTTTCGGGAGACGGTCTCATCACTACTGCAAAGTGTCGATATTCCATGGACGACCGATCCTCTAATCGTGATCCGGCTTTGTCACTCTTGCTAATTTCTTTGTTTGGCAATGTTCGAAAGGAAAAACGGCAAGACATAGCTGCAGCAAATCGCTGCAGACCGTGGCACGGCTGCTGAACTCGCTGAATCTTTAGACGCGAGAATTGCTATACAGGCGTGCCTGTTTGGTGACAGCAGTACCAGACTGAATTTAAGTTGTGGATTGGTGAGAAAGATATTCTTTGTTACTTCCCACAAAACGTTCCTCCTGCGGTGTTTTCGGAATAGTCTTAATGTAAGACTGCACGAACTCAGCCCATTTCTGACAGCTCTACCCGGTGATGCACAGGATTTATTTATTGAGTAACTCGCAGCATGAGGTCAGATGGTTTGCCGCAATCATCCAGACAGCACAATAACCCTACCCTGGGAGATTGACCGGATCAGAACGCGTCCTGGACAAACGAATACACGGATTGTATGCCCATTGTGGATCTGAAGTAATGAAGGAGCTGTAATATAGGTTACATGCGCCGTATCAGTATATATATATATATATATATATATATATATATATATATATATATATATATATATATATATATATATATATATATATATATATATATATATATATGACTTACTTGACTTAATCGGTTGGTTTTCGCCTGACGCGGTCATTCCGCATCTTCACTGAGGTGTGCCGTCCCAGTAGTCAGGCCGTGTCCATTTTTTCACGGTCTTCAGCCACAATTTGAACACATTCCATCCAGCTGTCACTATTCCATTTCCTGCGAAACGAAACATCGCGCCTGAACTGCTCCTTCGATGCCAAGTGACTTTTGAATCCTCTTTAACCACATCCGTCCAGAACTTTCGCCTACGCCCAGGTGGCCGTTTCCAGACAGGATTTGGAAGGCATTTTTAAAGCGTGCCGTACGAGACGATCCGGCGTTCTTTCTTAGTATATGCCCGAGCAGTCGAAGTCGACTTTCCATTGCTGCTTGAGATGGCGTTAGGAGATGCCGGCACCTCCTCGTGTCAAGCGTTGATGTACTGCGTCGATTTCGTTGTAAAGGTCTTCGTTATGGCATACACGCGGCCAGAAATATCCAAGCAAACGCCTAAAAGCTTCCTCTCCGTGCAATCCAACCTTTTCCATCTGCGTTTTCGGAAAGCCGCCCACGTCTCCGATCCGTACATCATGATAGGGCGAATAGCGGATAGGTAGACGCGCAACTTGACTTCCTTCGCGATGGTGGTAGACCACAAACACTTGGTTAGAGAATTGAATGCAGACGTAGCTGCACATCGTTGTCGAATATCCGCTGCATAACTACCATCGTTCTTCAGCAAACAGCCCAAATAACAGAAATCGTCCACCAGTTCGATACGTTGTCCGTCCACACAAACTCCAGTTGAAGGCCCTTGAGAGACCCACATCTGCTTGCATTTGTCGGGACGAAGACGAAGTCCATAGGCTGCGGCATACTTCGAAACGAGGTTCACAGTCCTTTGCAGTTTTGCGTTACTTTCAGCGAATAACACGATGTCATCGGCGTACTCCACGTCGACTAGGGAGCGTCCTGATGGTGTTAGGACCACATCCGCAGGAAACTGTTCTGCAACTCTACGCATGATGTCATCAACGGCGAAGTTGAAAAGAAAAGGTCCTGCAACGGCTCCTTGCCTTACTCCTGCTTCACCTCGAAAGCTGACGTAAATCCGACAGGTGTACGAACTGCTGCTGTTGTTCCTTTGTTCATGTCCTCGATTAACCGAACATACTTTTCCGGGACTCCATCTGCTCGCAGAGCATTGAGCAATCGGATCACGATGAGGAGAGTCGAACGCGGCTTCAAAGTCCAAAAGCAAGCTGTTTAATGAAGCTTCGAAAACCGCTGCCACGATTCAATTACTCTTCTCACGACGAACACTTGGTCGATGGTCGATCTTCCAGGTCGAAAACCGGCTTGCTCATCTCTGGTCGTTCCTTCACGATGTTTTGATAAGTCGGCTCGAGAATGATACGTTCTAAAACCTTGTACACGCTGACACGAAGTGAGAGAGATTCCTCTGTAGTTCTTAGGATCCGTGACGGATAGCTTCTTGTGAAGAGAGGTACGATGATCGCATGTCTCCAATGAATCGGGTATCCTTTCGCTCATCCATATGGCACGGATGGTGTTGGTCATTTCACGAATCCCAGACGGAGGAAGAGCTTTCAGCATTTCAGCAGTGATGTTGTCATCTCCACCTGCCTTTCCATTCTTCTAATTTTCCGGACACAATCCAAAACTTCAGACTCAGTCGGCGGTTCCTCACTGACATCGTAATGTGCTCTCTGAACATGCGGGAGCTCAGGTACTGATGGCGCTGGACGATCTCGTAGTAGTGAACTGAAGTAATCGCTTCCATATTGGCAGCGTCGCATCACCAACTGCAACTCCATTGGTAGTGTTCAAGACAGGAGAACATCTCTTCATCTTCCCAGCTGTGTACTGTCGCAGCAACGTGTAGGCTTTCTTCGGATTCTTCTCCTCCCAAGCCTTCTCCAACTCCTTAGCTCCCTACACGTCCACCTCGTTCGCGGTCACTTTGAAGCTGCCGACGCAACTTCCTCCTCAGACGCTACTCCTCCACGAAGTTTCCTGCAGTTCGGAGAGCACATACTCTGTTGTAGGTAGATGTTGTTTCTTCTGAGACGTAGGCGAACTTTCTTCTTAGGCTGTACAACCGGGAGTGCCTCTTTCAGAAGCGCGTCCTGGATGCACTTTGACAAAAAGAATCGCAAAGTTTCTTCTTAGTCCGGTAATTCCGATGTGAATAGAAACGCGTTGTCGGAAATTCCTTCTGCACTCTTCATCTCTGAGACTTGTCATGTCAATCCTCTGGAGAGGCTGAGCCCTCGCTTCCTCTTATGAATCCTCGCAGTGAAGTTCAACAGAACAGGACGGTGATCCGAATCGAATGCGACATCCCACACAGCTCTAGATCTTCGAATGTCCGATACTGGAATATTCCTCGTCAGGACATAGTCAAGCTTCGTAGTTTCAAAGTTGTCATCTTCCGCTTCCGCTGCTCTTCTGGAGATAGCCGGGTTGGTCCCTGCCACGTAAGCTGATGGCGGCGATGATTCCTCTTGAATGTCGATGCAATAATCAGAACACTGCGTTCACAAAAAGTCGACTACAGGCGGTAGCCATTGTCCGATGTTTGCTCCACTGGGTAGAACCATTTACCGAGTACTTCGGATTCCTGATCAAGTCCCATCTTCGCATTTGCGTCAATCCCCACGTGACAACAGCATGTTGACAAGGTATCCTGGCCAGCAACGTATTGAGTTCCTCATAAAACGCATCCTTCAAATTGTCTTCGGCGGTTTCAGTGGGCTGCATGAGCACTCACTATCCGCAGATTGAATCCTCTGTGATCCCGCAGTCGGTACGAATGCATTCCGACACGACGTTGAGCCGAACTCCTTGACCATACCATTGAAATCCTTCCCTTACAGCTATTGCACAGACCTCCCACTCTCCTATCGTCCAGCGTTACCGCAGTAGATGGTGTACTCTCCGACGCTGATGACGGGTCTATCTCTTGAGAGCGGGTTTCCTGCAAAGCAGCAAACGGTGCATGGAAATAGCTCAGAAGTCTGGATAGCGCAGTTTTTTGGATATCACTCGACAGCGATCGACAGTTCAGGGTGGCGAAATTGTGGCTCGTGGCCAAAGACTCCATGAGTCCCTAGGTACGGATCCTAAGGTGTTATGGACCAGAGGCCTTAGTGTGCCGGACGGCGACACCTTTATGCAATGTGTGGAATACTTTCGCGATATAGTTGTGCACATGCTATATCGCTCGAACGTTCCCTGTGTACACTCAAATGTGTCTGGGCTGGGTTCAGTGTAGAAGCAGGGGCACCAACGAGCAGGTACCAACAGACTTGTATACACACCCCCCCCCACTTGTATACACTTTTTGAATTAGGAAAAACAAATTCTCTTTCTACTTAAAAAAAAATCAATCTGATCTACCACCACCCGCTCCACGATCACGAATAGTATTCCACCTAATGGTATTCTTATTCTTCCTGCGTCCGCAAGCGATCGACGACTCAACCACACCGGGAGTGATGTAGTAATTTTTTCCTTTTAAATACTATTTCTACTTTTTATATTTTGTGTGTGTGTGTGCTGAGAATGAAAAAATATTTAAAAATCGAAAATCAATGAAGGGAAAGAGAGAGAGAGAGAGAGAGAGGAAAGAGAAAGGGGAGGGAACAGCCCTTTTGAAAAAAACTTTTGTATGGCTCAAGCTGAGCTTATTTTTTCTTTTTCTCCACTAGGGCTAATCTTTCAAGACCCTGTTGCATGCAACCCCAGGGTCATATCTATCTACTAATTTTTAAAGATGTGTACATATATATATATATATATATATATATATATATATATATATATATATATATATATATATATATATATATATATATATATATATATATATATATATATATATATATATATATATATATATATATATATATATATATATATATATATATATATATATATATATATATATATATACCAATTAGCCTTAAATTACTCGTAGAGAGAAATAGCCTGAGAACCTGGATGTATTTATATTCACTCTATAAAGACGTGTATATACATACATCAGACGCTTGCTCTGGTAAGGCCGGCAGTGGCTGTATACTCCACTGATATTCCCTGAGACTCCTTGGTATTCCGAGATTCGCAATAACTGATATTCCGAGACCCTAAAAGTACGGCATTCCGAGAATCAGTAGTCCGACTACACTGAATTTGAGGGTATGATCCGTAAGAACTGAAAGTTAATTCCTGTAACACCTCTGTCTGATGAGCCGAAAACGGTATTTGAGGGCATGATCCGAAATGAACCAAAGTTGTTTCTTGTAACACCTCTTCCCGCTTTATTCTGGAGGGTATGATCCGTAAGTGTAAAACCTTCCTTTTGAAGTGCCGATTTCTTCAGTTTAAGAGTATGATCCGGAAGCAGCAGCTGAAAGTTATTCCGCGTAACACCTCATTATGTGTCGACTATTTCATTCCAGGAGAAACTATGATCGGAAAACGACAAACCAAAAAAGGTTCTTAACGTGCTTAACACCTCTTTTCTTTTTTTTCGATGAATTTGATCTTGAGGAGGTATGATCCGAAGAAAAACCAAAAAGTTAATTTTGTAGCACCTCTATAACAAGTCCGAACACTTCAATTCTGGAGGGTATGATCCGGAAAATATTAAAAGTATATCGTGTAACACCTCTGATTTGATGGATAGATTTGTTCATCTGAGGGTATGATCAGAAAAACCGGAAAGTTTTTTTCTTTTTCGTTAATAAAACCTCTATCGGGTGATCATCATTTTGTTGAAGGTATGATCCGAAAACCAAGATAGGTATTTGGTGTGAAACCCCCTTCTAAATAAGCAGATACTAGCAAAGTCGAAGTAAAACTATAAGAAAAGAATGAACATTTCATCTCATTTTTCCTGAAAAAATAGTTTCTCAGCTATTTGTAAGAGATATAATCTTGCATACAAAAACAATATATACAAACTTTTTCCTCCTTGAATAAAGCCACTATAGAGTATTTACTCTTATATTATCAGACATTTATGTGCGCTGGGTCAAATTGCGCCATAAAAACAGTATCCTATTCTCTCTAATGTGCACACCGACATTTACCCACCGTTATCACAGATCACGGCAGGATCAGTTGCGCACTAGATAATAAGCCGACGTCGACAAATAATCGACATCGACAAATAACCTCTTATCTGTTTAGACCAAAAAATCAGGGCAACATAAGACCAAAACAACTTTTATCCAAAAGCAAGTTTGGAGAATTAAAAAGACAAAAGCGCGACCCGGTTTGTAGAGTCATCGTATTCGATTTAGTCCAGTGAATGGGGATGGACTGCAACGGTATAAAACACAGACCGTGCGTCGCAGCGATTTTAACAAACATCTAGCCCGCCCGCAGATTGTGGTTTATTCATCTACCTATGGAATTTATAATGATGGAAATAATCATTATAAATCCTCGAGTCGGAATTACGCAAGTTTCCCCACATCCCCACATTAATCTACCAAAAGAGACCACCTTCCTCAAAATTTTGTTTTCAATGCCCCTCCCATATTCCATTCCGATCTTTCACCAAATTAAAAAATGATATTTTTTATGATCAAAAAGTAGACTTAATACCATAAACAACATTTACAAAACCCGAATCACCGACAAGCAAAACTAACTTTTATTCTTCAGATGACAATATACAAGAGAAAGTCGCTGGTACTTTGGAATATCTTGAATCTATGTCATCCGACATAATTCAGTCTCAAAAAGAAAAAGTGTTAAAATCAACTGGCGCACACAAGATCATCAATGTTTTAGTTATTTTAACGATAATTTTTAATTTTGCTTGTTTTTTCTTACTTGTATTTATTGTAATTCACACTTTGCTGAAAGCTTTTCTATTCACATTTATATTCAAACCATTCATTAATAAATTTTCTACTAGGGGTAAAGAAAAGAAGTATTCTGCCTCTTCCACTTTATCTTTAGACACGTTACTGAAAAATCAGTCACAAAACAAAAATCAGGAACCACCTAAACAACAAAATATTACCATCATCCCTAGTGATGACAATATTTCTCAACCAATCCCAACCTAAAAAAACAATACAAAAACTAAATATAAATCCAAATTTATAATTTCTTCAAAACCATACGTCAATTTTCTTTCAAAAGTTTCCTCAATACAACATCAAAGCAATTCGTCAATGATTTTTATACATACTAAACTCAATAAAACTTCTTTTATTGCTCTATTTGACACTGGTTCAGAATTGACCATCATCAACAAGTCTGTAGCTAATAACATCAAAACTTAAGTCCGGCCCACAGAAATTTCGGGGCAGGAACTACAGCCAATGGCACTACTAATCAAATCTGATGGACAAGCCCATGTCTCTTTTAACAATAGGAAACAAAACTTGCCAATTTATCAGTGTCTATAGTTTGTTGATTCAGATAATCAATGCTCATCAGATTTTATAATCGGAAACGACGTAATTAACAAATTTTCTTCAACAATTACCATAGAGTTTTCGGAAAAACAAATACTTTTTGATGATACACCAATCCCATTCATGAACTCGCACGAACAATCTGATAATCTCCTTTTTGATGTATTTTTGCCCAAATCGACTACTTTGCCACCTAATTCTGATAACGTTGTATTGGAAACTATAAATCTATCTATACCTTCGGACTAGGAAATGTTTGTTTGCGATGATTTTAATATTAATTTACCTATGGGAACTTGTATAGGGAAAACCCTAACATGCCCAGGTATAAACGGAACTGTTATACTATGAATTTTAAATTCAACTGAAAACTCAATTCCACTTCAGCAAGGAATGAAAATCACCACGACAACATTCGTAGGTGTCGAAGGTGCCTAAATGGGATAAGATTTTTTCAATTCACCCACAGGAAACTCTCTCTAATAATAGCGTTTCATCTCTTCAGGAAGCGTTTGACTACATTCCTCCTGAAGCTGATATTAGTAGAAATATGCCTTGTTTTGCAAATCCGGAGTCCCAATCATCTCTCACACAAAAGTTAATCTAAATACTTCTATTTTGAACCCCACTTACCTTACTAAATTTAAAAACCTTTTTGTATTCTTACCACAGAAACTGTTTTGTAGGTACGGATGGAAACCTAGAAAAGCTACAATGGAACTATAACTCACCGTATAAATTTTATACCCCACTCAAAGATACCATAACAAAAACCGTATAGAGTGCCATTGGAAAAACGTAAAGAAATTCAACGTCAAATCAAAGAAATGCTTCGTACTCGAAACATCGAACCGAGTACAACCAAATTTGCATCTCCAATTGTTTTAGTAAAAAAGGGATCCGATAAAGATCAATGGCGTTTTTACAATTGGACTCTCGGCGGATAAATTCGATAACCGAAAATGAAACATGTTGTTTGCCACACATTCAAGATATAATTGATTTAGTCAGTGGGAAAGAAATTTACTCCACATTGGGTTTCAAGAGTGTTTTTTTCAAATCCCCCTAGAAAAGAAACATCGGGAACGAACGGCATTTTCATCTTTTCTGGGACTATTTCAGTTTACTGTGATGGCACAAGGGCTGAAAGGAGCACCATCCACTTTTCAGAGAGTCGCTAATAGCTTGATTCGAGAACTAAAATCATGCTGGTTTGCATATATCGACGACATTATTGTCGCTAGCACTCCTCGTGACGCTCACTTGTCTGATTTAGAGGAAATTTTTCAGCGAGATTCCAATCTTTGGGATGAAATTAACTCCAGAAAAATGTTCATTCTTTTCAAACCGAAGTCCAATAATATTTGATGTGTGCTAATTAGTAACATAAAATGGTGCTCGACCAAATCCGGAGCAAAATCGCGAAGTATCACAAAAAATTCCGCAGCCTACAGGATCAAAAAAGCTGTTAAATCGTTTCTAGGTGCAGCTTCATACTTCCGTAGATTCTAATACCTAGATTTGCAATAATAGCAACTCCACTTCAAATAACTTACTGCAGAAAAATTCCACTTTTTGAATGGACCAAAGCCCATACACAAGCTTTTGGTCAGCTAAAGCGAGCACTAACTCAAGCTCCTTTGCTAGTATCACCCAAACTTGGCAAACCTTACATGTAATTCATACGGACGCATCCGCACTAGGTTTAGGTGCTTGTTTATTACAAACAGAGCAAGTAACCAACGCGGATCGACCAATTGCATACTGTAGCCGTTTCTCTCAACAAACATGAAAAAGAACTACGCAGTGATTGAATTAGAAGCGTTAGCCATTGTTTTTGCTCTCCAGCAATTTTATCCATACGTGGCAAATGCGCGTATCGTAAACTAGTCTACTGATCATGCCCCACTTAAATCAATACTAATGCATCGATCAGACCTAGTGGAGTCGATTGGCTAAATATCAGATTTCCGATTCAAGCCTATGACCTCACAATCGAATATCGTGCAAGGAAAAGCACAACACGTTATGTGATTTTTCTTAGTCGCTACCCGATATTGTCAATCCAATCGTGTTCACTGCCGTCTGCCGACGATATGGAGGAAAAGTCAAGAGCAATCAGAGTATGGACCTCTCTTGAACTTCCTACGAGAGAGAGCTTCATGCGACCCTCCAAAAGAATTTTCTCTACAAAATGGACAAATACAAATTATATAATAACTCTTTGTATCAAATTGTTAGCAATAAACCCACTACTGCTTGTTTTGAGTATTAAAATCTCAAAAATCGCCTCATATCTTTGTTCCATGATAAATCCTTCAACAGGATCACATCTAGGAACACACAAAACATAATTTCAGCACTTGCACAAACAAGTATTAGTTTGGCCTAGTGCATATTTGGATGTTTGACAGTTCGGACATATCTAACTACTCGTCCAAGTTATCAAGAAAATCAAAACCCCAGCAGGGAACATAATATTCAGTGAAAAGAACTGGGCAGATTTCCAATTCGCTCCAAAGACCATTTGAACAGAATACATACCGATATTATTGGACCACTTCCTCAGTGCATTAATGGTAAATAAATTTCTTATTTCAATAACGGTCTGCGCTTTTAGCAAATATATTATATGTACAACCTCTAGTTAATCAAAACCACTGAAAATGTAATGAAAGCTCTAATTAAAGATGTAATATCAAAACACGGTATTCCGAATGAAATAGTTTCGGAACCGTGAGCTATATTATACAAGCGAATCCTTTTTTTGCCACAGTATTATTAACAGAAACACTAGGAATTGATAATACAATTTGACGACTAGCTACAATCACAAAGCTAACGGACAAGTAGAGCGGATGCTAAAAGTCGTAACTGACTCATTGACCGCTTACTGTTCCGGAAGCTCCGTGATATGTGGTCCGATTTTTTACAATCTATTATATTTGCCTTCTAATTGCAGTAAAGAATGCCACTACAGGATTTAGTCCATTTCTCATCGTGCACAACAGATGCCACATCACATGGTCCAGAATATTCTTCACGAGCTGCCTTCGCAACTGACCCACTGCACGGATAGTTTTGCTGATCAGTTCAGAGCTGGTCTCAAAGAAGGACATAATATCCGGAGGTCGGATGTCGAATTGCAGAAAAACAGCGAAATATAAGGCTGGGTATGATTTTCGCGCACATAGGTATGTTTAACGGAACTTTCTTGTTGGTGACTTAGTACTTCTTTCATGACAACACGGTTCGCCCAAAATTGACTCATACCAATGGAAGGGCCCGTTTGTTATTAAAAAAGATGGAAATACCGAACGTGGTTATTTCCAGCCTAGGTAGTAACAAGAAGTTTCAAACGGTTCACACCAATAATTGTACTCACCTCGTTCGCCACTAGCCAATGCTTCTGCCTTAAACAACCTACCTACTACTAGTAGAAAAGCATCGGACAGTAGTGAACGAATTGTCAGACTAACTCACCTCGACTCCGAGCAAAGCATGGTCTTCGTTTGATTTTGAGGAAAACAAATTGAGTTAACTGGACACAGTCAGTTGGTTCGATTTGCTGAGCTTTGTTTTTTTCTTTCTAAGCCGCTACCGCGCCGAAAAAGCAATCTTCTGACCTTGTTTTTCTCTGGATTGGCGGTTCAGAGAAAATAAAAATTACGGTCACCCAAATACAATTCAATTTCTTTTCAAATATTTTTACTTTGCCCGAATATCAATCGAAGCACCAATACCTGTAATCGATTAGGTATTCGATTGAATCCATTTATTGTGTTTTGTTGTAATTGAAAAAAAGGCTTACAAGGAACGTTTGTCGTGTTTTTTGTGTGTTGTAATCTTATATTGTTGTAAAATTTAATTTTCACGTTAATCTCACTAATATATCTAAATTTGTACCCATAGTCATTACTTAAGATCGTATTCTTTTTTTTTCTCGTTTGTAATATGAGAGATCAAAACCAACTAATTCCGTATTTCTGATGTATTTCATCCATTCAACACCATCTCTTCATCTCCTTTTTCGAGCTCGAGGACGAGCTCCACTTTCTTGTGAATGAGGCGAATCAATAAAGTCAATCATCAGCCAATGTATATGAATCCTACCACCAGTAACACCAAGTGTGACTGAACCAATATAAGTACATCATCGTTTGGTTTCCTTTCTTTTTATGCAAAAGTCACTATTTACACCTCAATCTGTTTGCATCCTTATCATATATGAAAGTCTGATCTGGATGCTATGGAAGGCGCAAATCTGACGATGGTATGGAATGGCTGACAAGCTCGAGGACGAGCTTTTTTCGGAATGTGGAGATGTCGTGTAACAGTCGCCTTGATTTTTATACTTCTGTATGCCTTCGAGGTTTTTAGGTGGTACGCTTTATTTTCTGGCCTTACGTTTCGACACGGTCGTCGTCATCAGAGGCCTAAATGTGGTGAAGGGTTAACCTGTGTTCTACACCACCAAACACCTCCATCACTCTGGCGTTTTCGACGTTCTGCTCCAGAGCCACAACGCGAAAAATGCACACATTAACTTGACGTAGAAAACTCACGCGTCAAACCACCAAACGAGCAGCGCGTGGCCTGCCTCGAACGAAACCAGTAGACCGAATGAATCATGCAGCGCAGAGCGCCGTTATTAGGGGAGGAATTGACTCATCACCCAGCCCACTGATCATATTAGAGGTCGCAACGGAGGTATAAACGGCAAAAGGTCATTTGTTACAGAATGGACTCTCGAGAACGGTTGTTCATGCGTGGATTTCCTCCCGAAAATATCCAGAAGGCTTTCTAACGCTTTACGCGCTGAGATGTCCACCTCCACTGCCTAGAGAATGGAGTGCAACTGACATCAAAATCTTCGCCGTTATGTTCTTCAATCCTCTATGTCTTCCTCAGAGGTGTGGCTATGACGCTGCGTCTTTTTTGGCTAGCTAGATGTTCTTTCATCCGTGTGCTCAGCATCCTTCCAGTTTCTCCATATATAGATAGCGTTGCATGACTGGCATTCGATCTTTATAGATTACACCGGTTTTGCACATTCTCCAACTCTATGCCATTCGGGCAAACAAACACAACTCTCTGACACGCAATCAGTATCATACAGTCTATTCCGAACTAATTGCCGTTTGATGTTATTGTTCGGTATGCTCACCAGTACAACCTCGTCATCAAGCTGTGCTCTCACGATGCTGCGTTTGATAGCCGTTCACACTTGATCAGAAATGAAAGGTATGCGTACAGGGGGTATTTTGTTTTGGCGCATAAACATGTTCTCGCGGTATTTGCCTCACCTCTGTACCGGATGAGGAAACGAGGTGTAGCCATTGCTACGCGCTATTTTAACACAATGTACCGCCAAATCTCTTCTCCCTGGTAGCGCCGCGAAAGCCGTATCGCTCCGCCAAAAAGTGGTGCACACACTCCAATGTCTGAAGTTTCTTCAACGATGTAGAGGCGACCGGTGTGCTGCCGCATTTTCATCAAAAAAAACAGGAAGATTGGAATCACATGCAACATGCCAGAAGATCACCCATCGATAGTTGCTATCTATCAGTCAATGCTAAGGATTTGTAGCGATCAAGAAGAAAAACAACACGTGCTGTATTCCTCGCGATTGAAATGCCGCTCGAAAGAGCAAGCGTGCCGTCGTCTCCTCACGGAAGAAGGTTGGAGGAGGATAGAGGGTGGGTGTCGGTTGATATGTGATTCTATTCGATCTTGATACCAACGCTTCTCTATGTGCAAAGTACGACCGACTCCTTTGGGGGAGCAGCGTGGAAAACTCTCATGAGAGCAATGAAAACTCACAGTTGAACCACCATTCTCTAAACAACACAAACAAAGAGGTTGCAAACGACGGTCCTTCTGGCAGGGTCACTGTTATTGGTGACGTTAATCTCTCCGCTAACGCTTTGAGCTGTCTGAGTCTCGGACCATCTTTCTCTCCCGCGCAAAGTCAATGCACTCACTTTCCGTAAGAGTAGTGGAGGCTTACAGAAACTCAGGGATCAACTACGAATCAAGCAGCATGTACAGAATTCCGCGCATTCAGCCTCCGGCCGCGTAGCTCATTCTGGTCGCGATCTTTTACCAGCAGTCCCTTTCCCGCGCACTCTCTACAGAGAACCTGATCCAGTACCTGATGTGGATGTAAAGTTTCGCATACTATCAGCGGATATCCTGCTGCCGATTTTGAGTCGTTATCACAGACACCACAATGCTAATCTCACTAATGCACAGTGGGAGGGCTTCAAAGAGCTGGAAGGAATTGAGGTCTGACGGTTACCTACGCATTTCCACAAGTGATAAGGGCGGAGAGTTTGTTGGTCATGGAACAATCCCTAGATCGCGCAGTTACCGAACTGCATTTACAGGACAGCTCTCTATACCGCCGCCTGGTAAACAAAAAGACTTCGTAATCCCCAATACAAACGTCTTAACGATATTTGGATCATGGTTGGAAGATCCGCTGGTGTTGGAAGAAAGGCTTCTCCAGGAGACTCAAGCTGGAAAAACCATACAGTGTCCAGTTTTCTACAGTCTCGTCAAGACACATAAGCTGACTCAGCATAACGAAGTGTCGTTATCACCGGACGCGACTAAAGATACGCCCCCATAATAAGTTGCTTGGGTGGGCCAAGTGGATCGCATTTCATGGTTTCTCAATGCCATCGTCAAGCAGCTGTTATCAAACATTCCCGCGCACTCTGTCCAATACAAATCATTTTCTTGCACAATTTGCAGAAGCTTTCGCAATACCGTGAAGGATGTGCAATCGAGGTCTTTTGATGTTGCGTCGCTCTATACCAATGTCCAAAACGATCACGCCCTGCAAGCATTGTCCGAACTGCTTGATAGACATCGTTCGAAACGTAAACACCTTTGGACTTACAAAGCAGCACATCATGAGTCTAGTCAGAGAGTGTTTGTCTCGCAACATCTTCAGATGGTCAGGTGCTTACTACTCACAAATAAAGAGGGTTAGCCATGGGACCACGGCTTGCACCCGTCCTTGCAGTATGCTTCATGAGCAGGATAGAGGAACCTAGTAATGTCCAGATCTCCATTGATGTACTGCAGATACATCGATGACTTTGTTGTGTTATCACCGCCACACAGTCCGAAATGGACAGAGTGCTTTCGAATACTTAATGAACAATCACAGCACATCAGGCTTACTCGGGAAACACCATCAAATGGTTGGCTGGCGTACTTGAATACACAGAAGTGTGTGCATGTTGGAAGGAGAAGTCCGTGTAAAGTGGTAGTCTGAAAAGCCGAGCTGCAAAAACGTCCTCATTCATTCATTGTCAGACTCATCCCACAACAACG
Source organism: Aplectana chamaeleonis (assembly GCA_029168955.1). Classification (NCBI taxonomy): domain Eukaryota; kingdom Metazoa; phylum Nematoda; class Chromadorea; order Rhabditida; family Cosmocercidae; genus Aplectana; species Aplectana chamaeleonis. Next base: position 39,382 of record JAPDOI010000587.1, read on the forward strand.
AAACGCGCAGTCCTACGAAATATGCTCCGTACAGCCACGGGGTATGTGCACAGGCGAGAACGAACGTCTGGAATCCAAAGAGCTGGCGCTATTAAAATAGCGCGTAGCAATGGCTACACCTCGTTTCCTCATCGGGTACAGAGGTGGAGGCAACATACGCGAGAACATGTTTTGCGCCAAAACAAAATACCCCTGTGCATACCTTTCATTTCTGATCAAGTGTGAACGGCTATCAAACGCAGCATCGTGAGAGCACAGCTTGATGACGAGGTTGTACTGGTGAGCATACCGAGACAATAACATCAGAACGGCGAATTAGCGTTCGGAATGGACTGTATGATACTGATTGCGACATGTCAGAGAGTTGTGTTGTTTGCCCGAATGGCAGAGTTGGAGAATGTGCAAAAACCGGTGTGTAATCTATAAGATCGAATGCCAGTCATGTACAACGCTATCTATATAGGAGAAACTGGAAGGATGCTGAGCACACGGATGAAAGAACATCTAGCTAAGCAAAAGACGCAGCAGCGTCATAGCCACACCTCTAGGAAGACATAGGAGGTTGAAGAACATAACTTGGCGAAGAATTTTGTATGTCAGTTGCACCATTCTAGCAGTGGAGGTGGACATCTCAGCGCGTAAAGCGTTAGAAGCCTTCTGGATATTTTCGAGAAATCCACGCATGAACAACCGTTTCGAGAGTCCATCTGTAACAAAATGACCTTTTTGCCGTTTATACCCCGTTGCGACCTCTAATATGATCAGTGGGCTGGGTGATGAGTCGATTCCTCCCTAATAACGGCGGCTCTGCGCTGTATGAGTTCATTCGGTCTACTGGTTTCGTTCCGAGGCAGGGCACGCGCTGCTCGTTTGGTGGTTTGACGCGTGAGTTTTCTACGTCAAGTGTGCATTTTCGCGTTGTGCTCTGAGCCTAACGTCGAAAACGCTAGAGCGGTGGAGGTGTTTGGTGGTGTAGAACACAGGTTAAACCTTCACCACATTTAGGCCTCTGATGACGACGACCGTGTCGAAACGTAAGGCCAGAAAATAAAGCGTACCACCTAAAAACCTCGAAGGCATACAGAAGTATAAAAAACAGGATAAACGAATCATGCCGAGGTTGCAAGACAGGAGAAGTTGGAGACAGTCGCCTTGATGTGTTGGAATGATAGAGACTGACCCGCCCCTCGCGGGGCAGGCCAGAGACAGTCGTCTGGGCTCGAGCGCCCGCTGCTGGTTCGTCAGGCGTTGTGGTGGAGCCATGGTGTTATAGTATGCCCCTTTATCATGTAATGTCGTATATTTATATTAAACCTTGTAAGCAGGTCTGGTGCAAAAAGTATAGAACTCCTCGTCAGTGCATCGAGCTAGGATTAGCTACCCTTAAACTCGATATTTTTAAAAAGTCCTCACTCTACGGCGCAGCACAGTGCATTTCTGTAATATTGATCAAGCAGTGCGGCACGATCGATATTGTAGGAACTCAGACAGTGGGAGCAGCGAACCGCCAGCGAAAATTTGTTAGTTGCTCAACATCTGGGAGATAACTGGCATTTAGCTGGCCAATGGCAATCACGAGGCCAACAGTTGGCATACACTCGTCATGTCATTTAATGCCAGCGACGGACGGCTGGCGAATCTGTGCCAGTTGCCTAACGGCTGGGTGATAAATGGCATTTAGCTGGCAAATGGCAATTACGGGGCCGACAGCTGGGTCACCCTAGGCATCTCAATGAAAGCTAGCGGCGTACCGCTGGCGAAAATGTGTTAGCTGCCTGAAAGCTGCGTGATAAATTGTATTCAGCTGGCAAGGGCAATCAAACTTCGAAATTATCGAGCGCATAAAAATGCAGTTATCCAACAATCGGCACTCGGCTGGCGCGTAACCGCCCAGTGGCCTTCGCTTGGCACTGAGTCGACACATGGCTGGCACCCGAGAGAGTTGACGACTACTCACGTTTTAACATGTTATAGCTTGATCTCTGATTTCGTTGATAAGCCGAGCCGGTATATAAGGCGATTCAGTCCAATGAGTGTTCACTCGGCACTTTGATGCCGGCCCTGCAAAGGTGGGGTAGGTCCCCCATCTCATTGTCAGACCGTTGCGCAGGCGATCTCCTACGCAACGATCTGCGGTGGGGGACCCACCTCGACTCGTCGGTCTGCCAAGAGACTGGCGGACCGCAGGCAAATGATTGCTCAACAGCGGGCATCCAGATATTAGCCAAGAGACTGCCAGCAGTCGGCCAACGTCCTGGCGGACCGCTGACAGGGTTTTGGCGGACCGCCGGCTAATGGCTGTCCGACACCGGGAATAGTTCTTGCTCGCCGAGCAAATGCCGGCGGTCCGCCAATCCCAATGTCTGAGAATGCACTTCACCGCCCCACTCGGCGGCGAAAGTATGAACGACGCCTCACGCACTTTGCTCCATCTCGTTCGCGCGCCGCTCATCCCCCGTTTCCCCACCTTACCTTGATAAAAAATCTTCTATTTTCAGAATGGGCTGCACACACTGGTGGCAGATGGTGTGCACACCGTGCACCCCAGAACTTTAGGGAGCCACGCTCAACTGTATGCCATCCACGGCAAATGCTCCCATAGGGTTGAAATCCCTTTGTTGTTTTGTATAACAACAAAAAAGACAGAAATCGTATACACCAGGATATTCGGAGCGCTGAAGCCGCATTTGAGTGTGTTTCCTACTCGGGTGGACCTTGACTATGAAAAAGCCGCCATAAATGCGGCGAACAAAACGTTCCCTACGGCGTCAGTGCAGGGCTGTGCCTTCCATCTCTCACAGGCCTTGATTAGAAAAAGGAATGGTATTGCACTGACACGGCACACGCAAGGATTGGAAAGGGATAAGAGAGTGAGCGATTGGTGGCACGTCATAAAAGGTAGGTCATTTTGATTGAGATGCTCAAAACATCTGAAATTCATCAAAAAAGCTTGCAGGTATTCCATTTCTTCCCTCAGAGTAACTCTCTGAGGTGGAAGCTCTGCATGAGCCGCCCGTGCCTCAAGACCACGACGCCTATAGTAACCTCGGCATGGGTCGTGAAGAGACTTCGCGTTCACTGTTGAAGGTTGGCGCAAACTCGGCGCCATATGCTATAGCATAGGTGCACCGAGTTGGCGCCAACCTTCAACAGTGAACGCAAAGTCTCTTCACGATCCACGCCGATGTTAAGTGCAAGGACATTTTGGCATATTTCCACGCAACACGGATGAGTGGGCCCTTTCAAAAGCTGTAGTGTAAGTGGGGGATTGAAGATTTAAGGACTACTACTTGCTGAGGCGTTTCACAGGTTAGCGAAATGCAAAAAAAGGCTCTAAGTGAAATGATATTTCCAACTATCAGGAGATTAGGAATTTTGATCGAAGGAGACCACCCTCCACTGAGTATTTTGATAGAAACAATGAAAAAAGAATCGATTGTGAGGAACGGGCTGCTCTAAAAAGATTGGAAGAGGTATTTTCCTGTCACGATTCTCAAAAAGTTTCATGTGAAGGTGGAATTTCTTTTCATTCCAGGATCCTCAGAACGCTCGCATTCATGAAGTAAGGGATGTGCGAAAAAGAGGGATAATCGCACAGGAAATGGAAAGCTAATCAAACTTTCACATGAGAACAGTTTTTTTTTTCGAAAATTCATATCAACTAAAATTCCAAGGTGATATTACAGGTTCAGGAAGGCAATCGACCATGGCGTTTCTCGGAACGAGATTGTGGAGTACTGCAAAAAGATGTCGCGTTTTGCAACAAATCCAGCTGGGTAATTCTGTATTATTTTTGTCACCAAATACTTAAGCAAATTAATAATTTATCCGCGTGTTATAACCCAGTGAACGTTAATTAATAATGTATCCGCGTGTAATGCTCTAGTGGGTCTTACAAAACAATTTTGCTTACAAATATTTAGGTAAAGTAATGATATCTGCCCATGTAATATCTATTGAATGCCAATCTAATAAACATGTGCTGTCAATCCTGTAATCAATATACTGGCAGTGGATCGGTTACCGTCTGTGGTCCAATCGTAGTCGGAGAGACAGCAGTTGAGCCTGCATAACTCGCCGCGCGGAAGCTGCCGCGCGATCTTAGCTGTCTGCTCTTTCTCTCTCGAGGTGGGAGGGGCCTTCTGGCGAGCGAGCCGAGGTGCGAACAGCGCTAACGAGTTTTTAATTACACCAGTGATCTCTGATTTTATCCTATAGTCCCTCTCCCATTAGAAGCGTTCGCCACCGGTTGAGCAGGAGCGATGTGCTGCAATGGGTTTCATGCATATTGATTGCCGACCAACCGCTTTTCATTGATAAGATGTGCAACTTTCCATGGACTACTCTATATGTCTTCACGTGTCCACAAATGCGGCAGCCAGTTTTTATGTCTATGGCAGAATACATTAAGGTGAGAAAAAAATTTGCGTCGATTGTTTGTATGCAAAAACGACTTTACAATTTCCGCACTAGAAGTGCTGTTTATTGTTTAATCACGTGCCATTCGACAAAGTGATGGTATGCTCAAGGGTATCAGCAACCCGGCTTTCCATACCCGCTCACAGTCCTCATTCGATAGATTATTCTACCGTGGAGGTATAGTCTTGCTACCTCATTTTGAGCCGGTCGAAGAAAGTTTCTTCGGGCTTATCTCATCAAAAGTTCGTATCATTGTTAAATTTTGCTATTATCGACCGCTCAGCTGTACTCATATATTGAGAGCAGCGGACAGCTGACGAAAATTCGCCAGTTGCTCAACAGCTGGGTGACAGCTGGCATTTAGATGGCTAATGCCAATCACGAGGCCGACAGTTGGCATACATTCGTCATGTCATTCAATGCCAGCGGGGACGGCTGGCGAGTATGTGCCAGTTGCCTGAAAGCTGAGCGATATTTTGCATTCAGCTGACACGGGCGATCACACCTCGAAATTACCGAGTGCATGAAAACGCAGTTATCCGCCAATCGGCACTCGGCTGGCGCTTAACCGCCCAGTGGCCTTCGCTTGGCGCTGAGTCGTCAAATGACTGGCACTCGAGAGAGCACGCTTTAACATGTTACAGTCTAATCTCTGATTTCATTGATAAGCTCAGCCGGTATATAAGGCAATTCAGTCCAATGAGTGCTAACTCGGAACTTTGATGCCGGCCCTGGAAGGTGACCTGAAGTCACTCCACAGAGGCTAGCATAATTTTGGCAGCTAAGGGGAAAGTCCCCACGGCTAGGGGGAGGGGGGAAGGTGGGGTGGGCCCCCACCTCAGACCGTTGCGTAGGCGATCTCGTACGCAACGATCTGCGGTGAGGGACCCACCTCGACTCATCGGTCTGCCAAGAGATTGGCGGACCGCTGGCAAATGATTGCTCAACAGCGGGCATCCAGATATTAGCCAAGAGACTGGCGGACCGCTGGCAAACGATTGCTCAACAGCGGGCATCCAGATATTAGCCAAGAGACTGCCAGCAGTCGGCCAACTTCCTGGCGGACTGCTGACAGGGTTTTGGCGGACCGCCGGCTAATGGCTGTCCGACACCGGGAATGGTTTTTCCTCGCCAGGCAAATGCCGGCGGCCCGCCAATCCCAATGTCTGAGAAGCAGCTCGTCCTCCGCCCTGGCTCATCCGAGCAAGCTAGGCTTTAGATCAGACCTCATATGTCCTTTTTTGGAACACGAATATGAATTCTTTGATACTGAGAATAAATAACCAAAATGGGATGGGAATCATTGAGGTCAGCGATATGTTTCACAACAAGCGAAATTGACAGCCGACGCGCCGTGCACGGCCCTAGTTTTAGAATTCGCCATTGAAACGGATCGATCAGTGTCATCTTTTTTGTTAAGCGTTAATCGTTAATTTTCGAGAAAAAACCGCGTTAGCCCGGTAATGCGTTAACACGTTAACGTTATAATGCACAGCCCTGGTGAGCAATATCACAAACAGCTGTTTGCAACCGTGGAAAAGCTCATCCGCAATAATGACTTTGCAACGGCTCTGCACACGCACGCCGACCGATTCCATCCGGGCGGACAGTCCCATTTGGACACACTACCTGTATTTCGTTGTATGGTCGCAAGGCAACTGCTCAGGACGGCATTCGTCTGGTGGGCAGTATTGCGAAATAAACCTGAAAGTGAAGTGGAGAACCTCCGGAAAAGAGCGTAACATAGCTCCAATTGGTCTTCTCACCATTCAAGGTTGAAAGTGGGCATTCGAAGCCTTTCGAATTTTCCAGCGAAATTGTGATGAGGAGACTCTAGTGCTGCCAACAATTTCGTCGCCTTTGGATAAGGTTATTAGCGATGTAAATTTCCAGGAAGAGAGAAGAGCGAGGCATCACCTCAAGAAGTACTTCTGAGGCGCCGGACAGCCTCACAGCTCCTTCCTTCGGTCGCATCATGTGCATATAGGCATACAAAGAACTATGAAAGTGCGGTGGCCGGGTGGATCCTTAAGCATTACAAAGTTAAGTGGCAAAACGACTCGTGGACGAGCCGTTTATGCAGATTTTGAAACGAGACTGCAGCGTTGCAGCTTCATAGTGAAGGGAAGGTTTCAAGAGTATGTAACAAACCTGCAACAAGAGCTTGTCATAACTCACCCTTCGGCTTTGAACGTCTCCTTCTTTCCAGATTCTGTCTCGCTTTCTGCAGTAGATCGTGGATGTCATGGCCTGGTTTTGGAAGCTCAACCGATCGATTTTCCCATTCAGCTAGAGAAATATCTCTGTGTATTGACCCATTGCATTGCACGGGAAAGTTGCTGCAAAATAACGAGGAAGTCCATGGATACAAAAGTATACAGCTGTGTTCCAGAACAGTAGCCTAGCTGCAGACAGCGCGAGCGTACGCGTAACGGCACGCATCGAGTACAGTGGTGTAGTAAATTTTCTGTCTTTTTCGTCAGACGGCGCGGCTAGCCCGTACCGCACGCACAAACGCATCTAGCATGACCACCACGGTTCCGCGGGTGAGGCTAAGACTGGCCGCGACCTTTGGCGAGTGTGTGATTTCGCGCTTCTCGCTTTTTAGGCAGTGTTCATGATAAAAAACTACATCCTAGTGTTCGACGTTTTTCAGTTGGTGAGTCCATGAAGTAGGGGTTAATGAGGAGACGTTACCATAGGTGAGTCCACGAAGTAGGGGTTAATAAGGAAAAATTCCCACAGAACTCTCAGATGCCGGAAAAAAACGGTTCAAAGAAAAACCTTGAAATATTTAATAACGCCTGTTTGGTGTGATTCGGTGGACTGCAGACCGGGCGTCAATTCTAATGTCAGAAATGATTTGGCGCTTCAAAAATTCTTAGGTGATTTTTCTTTTTCGAAAGTTCCTAAAAACAAGATTGGCCATTGCACGTGCTTGGATGTCAGAAACGTTTGCTATAAAAGACAAAAAAAATTTGGTAACTATTTCTGGTGAAACGAACGCAGGGAAGCTGTCAATATGACATGGGTGGGGTGATCCAACGGGTCAGCTGGTTCACGAGATTTTCACACTCTTCCAGGCCGTTTTTTTTTGTCGTACTTCCGTTATTAATTTTCTTAGAGGGACCCAAAGCTCAAGTTTTCGCAAAGAAAGGCAACTTTTTCCATAGCAAACACTCTTTCAAGCTTTTAAAGCTCCGGAGTCTTTCAAGCTCAACCAATAGCATGGAAATGTCGACGATGGTTTTTATCGCAAACAAAGAATAAGAAGGAAAAAGTTCAACCAGTCACCAACTTGAACTCATCGGGCATTAGAAACGCGTGGTTGAACGAAAGCTGCTTCCCGAGAAAACGACAGATAACGCCAGCTAGAGAGGTACCACTGGTGATCGCCCTCAACTGAGGCAGAGAGAAGGCAGAGTCGCCGATGTTGGTCGAATACCAGAACCTGTCGCCGTGAATCACCTGAAGTTGGAAGCATTGCAAATGCTCAACGGTTGAGTAACTAGCTCAATTTGAATCTTCAGTGAATAATAAGGTTCAGAGTACATATGTAATAGCAGTGTAATAATCACCTTGACAAGCGTCTAAAGCGAACAAATTCTCTCACTGAGTAGAACTGAACGGCTTGTTGACCGAATCCACAGCTCACGTGGATCCTCTCTGTAAGGCGTACCGCAGTGATGGGGGCATACATGCATTTTGAGCTGTAAATTCGACCCAACAAGCACAACTGGAACAATAATAATTCAAGGCGTTACAGATGTCCCTTTATGCTCCGGGCAACCTTAGGTGGTGATTATTCACTCAAAAACATCATGCGTATTTCAATCAGACGCTTTCTCTGAGGTCGTGAGCTTGACCGCAAAAGCAGTCAATTATGTTGGTCATTAACTTGAATTCCTTTAAAGGCAGTGTCCACGATAAAAACCATGTCTGGGATTTCTTGGTGGAGATCGGCAGCTGCGGGGATTAGCGCAACCCTAACGTTGAAAATAAGAAAATGGGGAGCTCGGAACGGTCCCCTACGGCTCCAAAGCTGGACACCCGTCAGCTCGTCACACCCCAGATGCACTTTCCACGGCCACCGACGTGAACGAATGAATGCTCGAGATTGTAATATGAGCGACGGTTTCCGATCAATAGCCCCGTTCTTTTATTTATTCCCCACTTCTCTCTTTACTCAGGTCAGCTCGCATACATCGGCTGCAAAAGACGGTAGTTACAAGCCTCGGACAACTCGTCCATAATGCTTCACTAGCTCAATTTTTGAGGGACCATAACTCCGTTCCTAGAAGGTCTTGTACGATTCCAAAAACATCATCGGAATCAGCATGAGACCGTCTTCCAGACAGGCAAAAAACGCAGAAAAACGATTCTCATCGTGAACACTGTCTTTAATCTATTGTCAGTTTTAGTTTCCGCTCCTTGTTCCATTTGTTTGTGCTTGTATTATGTATCCTTTGTTCCGGGATTGAATTGAGTGTGAGCCATTGCGGACTCGCGCTGCGGACACGCGACACTTCGCTTTCGTCCGAGCTTCCGCGCCGGCCCTCATCAGCTGATCATGTGAGTCTTTTCTACATTTTACCTGATTTCTCCTATCTCTCACGTCATTTTCCGAAATTCTTGGTTTTTAAATGTTAAAATTGTTATATAACGACCGTTTGCTAAGGGTTTTCAACGAAAAAATAAAAATACAAACATATTGAGGGCAGCCTACGCGCTCTAAAACGCCATCGATTCTACGGTCTAAATCGAAGTTTGGAGTTGCTAGTACATATTGAGATTTGACAAGAAAACCCCGGAACATTTGATTGAAATGAAGTTACAACGGGTTGTTGTTTAATTTGGTTGAAAACGGACAACGCGCTCGCAAAGGCACAGGAGCGGCAAACATGATTGGATATCTATGTTATTCCACTCGTCTGGCCGGGCGCTGAACGTTCACGTCGCTTGGTGCCTCGGAAAATGAGTTGAAATAACCTTATTAGAGCAATTTTGTGCGGTGGAGATGTGGAACCCCTCTTTCTCATAAAATTCTATTCCTTCAAAACGGTCGCTTTGGCTCGTTTTTGACACTTCCAAAGACGTAGGCGTTCTAGTGTTCGTCGTCTGAGTTAATCAACGTCGTTATCTCAACTGGTTTCGCGAGTGTGTATGCTTTCTTCAGGGTTTTCTTTTTGGAGATTCGGACCAGCCAAACAATAGAAAAAATTGTGAAATATTCACGATGAATGAAAAGCTTGCTAAAGAATTAAAAAGTCAGTAACGAACGCTAAATGCAGGTTCTGGTTAGGCAACACCACGAAATAATAATAAAAACACCAAAAATTGGAGGTTCCTATTCGCTGCCGACGATTCCCGTAATTTCCGAAACTAAATTTTTAGCAGTCGGCCGTAACATGCCCGCAGCGCGAGTCTGCAATGACACAAACTAAATTTATCCCGAAACAAAGGATACGTAGATATATGTAAATTGCACATATATCTCAACATCCCATCTCTTTGATCTAATTCTCAGAACTCGGGAGGCGCCACAGGGTTGTGTAGCTACATTCAATCTTTTCTCCACAACTGCTATGACTTGGGATCATTTGTAGAGAGCATAATTTCGTTTGAATAGTCCGATACCAACAGATTTGGATATATTCTCCGTGAGAGTTAAGCTAATGCAAAATATTGATCCTTCACCTTTTGGTACTGAAGCGCCAGTATGCAAGTGATTGTGGGTCCAACTAAAGAGCCAAATACTGGCTTCTCAGCCAGTGCAAGAGCAAGCAGATCGACATCCTCAACCTAAAAGTTATCATTATTTTTCGCCAGCTCGTTCGGGCTTCATTGTAAATCAGGCGAAATGCTTCATTGGTGCAAGGCACTGTGTAGGTGGGTAATATGGGGAGTCGCACTAGAAACGGCTTCCGCCGGATCTGAACGGGGTCTCACATACCGAACGATAAAGTTTGTGGAGGATAGGGATGAGATTTTGTGGGTCGACGACAATGTCCGTCAAGTCGTCGTAGCTTGTCACCTGAAGCCAATTACATTAACAAAACGGCCGAGGGAAACACTTCGTGTGTTTCACTCACCTTACTACCACCACAGAACTCGCGCCACCTCACATAGCTCGGTATCCCGTGGTCTCTTCCACGATGAATGAGAAAGCAGGAGCATCAAGCTTTCAAGGGTGATGTGCTCGAAGTTCTTTCGTTGGAACGCCAAGCCGGGACGAGTTGCCGGCTGACTGAGGAGTTCTCTGCAACATTTCCAAACCTTAATGATCTTCTATTCTGTGCATGGAGTTAACAATTTCGAATGCATACTGAAACTTTCCTGTGTGCAGCGCTGAGGTGGTGATTTCGTCGCAATTTGCATGGTGTCGAAGAACTGAAAACCAACGAGATTTGGTGAAGAAATTCTTGATTAATATTGGAAAGGACCTGGCCAATGGCTGCCGCAAAGGAGTTAAGAGTGGCTGAATCAATTTCGGAATCGTAGAACGTAGTGAACTGATCCGGGCGAGTTGAAATATTCAGTTTGATCTGGAAAGCGCCATTCTTCTTTTAGGGATGAGCTTTATGAACAGTCATGAAAACACTGACCGTTGCCTCATTGCCAATCAAAAGTGGCAAGTATTCGTGCACTGTTATATACTGAATTTGGGCAATGACAACGCGGCGAGCTTCTTGATACAGTTGCTCGTCGTCCCATGCTGGATTGATCACCTGGATATGTTTGGAATTCTACTTGTGAAACAGATCAGGAATGCTGCTCAAATAGCCGCTTTACCAAGCGAGTTTGGTATTTTTAACTTGTTTCGACGATGGTGAAGCGCCTGAGAAGAGGTGTTAACTACTCAGAAAGTCAGGGGTCCTATTCGGCCACGATAGGCTTTCTATTCAGGTACCTGGTCGAGTCGAAAGGAACTTTTGCAGCAGCAGCACGTGCTGCTCCGAGGAGCACGTGGCCTGTTCGATAAGACTACTTGGCGCAGCGAGGCAAAAACTTTGCCACATCTCTATTTCCCACGCTTGAGCCAGGTGGCCCGTTCAATAGGAGCACGTGGCCCAGACATGCAAAACCTTCTACGAACCCCCCTGTTCCCACGCAGCAGCACGTGGCCTGTTCGATATGAGCACGGCGCTGGGGGGCTGGTCTCCCACAACAGGAGGGGTGTCTCCCAACAAGGATACGGTCCAATTCACGAACCGCAGCAGGGGATCACCTCTTACAGCAGTCCGCGACAAGCGACATGACCTTCGCCACGGTCGACAGCGAGAGAGATCTCTCGTTGAGGACCGTGGGGAGACTCCTTAGCGGTTCAAGAATCGTCCAGAAAGTGACTCGTAAAGTCACCTTCCAGGAGCGGCCTGAAAGGCGCACCGCTCTCTCTTTGGGATCGAGCCTTATATACGTGCTGTGCGGCTGACATGCGCCGGGTCAGTTCTGAAGCGATCGATCAACGTGTTCAATCATGGGCATTATGGCTCGTTCGTCGTCCAAACTCATCGTAGTCGAATCGAAAGTGTATCGTGGCCGAGTGGAACGGCTATGATTGGCGCCACGTGCTTCTCACTTGGACGACGATTAGGCCACATGGCGCAAGGAAATTACGTGGCCATATCGTCGTCCAACCGCTTTGTAGTCGAGTCGAAAGCCAATCGTGGCCGAATAGAACCCCCCGACTCCCTGAGTAAGAAGGAAGTTTCAATGAAGTACGTACTCAGAGAGTCGGGGGTCCTATTCGGCCACAATAGGCTTTCTTCACCATTCTGACTACAAAGCGGTTGGACGACGATACGGCCACGTACTTTCTGTGCGCCACGTGGCCTAATCGTCGTCCAAGTGAGAAGCACGTGGCGCCAATCATAGCCGTTTCACTCTGCAACGATACGCTTTTGATTCGACTATAATGAGTTTGACGACGAACCAGACACAATGCCCATGATTGAACACGTTGATCGATCCCTTCAGAACTGACCCGGCGCATTCAGCCGCACAGCACGTATATAAAGGGCCTGATTCCAAAGAGAGCGCAGTCCGCTCTTCGGGGCCGCTCCTGGAAGGGGACTACGAGTCACTTTCTAGACGATTTTTAACCGCCAAGGGAGTTCCCCCAACGGTCCTCAGCAAGAAAGGCACTCTCGCTGTCGATCGTTGCGAGGGTGATGTCCCTGTCGCGGACTGCTGTGGGGGTGATACCCTGCTGCGGGCCGTGACTTAAACCGTATCCTCGTTGGGGAAGATCAGCTCCCGTCGAAAGGGAGGGACCCCGCCGCCAGCGCCACGTAGTCCTATCGAACAGGCCACGTGCTGCTGCGTGGGAAACGGATGCGCGGCAATGATTCTGTCTCTCTAAGCCACGTAGTCCCATAGAATAGGCCACGATGCTGCAGCGTAATAGGCCAGGGTGCGGCAAAAGTTTTGCCTCGCTGCGCCACGTAGTCCTATCGAACACGCCACGTGCTGCCGCGTGGGAACTGGGGGTGCGGCAAGGGTTTTGTCTTTCTGCGTCACGTAGTCCTATAGAACAGGCCATGTGCTCCTCGGAGCAGCACGTGCTGCTGCAAAAGTTTCTTTCAGCTCGACTAGGTACCCGATTAGAAGGCCTATCGTGGCCGAATCGGCCCTTCCGACTCTGAGTAGTGGGACGAAAATGTGCGTGGGATGATTTTCGGCATACGGTACATAGAGTAACCAGGGCTCCTGGGCGCGATGGAGGGGAACTGTCTTCGTGATGCGAAAGCGATGAGGAAAATGCTCTCTCATTGCAGCGAAGGGGCGGTGTGCATTCATTTCGCTGATTTGCCTCTACCCGCTTGCGAAGCTACCTTCTCAGAAACTCAACGGGTCCGAAAGCAGGTTTCTGTCGGTCGAACCCTTTCCGTTTTCGCCCTCACTTCTTCCAACTGAGACGTGGAGAAATAAAATTTATTCTCCCCCCATGTCTTCTCACTTTGGACTACGTGAAGTAACAATGCTAAAGGGTCCGACTCGACAGAAATCTGGGGATGGACCCCGTTCAAGCTGGGGTCGGATCCGGCGAATGTCTGAGTTCGAAGATGCACCGCCAGCGCTTTCCATTTCGTTCGTTAATTTGCTAACTCGTACGTACGATTCTCCCAGACATCTTTAATAGTCCCCACCGTGAGCGCGGCACGCGCGGGATCAGCGATGGACTATGGAACGTTTTACCACGCGATACGCGTGGGAAACTATGAATTCTGCGGCGGCACCGCCACGGCGGTGCGTTTCAAATATGGGCTTCAACTGCGGCATGGACAAAAATTACCTGGCTTGCAGTTACGCATACGGTAGCGTAGGATAGTCCCATAATTATTTATATTGGGGTGGATATAAACTAAGAAGCGAATATTGTTTTGAATCGTGAAACCGCCGTCAGGGTTTCGCTTTACGCGCGTACAGCGCTCGCGGTGAGGACCATGAAAGATGCCTTATTCATTGACTGATTAGCTGTTGTTGGCTTGTCGAGAGTTATTGAAGTCTTGCTCTTATAATTTCTTCCATGTCGCGCTTACTCCCTATTTAGTGTTGAGTGTTTTCCTTCCCTCAAGTGGGACGTTAATAAACGGTTAGGGCATCCCTCTGTGCTAAGGCGATGAGCAACCGAGATACAGGTCGCGTTGCGCGAAGGTCAACCAACTCTCCTTGGAGCGCGCTTTCTCTGAAGTTCAGTAACCTTGAACAAGCCCGATTCCATAACCGACTTGTCATGCTCTACCCTCTTCGCCGCTTCGTGCGCTATTTCTCTTCCGCCTGCAGCGCTCAGGCGCTATTTATACCACTCAACGCCAGCGCGGTACGCGTGCCGCGCTGGCGTGGCGTTTGTGTACGATTGGCTTGACGCCTCGTCGGCGCGGCACGCGCGTCAAGCTTCGCCCGCTCCGCCATGGCATCGTCGCTGCAGGATTCATATAAGTGGGTGAAAACGCTTTGGCGTTTTCATCCACTGATACTATTTTTCGATCCGCTCATTCATTCCAGTTTCACCGCTCTTCCATGGCGTCGCCGCGGAGCTTTCATAGAATCCACTAGCGCGGCACGCGCTTCACCGGCGTAGAAAGTATTCATACACAAAGGCCACGCGCGTACCGCGCTGGCGTTGAGTAGTATGAACAGCGCCTCAGCGGTGGTGGTCGTCATGTTTCTCATTTGCAAGAGAGGCGGGGTAAACTCCGAGTTTCCTCCAATCACGCGCTTCGCTTCTCTCCAGTTCGTCCATTCAAGCGGGTCTCTCATTCCCCGTTTCCTCGCCTCTCTTGCGGTTACAAAACATTATTGTCACCACCCGCTCAGCGAAGTCACCATACGTTTTGAGCAGTCAGCCATCTTGGGTTAGAACACTAACCGCGGCTGGGAGGCTGACCGCAGCGGTTAACAGTAGCTCCGCGCATGCATCGCCATGCGGGCGCGTTTACATTGATCGTCCACGCACGATTCAAACAGTCACTACGCGGTGGCAGCCGCTAGCGTTCACCTTCCGGGATGATTGCTACTGGCCCTGGCATGCTATACAAAGCTATAAGAACCTAACTGGCGACCATTTTCGCTGTTCAGCTGGCCATTCTTAATCTTCTCTTTGGAAGCAGTGTGCATCGAGAGAACGAATGTTAGATCTTCTGAGGGATATATCATATGCAGGCGACTTTTGCAGCGCTCCCACCCCATCGAAAGGAGCGTATCCTGCCGGCCTTCTGCTCGCCAAGCCTTCACAGTTTCTTTCTCTGTGAAGCCACAAAATTCAATCAGCTGCTTCAACAAAAAAGAAGAATCAGAAAGACCTCTAGTCTCGAAGCTATACTATTGTGTTGCTGCGTCCACAGTTGTCTCATGAGTGAATTATCACCAAAACGTGGAATTTCGTCCATCACAAATGAAAGAGTAAGGTCACTAGCAAGGAGATGGCCTAAATAAGGATATTCTGAACGAACATGAGTCCAATGCTAGACTTCGACTTCTAGATATAGGAAACATTAATCGTTTTATTGACCGTGTTTTTTTGCCCTTCGTTGTACCGCTTCCTCCACCGATTGACCATATATTGTTCCCGCGTCGAGAAAAGAAGTAACCATGTTCATCTGCTGACGACGTTCCAAGCGACACCTGTTTACAGATTTTTGCACATTTCAGTTGCGGTAACACTCCTCCGTCAACCATACCTTTGTAATGGAGCTATCTGACTTCTCACATAGGGAATACAGTCGAGAGGAGACGATATCCTGAACATATAGCAGTGGAAAGTGCGTCTTTAGCCGTCCCCAGGTGTTGCAAAAAATAGACCAGGACGGGGCAAAAGTCACTGTGGAATCACCAAATCATCAAATGCTCAAAACAGCGAACACTTCGCAGAAAATGCGGTTGGCGACCTTCCGCGGCGGTCGATCGCCCCTCGCAATCGAAGCCCCCTGACCGGTGGTGCCGCACGACAGCGGCAAATAATCGCATTTTGTCGACAGGCTCGATTAAATTTGGCGAAAACCCGGTATATCAATTTCTCGAGCTAATTATCGCGGTTTGCGATTGTGTTGGCGTCTGCTGTCCTCGTCGTCATCGGGAGGCTCTCGGTTCGCGGGCGTCGTCGCGCCGTCGCCCGCGACGTCGAAGCTTCTGTAGAGGACGGCGGGGACGGTAGAAGCACCAGCGCCAACGACGCGGTCGGGCTTTTTCATACAACATATCGTCTCGCAGCTCTCAGTCTTTTCTTGTTGGCGCTCATCGGCTTTTGTTTAGGTATCTTGTCGTTAGAGGTTCTGTAGTCTGATTTTGTTATCTCTACTTAGCCATCACACAGGTGCTCTCTCTAGATGTGTCTTGATCTAATGCTCATCATGTATTTCTTCTATTCATGCTCTTGATGTGATTGCTCGTGTTTCTATAATATTATTTCTTGTGGGGCAGTGTGCCTCGTTCGTTGTTATATTACCTGAAAAGGGTACGGTTTAATTACCCAAGTTTGAGGCTGGCAATAAAGGATCGTACCAATTCGGATTGACCCACCGCCCACAGCAACATTTTTATGGTGCATCGCCTCTACGGACACGGATAGCAGAGGTACGATTCAAATCTTCCTAGTTCGCTGGACAAGTACGCTGGCGTTCCTCGTTCTCTGATTGTCATCCTGATTTTGTGATCAATTTTTTCAACCAGCTGCAAGTCATTAAGATTTGCAGAAAACGGATTTTTTTCTGTATCCCTTTTCTTTATTATTGATCATAGTTCCGCACTTCACGATTTTAATTTTTGCAAAATCCTCAAGATTTAGCGAAAATCAGTTTCCGCTGAAGATTCTACATTGGCTTCCCTTTTCAAGAATTTGCATTTACAAAATCCATTAAAACTTCGCTGAACCAGGTTCCGCTGAAGTATCCTCGCTCCATAATTACCACTCGCTTAAATTCCTTTTCTATTAAGTTCCTTTCCATTAAGTATTAAGCGTCGGCCGTTTCTATTTATTTTTCAACTCGATTTTGATTTAAAATTTCCTCTGACGAAAGTAAGCCAAAATGGTTGGGCCGGCAACCCTAAAAGCTAAGAAAGCGGCTCTGACGCGATTAGGCAATAATCTTACGCGGATAGTAGACGTTTCTCGAATCGGTGAGGAATTCTCGCATGAGGCACATGAGCCATTTGCGCAGGAGGACGCATCGATCTTCGAACTCAAAGAAAGCATACGGCTTCTGAGCGACGCGCTGGATGATTTCACCGAAGCGTCCGATAACGTCGAAGAGATGGACGAAGAGCAAAACAACAAAGCTGGGAATACATCGACCGCGCGGTGGCTGCAATCGACAAAGGACAGCAAAGAGTGTTGGAAATAGAAATGGAACGAATCAGGGACCGTCCCAGGGACTCGATAGCCACGGCATTGGTACCTGTCGTAGAACTGCCAGCCATCCCAATACCTGTCTGCTCGGGAAAAATTTGGGAGTTCGGCAATTTTTGGACTTTATATGAAGCCAATGTACACAACCAGCCGCTTACGGAGTTGATGAAATTTAACTACCTTGTGAATGCTTTACGAGGAGAGGCACGAACCCTGATAAAGCGCTATACCATCTCGGAGAGTAACTACGATCATGCGATTCAGCTTCTGAGGGAGAAATATGGTGATCAGCCAACAATTTAACTACCTTGTGAATGCTTTACGAGGAGAGGCACGAACCCTGATAAAGCGCTATGCCATCTCGGAGAGTAACTACGATCATGCGATTCAGCTTCTGAGGGAGAAATATGGTGATCTCGTTTCTAACCTACAAGAGCGCCTAGATTCAGCGAAGGCAGAATAATCAGTCATCGCGGGCCAACGCCGAATCCTCGAATATATCTGCCCACTCTTTACGCAGCTGGAGAGTCCAGGAATTTCGTTGGACGGCTCCTATACTACGCGGAAAGTTTTAGCAAAATTCGCGCCTAAACTTCAGAGGAAAATCTTGCAGAGTCAACTTTCCCTCAACAGGCAGGACAACGAGTGGGTTATGCGAACCATCCTCTCAGACCTCAACAATCTGATCACCACAGAAGATCAGATATGCGATATGGTCGATGATCGGTCTTACAGTAACCGAAGACGATATCAGGCGACAAATGGCGCTAATGAACTCGTCAAGGAATTCGTCAACGAAAACGCGGCCAGAACAACCTTCACTGAGAATCTCAAAACAGAGCAGAACGCTAACGCCTGTATGTTTTGTAATTCTACGCAACATAGGTCAGCTGCCTGTACACAATCTTGAACCACGGCTGCAAGACGCGGATTGCAAAGGAAGAATAGATGCCTTAATTTCGCCAGAGAGGGACACTTTGTGATAGATTGTACTAGTGAGGGATGCAGGAACTGTCACGGTGCAAAACATCATCACACCTTATGCCCACAGAAGCGGACCAACAGCGGGGATCTAAATGGTCGAAAAGAAAGGGGCAGCGTGCCCAGCGAATCCAAGCGACAAATACCTGACTTTGCACGCACACGGAAGAACACTACGAAACTAGGACAACTGGTACAGCTAACGCACACCCGATTCAAATGGAAATCCCCAATTCAGTAGTCCAAAATACTTCAGACACCGCGGTAAACTCTTCGCTAGAAACAGCGATACTCCAAAGCAATGTTAGAGAGTCATCTGGTGGAAAGGTACTGCTCTTGACAGGAGTGGCGCGGGTACGCGATGAAATTTGCAAAGTTTGGAAAGAAGTAGAAATCCTCTTTGATACAGGTGACGACCAATCTCTTATTAGTCTAACTCTCCCAACAGATCTAGTGTTGCAGTGTACTGAAAAGAAGGAACTTTTGATGTATACGTTTGGCACGGACACACCCACACCTACCATGTGTGAATTCACGACTCTGGACATATGGGACCACCAAGGGGAGAAGCACGAAGTACAGCTTTGTACAACTCCAGTACTGACCGGAAAAGGGCAGACGATGTTACTAAGTCAAGAGGATATCGATTTTGTGTCAAAGCGTCAACGGAGGCTCTCAACGCCTACGGACAATCTCACCGCCAAGCCGCAAATTTTGCTGGGGTGCGACCAATTGTGGAACTGGTTCGATAGTCCACAACTACGCTTCAGGCTCCCATCCGGTCTAATACTCATCCCATCCAAGATAGGGTATTTGCTATGTGGCAGACAGCACATATCTCAAGGAACGGCAGAGCGAGAAATGGTGGCGCATGCAAACGTCATCTCAATGTCGAATATTTTTTCAGAAGTCGACGATGACATCAGCAGGTGGCACAAGTACTGGACCATGGACTCAGCAAAATGGACAATCAGGAGACGGTCCGATGACCAACTACATTCCGCATCAGCCGGTAGTTACGCTACACAAGGGAACCACGAAATTGAGGATCGTGTTTGACGCATCATCCCATTACAGGGACTGCCCGTCACTCAACGAGATCCTTCACCAAGGACCACTTGTACTTCCGGATTTATACGCCATGTTAATACGATTCAGGATCCCATCGCATGTAGCGATTGCTGACGTGGAAAGGCCTTCCTTCAAGTATGCCTCATTGAACTAGGTAGAGACGCAACAAGGTTTCTCTGGGTCAGAGACGTCAACCAGCCTCTAACGAGTGACAACATCATCACCTACCGTTTCACTCGTGTGACATCTGAAGTAAATGTATCCACGTTCCTCCTAGCAGGAACAATACTACATCATCTGGATCATGCGGTACGAAACAAATGTCTCGCAAAGGAAATTCGAGACAACCTTTCCGTGGATACCCTTATCTTGTCAGCAGCCACGACCGATGACCTTACCGAGAAAATGGTCGCGTCACGCCTAATTTTCAGAGATATGGAAATGAACCTACGAGAGTTCCTCGCAAACAGGATGAACCTTGAAGAAATACTTCCCGAAGAGACACGAGCCAAGTCTACGGTACAGAAGGTACTTGGCATACAATGGGATGCAGAGCGTGACACCCTCCAGATTCGATGCAACCTTTCACCGACGATTAACGTCACTAAAAGAGTTGTGGCGAGACAAATCGCATCCGTCTATGACCCGTTAGGCTGGATAGTTCCACTGCTCATTCAAGCAAAGCACTTTCAACAGTCTTTGTGGAAACACGAGTTCGAGTGGGGCTCCGTTCTGCCAGAAACCTTTCAGGAACAATGGAACAAAATAGTGGGAGACGTTAATGGCATCGAATACGTCTTCCACAGACAATCCCTTTCCTGTAGAGATGATCTCAATCCCGCAGTGTTTGCAGACGCCAGCGACATCGCGATGGCATGTTGCGCTTACGCGTTCAGAGAAGGAGAATCAGCATTGGTCATGGCGAAGTCAATACTTCCCTCACTGAAAACGACTACGACAATGCCAAAATTGGAGATGAACGCTCTGACTATTGCTACACGCCTGTCATGGTCAGTATACGAAGCAATAAAGAGGAAAACATCACAAGCATCCAACACGCCGAAGACGGTCTTCATCTTTTCCGACTCTCAGATCGCCCTGAGCTGGTTATCATCATCGCCGGCACAAAGCCCTGGTGTTCTTATAGCTAATAGGGTGAAAGAAACTCGAAAAATCGTAGACGCGTCCCAACGAGAAGGCAACACCGTTCGATTCGCGTACGTAAACACCAAGGAGAATCCAGCTGACGCCGGCACACGCGGACTAACCGGCAAACAGCTTCGCGACCATTTTTGCTGGTCAGGCCCCAGTCTCTTACGCCAAACACCGGATAAATGGAGAAACGGATTCTATACCCATGAGCCAGAGCAAGGAAAGGAAATAGAGCAAGGAGTGGCCTGCGCTCTGACGACAATCACTTCGAGAAGGCAAACGAGTCCGGTGGACCTTGATCGGCTAAGTTCGTTCACAAAAGCCAAACGAGTTAAAGCAAGAGTTTCGCTCTTTGTGAAGAGGCTGTTGCGGCCACTCTCAGATGAATCTCGCAAACGAATTCACGCGAACATTCCGGAATTAAGAACAATAACGGATAATCCTACAGTGCTGAAAGCTGAGGACATACGCAACGCTCGCCTCACGCTGATTCGACATCAGCAGTCTGTCTACTTAACAAGCGCATACAGAAAATCGATGGAAAACTCCTCCGCCTCTATTCGGACACGAACAAAATCTGGAGATCTCAAGGACGGTTAGGGAAATCCGCACTTGGGTCGGAGGCTAAATGCCCAATCTTCGTGACTCTAACACGCGATTAGCATACCTAATCATTGAGGAAGCGCACGGAAATTACCACCGTGGAATAGAAAATACAATATCAACCGTGCGCCAGTGTTATTGGATACCCAAGCAGCGCCAACAAGTCCGGAAATCGGTTTAAAGTTGCGTTGAATGCCGACGTTTCAACGCGTTACCATACCCCTATCCGGACCTCCACCGACTTACCACAGAGAAGAGTGCTCCGCAGGCGACCTTTTCAACACGTAGGACTTGAATTTTTTCGACTTTCCAACGACCTCGGATAGCGACGACAGCAAAAGAGCTTATGGATGCACTTTCACTTGTACTATCACCCGCTTGCTTCACCTCGAAGTAGTCCCCAGCATGAATATAGACGCCTTCCTTAACGCTCTGCGTCGCAACGTCGCAAGAATAGGTGTTCCAGAATCCATCATATGTAACAACGCCCCGACATTCTTGCTCAGTTGCACGATCTTATCGAACAACGCAAACAAGGACAGACTGAATGATGAAACGGAAAAAGCGTTAGCTAATAAAGAAATACAGTGGCACCACGTAATACCCACGGACCTTGGCAAGGCGGATTTTATGAGAGGCTCATCAAATCGGTGGAAGCATGCCCTCTACAAAGCTTTACGAGGTACAATACATCGTTCACCTGACTACCTTCAGACGAAAATTACCGAAATCGAGGCATGCCTCAATTCACGACCTTTGACCTACCAAGGAGCCTCACAGGAAAATTTTTTCTCGGTAAGACCAGCCGATTCCATACAAAAGGACTTCAGCTTAACACTGAGTTTGAACGCCGTGTTGAACACAGAGGAAGACGCTGCATATTTACCACCAAGCAAACAGAGGGCTCTCCAGACACGCCAGGAAATTCTAGATGTCCTCAAATCTTCATGTGATACGACTGGAGAAGTTTTGGCACATTTGGCAAAACCAGTACTCTTACTGGGCTTTCTGCGAGGCACACAAAAATCGTTGACCAACAAGAGACACTGTGAAACGGAACCAAGGATCGGAGAAGTAGTCTTGGTAAACGAACCAGTTCGTCCTCGGAATGACTGGAGAATGGCTCGAATAACCGAGCTCAAACCAGGGAAGGATGGGGCCGTACGTGAGGTAGAACTGATTACACCATCTCACAGGAAGATCCGTTTTCCAGTGAACCTGATCACACCATTGGAGATGTCCACATCAGACACTGGAAAACTTTCATGGCATCCCGGTGGAGACGACGGTGACAAAACTGAAATTCAAGACAGCGTAACACCAAGGTACAACCTCCGACCACAGCGTCCAGTCTCATATGTGGACACGCACACCGTCACAACCACACAGGTCCGGAAGCCAAGGAAAATTTCTCAAAATGGTTCCCTTTGCATATGATGCTCCTCACATTCTGCCAAACTCTTATCAGTACGGTACAAGCTGAGTCAACTGAAACCATGCGCATGACTTGCACGTTCGAAGGAGTATTAATTCACACCGTGGCAAATCAAACATTCGAAGTTTGTGCAGAGACATTTTGTAAGATCTACGCATCAGGCACTACTCCATATTTGGTGAAGTTGCCACCACAGATTACCCTGCACGACCACACCGTGACCGTGAAATGGGAAACTAGCGGAGGGGTGGCCACCATTGAGACTACATGCGAACGGCTAGACTTCTGTAATCAACTTGATTGCTGGTTGTGCTCGGCAATACTGTTCAATCCTGAATGCTGGCCGGTTGGGGCAATCATAATCAATGCAATCCTGATTTACAGTATCATCATGGTATGCTATATAGCGCTCTACGTTCCTCTTGTTGTTGGAAAACCAATACGAATCGCCATGTACGAAGCGAAGCTGATTCTATCCGTCGAAATAACAGTGGTAGCGCACTTCATGAGAGCCCTCGGGCACTCACTCCTACGCTGTTACCGAAGAAACCGAGGTACTTCGAGAAGAGAATGCCTTTAGGCTGCCCTAGCAATTATCATAACTATGGAAATCTACCACACACGTGCCAGCATGTTAATATTTCGAAATCTCAGTCAACGACATGCTCGAAAGACGGTAACCGGGAGACATGCAAGGTAATGCTGACAGAATCTTTGATGATCAATGCGTTTCATCAGGAAGCTTGTTTACGTCTCTCCCTAAATACAACCTGGATCGCAAACGTGAAACTCCGCTGGAAAGAATTGTACCTGAGATGCGAGCAAAGCACGCAATACTTCACACGCGCAGTGACATTGAAACAAATTGACAGCAAGAGATGTCCAACCATGGGTTCATGCCAAGACCGTAAGTGCGAAGGCATTAACAGCTCGAGTCTCATACCTGAACTCGAAGCAGGAAATCACTTCCCAGGTCGCATAGGGTGCATGGAGTCATGTGGAGGGCCGGGATGTGACTGCTTCTTCCTCAGCTCAGGCTGCCTATTCTACAGGATATACGCAACACCAGACAACGACAAAGTCTACGAGCTATTCCGATGCTCACATTGAACGGAGGAGATAAAATTGGAGGTAACGATTAAAAACTTCGAGTCCTACAAAGGTAAGCGGCGCTATGTATTAGCGCAATTTCCAAATGTACCGCAGAGACTACATTCAATGACGATCACGATGACCAACATCTCATTATCTCCTACTCCAACACTCAATAGCGATTTTATCACAGACGGAAAGGACGTAGCCATCTGGAATAACGAGTTTACTCCGGATCTCCTCTGCACAAGTTTTTTTCGCAAGCTCAGAGCATGAACTGTATGCTAAACGACGACTGCAGATGTCACGGAGCTGAGAACAGTGTGAGATGCGAGTGTTAGCGGAAAGACATGGAACACCACTTTTGGCAGCTTAGCAACAAACTCTCAGTGAAATGGCATCGCGGGAGCTGTTAAAACACCATGACAATGGAATCTTCGTCAAAATTCCACAGATGGTATCGGCCGATTTGTTGTCGAATTCAATCTCATGATCGACATTTCAGTGAGGGTAGTGGATAACGCTGTATGTGAAGTTCCCAATGATGTCCTCGAAGGATGCTACCACTGCTCGAAAGGAGCACAAGCCAAGATTTCGTGACATTCAAACAGTGCGACGCTGGGGAGAAATCTTGCGCGGTCAACATGCATTCATAGTTCCGCGTTCACCTACTCCAATGGAATCGACCTCGAACTCTCATCTCGACTCAGCCCGACAGTCTATCAACTGTTCCGTGAAATGTGGGGAAACGGTGAAAACTTTCGTCCTGAGTGGAATCCTGAAGTATACCAATGACTTCCAGGACACTATTAAAGCGATTCTTCAAGGGAAAACTACCACATATCATGAAATCAGATTACCAGACTTCATGCACATCGTAGGCGTGCTGTTTGGATGGTACAAGACGATAATATGCTGCCTATTGGTATTGGCTATAGCAATCGTTTCGTCCTATTTGTTCCTGCAAACGCTGGGACTACGTACCGATTTTACGTTTTGCGTAGGACTTTCCTGCTTATATGCGCTCCCATGCGCATGGTAGTAGCCATATTTCGTATATGCATACGCAACAAGCGACCAGAACCCGCAAGCTCTCATGGAAAATTTCTCTGAGAAGGGTAGAGCGGAACCGTAGGAACACCAGAGTAATTAGATAATAGTTAGATATTCCTCACGCTGAATTTTTTTCGTTATTGTTCTTTACTCTGATGCTCAACATGTTGACAGTTTCATTGCTTACTTTCAGTTCAAAACCATGTCGTCATCCGCTCCAGCGTCACCCAATCCGTCAAGCTCCGCCTCGAAGGACGCGCACATATTACGCCTACAGTGGGAACATAAAAAACTGTGCTTTTCTTTCAACATACCGGAGCCGCAAGCGTTGTATGAGAACATCGTCCGCGTCGTAAGGGACGTAAACACGTCCGTACGCTCAGTGCTTCTTCTCGACGCCGAAATAGATACGTTGCCCAAATCTGCGAAGCCTCGGCTCTACCGCGCGTACGTTCTACACACCTTGGAGGTCACTGTCGACAAAATACGATTAGAATTCCTGTACGCACAGTCACAACTGGCAAGTGTACTTGCTCACGCACTTTTTCTGTTCGCGACACAAGTCATTTCGGAAGAAGGTTGGAATGAACTCTTTGCTCAGCCAATTTGTGGAGTGGACGATGAACCCCTCATCATGGATATGTGCGAAATGAATTATCTCATCAAGCAACAGCTGGAATTCCTTCTGAATTACAAGAAGTGTGTAGCCCATCTC
This sequence comes from Aplectana chamaeleonis, assembly GCA_029168955.1. Lineage (NCBI taxonomy): Eukaryota > Metazoa > Nematoda > Chromadorea > Rhabditida > Cosmocercidae > Aplectana > Aplectana chamaeleonis. The sequence goes on from JAPDOI010000587.1 coordinate 64,750, forward strand.
GCAGTGACCGTTCTGACTGATCAGTTCACCGAAGACCTTGAACACGAAACCGGGTAACTCTCTCCATTCGAGGAGCAAGTTCTCTGTCGGTTGGATCGAATCATCAATACGATAGGGCGTGACCCACAATGCAACTCGACAATGTCACAGACCGAAGTATCCCATCTCGGTGCTGGGTAGAAATGGAAATGGCGCCACATCAAAACTCTCCCGCACACAATGCGCCCGCACACGGTGATGAACAACGAGCTATCGCCTATAATGCAGTGTTATCTGGGAACCAATCGTTCTAGCAACGATGATGATATTGGACCTAACCCAGATGACATCCTGATAATGGTCGACGAAACGCATGACGACGAAGATGAGCCGCGACGCAACGTCCTTATCCGCAGACCAACCGAGAGAGCGCCATCGCCAAATGTTGAAGCCGATAACACTGACGCGCTGGAAGCTCTAGAAACCGAGTTACAGAGAGCCGTTGAGGAGCGCGAGTCCTTAATGCGGCATTTCAATAGACTCCAAAGAGAACGACAGTGTCCAGGGCGGCGCTTCCTAGGATTCAGCATGGACCGTCCAAACGAGGATCTCCCATCAGTTTTTGTGGGTCGGTAGGAATGCACTTCTCCGATTCCTGCCTCATTTATCGCGAGGTAGATCAACGGCGGCGAATCGTTGCAGGCGCGGGGAGGTGCAGGGTTTGCCTCCTACCAAAGTGCCGAAGTGGCATGTCGTGCAAACGACATGGCGAAGGGTGCCGCCACTGCCATAGACGTGATTACCATCCGGCATTATGTTACCTCCCGCAACGGAGCGAACAAATCTGTGAAGACGCTCGCACAACACGTCATACTTTGGAAATCAATAGGCTGCCCCAAGACCAGCTCCGTATGCGCATCGGACGAATGCGAAGCCAGAGAGATTAAGACATCCACGCCACAGCGTCGCCTCCCAGCATTTACCAAAAGTGACCAATCCCCACACGCAAATCCAGCAAGCCAGCCGAAGCACTAATAGTAAGAGGGAAAGCGATGATGCAGACCGACTCACCTAAATTTATCTGGAGCAGTTACGACCGTGCGCTTGAGAGATCGCGCATGACTAGCCCGAGTGCCAGAACACGCTGATGCCCGTCACATCTGCCATGCGCTTAAGAGATCGCGCATGACTGGCCCGAGTGCCAGAACACGCTTATGCCCGTCACATGTACCATGCGCTTAAGAGATCGATGGATGAATTTCATCAAGTCGTCGTTCTTCAGTCCATCACCGGACTGTCTCCTTATTATGGCTTTCTCTCATGCTACGATAGCGAATGAAGAGAAATACAGGCCTGAGACAACTCGTCCACCAATTTTTCACCCTCAAAGTCTAGGCATCTTTGAAGAGCCATAACTCTGCTCAAAGGGGGTCTTGGACGATTTCAGAGATACCACTGTTATCAGAGTATGAATGTTTCCAAGACAGGCATAAAACGAGAAAATTAATTTTTTGTGTGTCCTGTGCCTTTACGAGATCGCGCATGACTGGCCCGAGTGCCAGAACATGCTGACGCCCGTCACGTCTAACATGCGCTCAAGAGATCGCGCATGACTGGTCCCAGTGCCAGAACACGCTGATGCCCGTCACATCTACCATGCGCTCAAGAGATCGCGCTTGACTGGCCCGAGTGTCAGAACACGCTTATGCCCGTCACATCTACCATGCGCTTAAGAGATCGCGCATGACTGGCCCGAGTGCCAGAACACGCTGATGCCCGTCACATCTACCATGCGCTTAAGAGATCGCGCATGACTGGCCCGGAGTGCCAGAACACGCTGATGCCCGTCACATCTACCATGCGCTTAAGAGATCGCGCATGACTGGCCCGAAGTGCCAGAACACGCTGATGCCCGTCACATCTACCATGCGCTTAAGAGATCGCGCATGACTGGCCCGGAGTGCCAGCTCACGCTGCTGCCCGTCACATCTACCATGCGCTTAAGAGATCGCGCATGACTGGCCCGAGTGCCAGAACACGCTGATGCCCGTCACATCTACCATGCGCTTAAGAGATCGCGCATGACTGGCCCGAGTGCCAGAACACGCTGATGCCCGTCACATCTACCATGCGCTTAAGAGATCGCGCATGACTGGCCCGAGTGCCAGAACACGCTTATGCCCGTCACATCTACCATGCGCTTAAGAGATTGCGCATGACTGGCCCGAGTGCCAGAACACGCTGATGCCCGTCACATCTACCATGCGCTTAAGAGATCGCGCATGACTGGCCCGAGTGCCAGAACACGCTGATGCCCGTCACATCTACCATGCGCTTAAGAGATCGCGCATGACTGGCCCGAGTGCCAGAACACGCTTATGCCCGTCACATCTACCATGCGCTTAAGAGATCGCGCATGACTGGCCCGAGTGCCAGAACATGCTGATGCCCGTCACATCTACCATGCGCTTAAGAGATCGCGCATGACTGGCCCGAGTGCCAGAACACGCTGATGCCCGTCACATCTACCATGCGCTTAAGAGATCGCGCATGACTGGCCCGAGTGCCGGAACATGCTGATGCCCGTCACATCTAACATGCGCTTAAGAGATCGCGCATGACTGGCCCGAGTGCCAGAACATGCTGATGCCCGTCACATCTAACATGCGCTTAAAAGATCGCGCATGACTGGCCCGGAGTGCCAGAACACGCTGATGCCCGTCACATCTACCATGCGCTTAAGAGATCGCGCATGACTGGCCTGAAGTGCCGGAACATGCTGATGCCCGTCACATCTAACATGCGCTTAAGAGATCGCGCATGACTGGCCCGAGTGCCAGAACATGCTGATGCCCGTCACATCTAACATGCGCTTAAAAGATCGCGCATGACTGGCCCGAGTGCCAGAACACGCTGATGCCCGTCACATCTACCATGCGCTTAAGAGATCGCGCATGACTGGCCCGAGTGCCAGAACACGCTGATGCCCGTCACATCTACCATGCGCTTAAGAGATCGCGCATGACTGGCCCGAGTGCCAGAACATGCTGATGCCCGTCACATCTAACATGCGCTTAAAAGATCGCGCATGACTGGCCCGAGTGCCAGACCACGCTGATGCCCGTCACATCTATCATGCGCTTAAGAGATCGCGCATGACTGGCCCGAGTGCCGGAACATGCTGATGCCCGTCACATCTAACATGCGCTTAAGAGATCGCGCATGACTGGCCCGAGTGCCAGAACATGCTGATGCCCGTCACATCTAACATGCGCTTAAAAGATCGCGCATGACTGGCCCGAGTGCCGGAACATGCTGATGCCCGTCACATCTAACATGCGCTTAAAAGATCGCGCATGACTGGCCCGAGTGCCAGAACACGCTGATGCCCGTCACATCTACCATGCGCTTAAGAGATCGCGCATGACTGGCCCGAGTGCCAGAACACGCTGATGCCCGTCACATCTGCCATGTGCTTAAGAGATCGCGCATGACTGGCCCGAGTTCCAGAACACGCTGATGCCCGTCACATCTACCATGCGCTTAAGAGATCGCGCATGACTGGCCCGAGTGCCGGAACATGCTGATGCCCGTCACATCTGCCATGCGCTTAAGAGATCGCGCATGACTGGCCCGAGTGCCGGAACATGCTGATGCCCGTCACATCTAACATGCGCTTAAGAGATCGCGCATGACTGGCCCGAGTGCCGGAACATGCTGATGCCCGTCACATCTAACATGCGCTTAAAAGATCGCGCATGACTGGCCCGAGTGCCAGAACACGCTGATGCCCGTCACATCTGCCATGCGCTTAAGAGATCGCGCATGACTGGCCCGAGTTCCAGAACACGCTGATGCCCGTCACATCTACCATGCGCTTAAGAGATCGCGCATGACTGGCCCAGATCGCGCATGACTGGCCCGAGTCCCGGAACATGCTGATGCCCGTCACATCTGCCATGCGCTTAAGAGATCGCGCATGACTGGCCCAAGTGCCGGAACATGCTGATGCCCGTCACATCTGCCATGCGCTTAAGAGATCGCGCATGACTGGCCCGAGTTCCAGAACACGCTGATGCCCGTCACATCTACCATGCGCTTAAGAGATCGCGCATGACTGGCCCGAGTGCCAGAACATGCTGATGCCCGTCACATCTAACATGCGCTTAAAAGATCGCGCATGACTGGCCCGAGTGCCAGAACACGCTTATGCCCGTCACATGTACCATGCGCTTAAGAGATCGCGCATGACTGGCCCGAGTGCCAGAACATGCTGATGCCCGTCACATCTAACATGCGCTTAAAAGATCGCGCATGACTGGCCCGAGTGCCGGAACATGCTGATGCCCGTCACATCTAACATGCGCTTAAAAGATCGCGCATGACTGGCCCGAGTGCCGGAACATGCTGATGCCCGTCACATCTGCCATGCGCTTAAGAGATCGCGCATGACTGGCCCGAGTGCCGAACATGCTGATGCCCGTCACATCTAACATGCGCTTAAAAGATCGCGCATGACTGGCCCGAGTGCCAGAACACGCTTATGCCCGTCACATCTAACATGCGCTTAAAAGATCGCGCATGACTGGCCCGAGTGCCGGAACATGCTGATGCCCGTCACATCTAACATGCGCTTAAAAGATCGCGCATGACTGGCCCGAGTGCCGGAACATGCTGATGCCCGTCACATCTGCCATGCGCTTAAAAGATCGCGCATGACTGGCCCGAGTGCCGGAACATGCTGATGCCCGTCACATCTAACATGCGCTTAAAAGATCGCGCATGACTGGCCCGAGTGCCGGAACATGCTGATGCCCGTCACATCTAACATGCGCTTAAAAGATCGCGCATGACTGGCCCGAGTGCCGGAACATGCTGATGCCCGTCACATCTAACATGCGCTTAAAAGATCGCGCATGACTGGCCCGAGTGCCGGAACATGCTGATGCCCGTCACATCTAACATGCGCTTAAAAGATCGCGCATGACTGGCCCGAGTGCCAGAACACGCTTATGCCCGTCACATGTACCATGCGCTTAAGAGATCGCGCATGACTGGCCCGAGTGCCAGAACATGCTGATGCCCGTCACATCTAACATGCGCTTAAAAGATCGCGCATGACTGGCCCGAGTGCCAGAACACGCTGATGCCCGTCACATCTAACATGCGCTTAAAAGATCGCGCATGACTGGCCCGAGTGCCAGAACACGCTGATGCCCGTCACATCTGCCATGCGCTTAAAAGATCGCGCATGACTGGCCCGAGTGCCGGAACATGCTGATGCCCGTCACATCTAACATGCGCTTAAAAGATCGCGCATGACTGGCCCGAGTGCCGGAACATGCTGATGCCCGTCACATCTAACATGCGCTTAAAAGATCGCGCATGACTGGCCCGAGTTCCAGAACACGCTGATGCCCGTCACATGTACCATGCGCTTAAGAGATCGCGCATGACTGGCCCGAGTTCCAGAACACGCTGATGCCCGTCACATCTACCATGCGCTTAAGAGATCGCGCATGACTGGCCCGAGTGCCAGAACATGCTGATGCCCGTCACATCTAACATGCGCTTAAAAGATCGCGCATGACTGGCCCGAGTGCCGGAACATGCTGATGCCCGTCACATCTAACATGCGCTTAAGAGATCGCGCATGACTGGCCCGAGTGCCAGAACATGCTGATGCCCGTCACATCTAACATGCGCTTAAAAGATCGCGCATGACTGGCCCGAGTGCCGGAACATGCTGATGCCCGTCACATCTGCCATGCGCTTAAAAGATCGCGCATGACTGGCCCGAGTGCCAGACCACGCTGATGCCCGTCACATCTACCATGCGCTTAAGAGATCGCGCATGACTAGCCCGAGTCCCAGAACACGCTGATATCCGTCACATCTAACATGCGCTCAAGAGATCGCGCATGTCTGGCCCGAGTCCCAGAACACGCTGATATCCGTCACATCTAACATGCGCTCAAGAGATCGCGCATGTCTGGCTCGTGTGCCATGCCATAAATATGACGACAAATCCACCAGCACGATGTCGAAACGGGCAGCAAAGGATGGCGATCAAAGAAACGAGCAGGAGCGTCGATAACAAGTACTATCGGGTACAGAACTGTGATCTGTTGTGTTCGTTCGTTATTTTTTAGTCTCTCTCGTCTCACTTCCTAGAAGCATAGTCCTCATTGCTGCCGGGGAGAGTATCGCGGTTTGCGATTGAGTTGGCGTCTGCTGTCCTCGCCGTCATCGGGAGGCTCTCGGTTCGCGGGCGTCGTCGCGCAGTCGCCCGCGATGCCGAAGCTTCTGTAGAGGACGGCGGGGACGGTAGAAGCACCAGCGCCAGAGATGCGGTCGGGCTTTTCCATACAACATATCGTCTCGCAGCTCTCAGCCTTTTCTTGCTGGCGCTCATCGGCTTTTGTTTCGGTATCTTGTCGTTAGAGTTCTTGTAGTCTGATTTTGTTATCTCTACTTAGCCATCACACAGGTGCTCTCTCTAGATGTGTCTTGATCTAATGCTCATCATGTATTTCTTCTATTCATGCTCTTGATGTGATTGCTCGTGTTTCTATAATATTATTTCTTGAGGGGCAGGTGTGCCTCGTTCGTTGTTATATTACCTGAAAAGGGTACGGTTTAACTACCCAAGTTTGAAGCTGGCAATAAGGGTCATGCCAATCCGGATTGAACCACCGCCCACAGCAAAATTTTACTAATGCTGAAGTCCGGCCGAACTAGTTGTTGATGTTGGTGGAAACTAAAGCAAAGAAATGGAGGTAACGCAAGGTCTCACCCAGGGAGCTCGTTATCGTAGAGTGATGCACATTCTGGATGATTTTCTGAGCAGCACGAAGGGGACCTCCCATCTGATAACACATTCAATTTCAATGTAAATAAACTGCTACAATATAGCACTCCGTTGTCTGAAAGTGAAGATAGTAGGGGCCACAGACTATTTACCAGCCAGCTTGAAGGAGTCGATAGCAGCCATATCGTCGTAGAGAAAACGTGACCATAGGACGAACAGAGACGAAAGAGGTGTCGATGGATACTGTTGAACAACTGTTGATCTGCAGAAGAATCGGTCAGTCTTACATGGTACTGTGAGATGATACTCATTCATTTGTCCCTGAGTCATCTCACCGCAAGCGCGGGATGAGCGGTGGACCATGAAACTTTTTACAGCGCGACATGAGCGGAGCGGGCAAGAAACAATTATGAAACCTCCGACAGCACCGCCAGGACGATGTGAATTGAAGTTGGGCCTCAACTATGACATGCGCGGAATTTCCTGGCTTGCGTTTCGTATGCGGTAACGAAGGATAGTCCCAAATTATTTCTATCTATGTTGGAGTGGACTTAAAGTGAGAAGCGAGTATTGGTTCAAATGATGAAATTATTGGCGGTTTAGACGGTGCCGCTATGGCGGTGGTGGACGAGCGGCACGCGAGGGAGACGCTTCTCGCGCGGTGAGAACTTTCGTAGTCCGGTGCCTGAGTAGGCCAAAAGTACTGCCGCTCATTCTCAACATTTTGCCCACCCAAACAACATCCGCGCTATGAGATTCGGATGTGGTAGCGGACTGCCAGTCACGGAGCGTCTCCATGACGAAATTCCTGAAAAAAAAAGCACTTCACAATCTGGGTTTCGCAAATGTTCAACGTAGAACGTAGTCTACCATCGCCAAAATCAGGAGGTAGGTTTCGTTGGAACGCAGAGAGTGCTGCTCCATTGTAGGGATAAACCACGTTGTTGCACCTGAAGAGCACAGAGAAGTCACTTCTGCTCAAAACGACGAATGAGAACTTCGATGAGATCAAGTGAGCCTTACATGCCATCCGGTAGTCGGTACTTTGAAGAGTGGCAGGTAACAGGGTGCAATGGGCAAATGCGATCCAACGAAGCTCTTCCTCGACGTTCGTTGTTGCGCCTTCTCAGATTCTTTTTAGTAAAGATATGAAGCGTTCATAATGCAGTTCACCACAAGAAAATGTCAAAATGCGACCTACTCTACCAATTGTTCCAACAAAATGCTCTACGCGATTTTGCACTTACAGTTCGTACATGACCTTTTCGACCATGTGCGCAGCCAAACCTCTCCTTCGAATCTCCTTAGCAGTGTGGGAGACTTCTGTAGACAGAAACGAGCCCAGTTCTAGAAGCATACCACTTTAAGATGAGCCTTTCCATCCGACGAAAAGTGCTTCCATTCGTACGAAGCGAGTGTGAATGAATTCAGCACAACCACAGAATTTTAAACTCACGCCCCGTCTCATCAAGACCGTCAGTCGCGACATCCTGTGACCAAACTGCAAATACGAGAGTGTTTTTAGAGTTTGCTTTGTTGCCGAAATTTGTGAGCAGGATCAAGCAATGTATTGGACGAAGTGCGACTAGGGCTGCGATTCCTAACAACCCCCCTCCCCCTCAATAGGTTGTGAGCAACAGTGCATTTGGTCAATTTGCATCGCGATGTTTCGATTGCCGATTCCGGCGGAATGATGAGCCCAGAGGTTAAAATCTTTTTCTGTGCAAGAGTCGACGAGCACGTGGCATTTGAAAATATCATGGTACTGCTAATTTTGGTCTGCACACACAATTGTGGGGGCCGAAACATTTCCTGGACATGGTATACGCGAAGAGGCCTTGTCACGAAGGGAAGTGGACGTATACTGATAAAACAGTCCCAAAATCAGAAAAAAAGTGTAATAAGCCGTATGATGCAGCCGTGCTTCTGAAAAATTGGCTTTGGTAATTTATCTGCGTGCCGATTACTCGTGTACTCTTCATAACATTTGATTTGAGCTCTATGGCACGGTTAAGCTCAAAAGGAGGGTGGACTGGTGAAAAGCACTGCGCAGCACAGATCTTTTACCATAATAAGTACTCAGAAGCGAGAACATTCAGTTCACCTATTCAAATCTTTCTGGCTTTGTCTGCGCTTGATCTGCTTCGGCAGAGGTTTCGAGGATGTTTCCTTTGAAGCTTTAAGGGTGGTTTCCTGTACTAACGTCTTTCGTCAGGAACACTGGAACGAATTTTATTGTGAACTGCGCCTTAAAGGAAGTGGTCGCACTCAAATATGCTCGTCTTCTTTTCCTCTCTGAACTCTTTTCCGGGTATAGAGTAGTAGAACCTATAAGAAAAAATCGCGAAACAAAACGCTGTTCTGGGCCAAATTGGAAGCCTGAACTTTCTTGTCTTTTGATGGTGGACGAGTCCACCTGACATCATTGGCATCGATGATCTCTAATATCGAGAACATCAGCTGGCTTTAACTTGAATTTCAATCAATGAACTTTCTGATTTATGTACACATCTAGTCAAAAACATTGGTTAAAGTGCTTGCTTTCAATATTCAACTGTTTTATTAGGTGAATATGCAATTATTTCTTCCTCTGAGTGTCGATGATTTTTGGCTGCTAGGCATGAGACTGTGATCTTTCTGTGCACGTGTGCACGAACTGTAAATTTAGGGTCTTAATAACTCTAATTCTAGCCCGTTTTTCACCGCGCTACCTTCATAGTGTTTAAGCTGTTTTATATCTAAGCTGATTTTTGTAGTTTTTTTCGATAACGTTTTTCGTCGTGATCACTGCCTTTAAAGGCACAGTCCAACCTCGCAACCGTTTATCTGTTTTCTGCCTATGATGAGAACGGCCCCACGCTGATTCCAATAATGTCTCTGAAATCGTGCAAGACCCTCTAGTAACGAAGTTATAGCTCCTCAAAAATTGAGCTAAGGAAGCGTGGTGGACGAGTTGTCCGTGGCTTGTAACTTCAGTCATTTGCAACCGATGTATGCGAGCCTACCTGAATGGATAAAGAGGCTGGGAATGAAGGGAAGAACGGGGCTATTGATCGGAAATCATCGCTCGTCTCGCCACTGTTGAGCTCGAAAGATCGTAAAAGGGGCGTGCCGAAGTGGCTCCCGGATGTTGGAGCACTAGGGTGGCTTCCTCCTATATCTCGCTTATTCAGAGGAATTGAGAGCTCGCACTTGGCAGGTGCTATATAGGTTAGTCTACTTCGGAATTATGTGGAATTATCAGATTTCGCCCCAGAGCTTGGACTGTGCCTCTAAAGGCACTGTTCACGATAAACTTCATCCTCGAATTTTTTTCATGACAAACGCTTCTCGTGGCTCTCAGAAGCAGAACAGCGTCGAAGAAACGGGACGAAATGCTACTCAGGAGCCGCAAAACGGCTTAGAAAAGTGGGCGAACCCCGCCGCTTTGGGTATGTCCGACCTCATTCCGCCCCTCGACGTGAACAATGGAACACTCGAGATCGTGAGATGAGCAATGGTTTTCGATCAAAAGCCCTGTTCTTCCCGACGTTCTCAACTTCTCTCATTACTTACAGTTAACTTCCGCACTGCCGTTCAGTCCGCAAAGTGCGCGCTGATTGCGAAATCGTGCTGCGGCGCGGTTGCGAGTATCCTCAGACAGGGATGTAGGATCACCCGGGCGGTGGGATCACCCGGGCACTAGAGTATATCAAACGAATAAAAATTTTCGAATATTCGAATAAACGAATAATTCGAAAAATTGACTCCTTCGAATATTCGAATAAACGAATTATTCGAAAAATTCACTTCTGCGATTATTCGAATAAACGAACTAATCGAAAAATTGACTCCTTCGAATAATCGAATAAACGAATTATTCGAAAAAACAACTTCTCCGAATACTCGAATAAACGAATTATCCGGAAAATTGACTTCTCCGAATATTCGAATAAACGAATTATTCGAAAATTTGATTCTTCCGAATAATCGAATTATTCGAATGATTCGAATACGAATAAATCGAATATTCGGCCAAAATGGCGAGTATTCGAATAAGAAGTAAGGACCGAGTGCGCATAATCAAACCACCGTTCGCGGCACTTCCAACTTTCTTGACCTTTTTTTGTATAGTATTATATAGATCAAAGCTATGCCAATTTGCTTCCACGAAAAAGACGTTCCACATTATATCATAAGAGTATTCAATAGACTATGTCAACGAATATTCGGAAAACGAATATTCGGCCGAATAAACGAATAATCGAATATTCGAATAATTCGATTATTCGGAAAAGTCAAATTTTCGAATAATTCGTTTATTCGAATATTCGGAAAAGTCAATTTTTCGAATAATTCGTTTATTCGAATATTCGGAGAAGTCAATTTTCCGAATAATTCGTTTATTCGAATATTCGGAAAAATCAATTTTTCGAATAATTCGTTTAATCGAATATTCGAACGGCCCAATATTCGAATATTCAGCCGAATAAACGAATAATTTCAGAAAAATAAGAAGCAGTCTTCGGCACATGTCCATTTTTGCGGTCCAGAGGTGAAATGTCTCCAACCAAACTGGGTGCTTTCTTAGCGGTGGGGGGCCACTATGTCTGGGTGCACTTGGCCCCGCCCATTTCATCGTGCCGCACTAAATTTGAGCACCCATCCGGGTTTCCCCTCCCCCCCACAAATCAGGAGTGATTGCGGCACGGAAAAATGGGCGTGGTCATGTGCGATACAACAGTGCCCCCCCCCCTCTCAAATAGCACCTTAAACTGATAGGAAATTCGGATATTGTTGGTAGATATTGTTTAGACAATCCAGAGAATTTGATCGTATCGTTTAACAACTACTCATAGACAACTACTAGAACCATGTTAGTTTGAATACTCTTATGATATAATGTGGAACGTCTTTTTCGTGGGAAGCACATTGGCATAGCTTTGATCTATATAATACTATACAAAAAAGGTCAAGAAAGTTGGAAGTGCCGCGAACGGTGGTTTGATTATGCGCACTCGGTCCTTACTTCTTATTCGAATACTCGCCATTTTGGCCGAATATTCGATTTATTCGTATTCGAATCATTCGAATAATTCGATTATTCGGAAGAGTCAAATTTTCGAATAATTCGTTTATTCGAATATTCGGAGAAGTCTATTTTCCGAATAATTCATTTATTCCAATATTCGGAGAAGTCGTTTTTCGAATATTTCGTTTATTCGAATATTCGGAGGAGTCAATTTTCGAATAATTCGTTTATTCGAATATTCGGAGGAGTGAATTTTTCGAATAATTCGTTTATTCGAATATTCGAAGGAGTCAATTTTCCGAATTATTCGTTTATTCGAATATTCGAAAATTTTTATTCGTTTGATATACTCTAGTATTCAAACTAACATGGTTCTAGTAGTTGTCTATGAGTAGTTGTTAAACGATACGATCAAATTCTCTGGATTGTCTAAACAATATCTACCAACAATATCCGAATTTCCTATCAGTTTAAGGTGCTATCTGAGCGGGGGGGGGCACTGTTGTATCGCACATGACCACGCCCATTTTTCCGTGCCGCAATCACTCCTGATTTGTGCGGGGGGGGGAAAACCCGGTTAGGTGCTCAAATGTAGTGCGGCACGATAAAATGGGCGGGGCCAAGTGCACGCAGACATAGTGGCCCCCCACCGCTAAGATAGCACCCAGTTTGGCTGGAGACATTTCACCTCTGCAAAAATATAAGGTGAATGTTCAATAAGAACTGGCTCAAAGCTGCAGCGATTGACCTAAATTCATGGCAATTAAAGGCAGTGTTCATGATGATTTTCGTCCCCGAGTTTTTGACATAAAACAATGCGTTGGCCTCCAAATGTTTCCAAAATTACGAAGAAATGACGAGAAACGCACTAAAAGGTCTTATTTCAGTGACATTATTCTCTGGCCTGGACTAGTTGTCCGATTGGATGAACATGTTCACGGTGTTTTTCGCCGGTAAAAAATGGGGCTAATAAGAAATTCAAGAATATTCCAAGCAAAACTGTATTAGTTAGGGTGTGAAGGAAAGAAAGGAGCAACAAAAAGCGGAGAATCTCAAAGGACGAGTCCACAAAAGATTTCATTGTCACAACAGTCAGTTCCTGTGAGAGTAAAGAGTTGGGGTGAGAGTAAAGGATTTCGTGCCATTCTGGTGCGTTTTTCTCGATTTCTTCGTCATTTCAGTTCTACCCGGGGACCAAAGAAACGATTTGGCTATTAATCTCAGAATCGAAGATTATCTTGAACAGTTTACTCATTTTACGCACCCTCTGAAGAATATGTTGTCGATATTACACTTAGAGGCAGCATACACGGTCGCAAGCATAGTCGAGATAATAGCATAGATAGGTCCGCACGGTCCGTACTATGTCGTCAACGACGTTTGAAGCGCTGAACACTGTCCAGGATGACAATATTTGACAATGTTTGAGCAATCTTGCCTTCCACGCCCGTATTTTCACACCCCTTCGAGTAACAGAATGAGAATTGATACTTGAGAAAACATGAGATAACTTAGAATGATAGCACTATAAACAGGTAGTGCAGTAGAGAAAAAACTCGATTTACCTCAATATAACATGTTTGTGCACTGATAAAATCCCCATTTCAAGAGGTCAGCCAAAGTAGAGCGGCATTCTCGAAAGTGGACGAGAGTCAATAGGTATGCAGACATGTTATACTCAAGTAAACCAAGCTATTTCTCTCGTGCACTCCCATTTGGTAGTGCTATCACTCTCAATTATCACACGTTTTCACAAGTATCGATTCTCATTCTGTTACTCGAAGGGGTGTGAAAATACGGGCGTGAAAGGCAAGATTGCTCAAACATTGTCACATATTGTCATCCTGGACAGTTTTCGGCGCTTCAAACGTCGTTGATGACATAGTACGGGCCGCGCGGACCTATCTATGCTGTTATCTCGACTATGCTTGCGAGCGTGTATGCTGCCTTTAAGTATTACGTAATACTCAAGCAGCATAAGGTAGCCGTTTCTGGAACATCGCTCGAATCTGTTTGGGACATACTCCATCAGATGAAAAACAGTATCTGTTACGTCTGCCCACAAATTCGGGGGCGGCGGCCAGGTGGGACGCCGTGCGCGGCTGGGAGCTTGCGTTGCGTGTTGCGGCGTACCAGCAAGCGTTTATTGAGCCATTTCTCTTCAACGAGATGTTTGGAAACATCATATGATAGGTTCAGTGCAAGAAGTTGACATAAATGAGGTTCATAGAATCGAGGGTCTATCGGTAACTTAAAAATGATTTCTTTTGCGCATGATTTCTGTGAATGTGGTAAGTCCTAATAGAGACCACTTAGAATGCCAAATTTCCGGGGTATTAACAATGAGATTCGACGTCCTAGCATTAGGTTTCTGACTATCTCATGTTTTATATTGGAGTATTCCGATTATATTCGGACTTTCTCCCAGTTTGATCGGGGACATTTCACCTCTGGACCGCAAAAATGGACATAAGCCGAAGACTGCTTCTTATTTTTCTGAAATTATTCGTTTATTCGGCCGAATATTCGAATATTGGGCCTTTCGAATACTTGAATAAAAGAATTATTCAAAAAACTGACTTCTTCGAAAATTCGAGTAAACGAATTTTTCGAAAAATTGGCTTCTTTGAATAGTCGAATAAACGAATTATTCAAAAAATTGACTTTTCAAATAGTCGAATAAACGAATTGTTCGAAAATTTGACTTTTCCGAATAACCGAATTATTCGAATATTCGATTATTCGTTTATTCAGCCGAAAATTCGTTTTCCGAATATTCGTTGACATAGTCTATCGGGCACCAAAGGCAAAAAGCGCCCGGGTGATCCCACATCCCTGTCTGACGACACTCTCAACCGCGCCGCAGCACGATTTCGCAATCAGGGTGCACTTTGCGGACTGAACGGCAGTGCGGAGGTGAACTGTAGGTCAGCTCGCATACATCGGCTGCAAAAAAAGGAAGTTACAAGCCTCGGACAAGTCGTCAACCATGCTCAATTTTTGAGGAACCATAACTCTGTTCGCAGAAGGTCTTGTACGATTCCAGAGAGATTATTGGAATCAGAATGAGACCGTTTTCGATATAGGTGAAAAAACAGAAGAGGGATTCTCATCGTGAACACTGCCTTTAAAACACACAGTGACGATGAACTACTCGTCTGATTGTAAGTGTTGCAGAGACCACGGATGCACAGGTACCCTAAGCCACAGCAGCCCTCTTAAAACGAGAAACCTTCTTTCTTAAAGACAGGGTTCGCGATAGAAACAATTTTCGAGCTCTCTTAAAGATAATGTAGATTTGGTCATCACGAGAGCGAAAATAAGTGACAAAACCCGAAATTTGCAGGAAAACGATGGAAAACAAGGAATACCGGTCAATTACTGGTGTCGGCCGGCCCCCTAATTAACGAGATTTTATTCAATGCTTGTTTATCCGTCATTTATTTCGCTGTTTAAGTAGTCAGTGGTCTCCACAAAAGCTCATAAATTACTTTAGAAGCAAAATAAAAGTTAGCAAGACAGACATTTATAGAAATCTCGATAAATGGAAACATTTATTTATTTATTTACGACTACATATTTGAGACAGCCATGATAAAGACATCAAAAGTCAACAATAAAATACACCAAAATCAGTTAATTGTTTTCTAACAATTCTAGTAGAACCAGAGTCATCGGTAATGTGAAAACAGTCAAACGTATGTAGAGCGATGGAATTTTCAAAACTTCATAAGAATCTTTTTTGCTATTCGTTTAAAGGAGCAAAATTTTTTGAAGGATGGATAGATGTCACTCTTCAGAGCTAAATAAGTCGATCCAGCACGAACTGTAAATGAGTGCACCCTAATGCCTAATTTTGGTTAAAAATACCAAATTTCGAGGTAAGTACCTCTAGTTTTCGAAGGAATGAGTTTATAGAATTTTGACGCGCATATGGAGAGCTGACCAGATAGTACCAGGTTGTCCAATAATTCTTATCCGAAAATTTCACCACTTTTAATTTTTTTCAACTTTATTGAAAAACAAGTCTTATCAACAATATAATCACCACAGTTATCCACACCAGTGGCCCATCGATTGGGCAGGTCGCCGATGCCCTTCGCCCAAAACTCCGGGGGCTGCGACTCGAAGAAGTCCACGATGTCGGATTTGAAGTTGTCGTAGATGGTAAATTTTCTTCCGGCCAAAGAGTGCTTCAGCGGGCGGAACAAGTGGTAGCCGGAGAGGGCGAGGTCCGGGGAATGCGGCGGAAGGGCAACCGTCTCTCAGCCGAGCGTCGCCAACTTCTGCTGGGTCTCCTTTGCCACGTGGGGGCGCGCGTTGTCGTGCAGCAGGTGGACCGAGGCCCGTCGGGGAGGCTTTTCTCGGATGGCGGCGGCTGTTTCTCTAGCTGATCGGTGTAGAAGGAGGCGGTGACCGTCCTGCCTTGCGGGAGCAGCTCGAAGTACAGCATGCCCCTAGGCCCACCAGCAGCAGAGCATGATCTTCAGCGGGTGCAGGTCGGCTTTCGGCGTCGTCGGCAGCTCTTCTCCGCGCGGGATCTAGACGGTACGGCGGGCGACGTTATCGTAGAGGACCCAGCTTTCATCCCCAGTGACCAGGTCCTCGAGAAACTCTTTGCGATGCGGACGAAGGAGGAGGGACTGGCAGACGGCCAAGCAGCTCTGCTTGTTGGCGTCCGTCAGACGGTGGGGGATCCAACGGGCCAGAACTTTGTGGTAGCCGAGTAAGTTGAGTCGATTGTGGATGGTGGACTTGCTGCAGCCGAGCGTCGTCGCCAGTTCACGGGTGGTGGCTTCCGGCTTCTCCTTGATACAGCGACGGACTTCGTCATCATCCACCGTAGAAGGCCTCCCGCTGTGCTCCCTGTCCTCGAGGCTCGTGTCGCCGCTCTCGAAACGATTGAACCAGCGGCTAACTGTGCGTTGGGACACTGCATCCTCCTTGCACGCTCTGCAGATGTTGGCGACCGCGGTGCCCGTGTCGTTGCCCAGCAGCCACTCGTAGTACACGAACGTACGAATTCGACCTTGGTCCATTTTAGCTTGTACTGGTAGCTAGACGCGGCGACTGCGCCTTATATACCCCTAGCGTGGAACTTTGGAGAACTTTCTAGAAGATTTTTACACTTGCCTGATATTATAACTCTTCTAAGGAAATTTATAGAATTTTGAAAATTTTCGAACAGGAATTATTGGACGGCCTGGTACTTTGAACACCCAACAAGCATCAGCAAATTTTCTTCTAGATGACAAGGAATGGAGCCAAAAAAATTATTCCTTATTTATTCCTTTCAAATTATTTCTCGCATTCGGGACCCGAGAGTGCAGAAAGCCGGTGTATCTAATTACAAGTTTTCTCGTATAATTATTTTGAACACGCTCATTTAACTCCTCATCTGTTTTCTCTTTTCTCTTTAGATACTGATGTACCACTTTCTACAATGGGCCTGACAAACGTTTTATAGGCTTGCAAAAAAAACAGATCTGTTTTTTTTTGTGGATAACCCCTTAAAATTTTATAAGTCTTGTTTAATGCCCTTCTGCTAATCACTCTATAGCCTTCCGAAAAATCTAGCTTACTATAATAATGGAAACCTAAGTCGACTATTTTGTCCGCCATTGGTATAATTGAACCATGCAATTGATAGTTTGGAATAGATACGGATTTCCCAATTCTAAGAAATTTTGTTTTCTCTGGAGTTAATGGCTACTGCCAAGTTTTTGACCATTCCTCAATGCTGCGGATTGCTCTCTGAAGGCAAAACGAGTCATCCTCCATGAATTCACAGTATATTTTGAGATCATCCGCGAACTGCTTACATTTTATTTTGGAGCTTTGGAGCAGAAGGGGAATATCGGCGATATAAATTGTGAATAGAACGGGGGATAGAACACCTCCTTGCGGAGCTCCACTCAGTACGTTCTTAACTGATGACAACGCGTCTTTCACCTTTACTTGGAAGGTCCTACCAGTCAGATATTCACACAGCCATTTCTGCAAAAGTGGATGTAGACCAAGCAGACTAATTTTGTGGATCAGTTTTTTTATGACTGACCCTATCAAAAGTCTTTGAAACGTCAAAGAAGACTACGTCACAACATTTCTTCTTGTCAAGTAGGCTAGTCCAATCTTCTAAGCATTCCAACAAATTAGTATCTACCGATCTCCATTTACAAAACCATGTTGAGATTCTGGAATCAAAAGATTTTTTCAACATGCTCCACAATGGGCTTTTTTATGATCTTCTCAAATATCTTGCAGAATAGAGATGTCACACTAACCGGCCGGTAGTGAGATGGCTCCGAAGCCGGCTGCTTTTTCAGGAGAGGTGTTACAAAAGAATGTTTCCATTTGTCTGGGAGAATAGAAAACATGAGCGACTGGTTGTAGATGTACGCCAAAGGTTGTGCAATAACGTGGGCTACATTTTTAACCAAGAGTAAAGGTATAAAATCAGGTGTCGTAGAATAAGACGCCTTCCAGCTACGCACTCAGTCAAAGATTTCACTTTCTTGGAACCAGGGAATGGTATCCATGCGATTGCAAATTTTAGGGTTAAACGGAGGTAATGCTCCATCATCTGAAGAATAGACTTTGTGGGATTCATCAGCTAAAAGATTTGCTTTTTCAGTACTTGATATTGCTCTATAATCTCCTTTAATAAGAACGCCAACCTCCTTCTTAGGCTTTAATTTTTAATTCAAAAGTTTATAAAAGCTGGTTTTTTGTCCTGATTCAATTATTTTTTTCCAAGTTAGAGTTATATTTTTCGAGTTTCTGATTGAATTTCTTCGAGAAAACTTTATACTTCTCCCAGTCTCCGGAGGAGTTCGATTGGACTGCTACATTGAAGAGACAAGAGCGATGACGCAACTATCCTTCCACATGGCACGAACATATCGATTGCATGGAACATCTCGTATCTATTCTTTACAGAGGAAACCGATACCAATGATTCTCTCCACATAACCGAGTCTGGATACTCACATATTTGCGCATAATCCGCCTTAAAAAGAGCCTTTTGATAAGAGTAACAGGTTCAGTAACGCAGCAGTTTATGTGAAAGGATATGCTTGCATGATCACTGTTCCCTATTGGGGTTGCTACATCTACTTCACTGACTAAATCCTGGTCGTTTGAGAACAGTAGGTCCAAAATATTAGACCCCCTAGTTGAAGATTCAACATATTGATCGAAACCATGACTTTTCACCAATTCCAAAAATGTAATATAAGGAGCACCATCTAGAGCATTGAATTCCTTCCAATCGATTTCAGGCATATCAAAATCTCCCACTGAAACAACTGGTTTACTGCAAGCTGTTAAATCGCTGAGAGTTTTAACTAATTGTTCAGTAATGGGAGACAGGCAGGAAGGGGTTCTATAAACAACAATTATTCGAAAACTTTTGGACTCGCCGTAAATATCAACTGCAAGAAGTTCATAGCCATTAGGAGCACATTCAGAAAACACTAGTTCTTGTGAAAAGTTGTTGTTAATCAAAATTGCGACACCACCTCCCTCTTTTTTTTTACCTGTCACAACGAATAGCATAAAATTCAACAGATAGAGCGCCAAGTAACGAGAAAATAGAATGTTTTTGCTTGAGCCACGTTTCAGTACAAATATAAATGTCAAATTGCCTACCGAGTATGACTTACTTGACTTAATCGGTTGGCTTTCGCCTGACGCGGTCATTCCGCATCTTCACCGAGGTGTGCCGTCCTAGTAGTCAGCCGTGTCCATTTTTCACGGTCTTCAGCCACAATTTGAACACATTCCATCCAGCTGTCACTATTCCATTTCCTGCGAAACGAAACATCGCGCCTGAACTGTCTTTCGATGCCGAGTGACTTTAAATCCTCTTTAACCACATCCGTCCAGAACTTTCGCCTACGCCCAGGTGGCCGTTTCCAGACAGGATTTGGAAGCATTTTTAAAGCGTGTTGTACGAGACGATCCGGCGTTCTTCTTAGTATATGCCCGAGCAGTCGAAGTCGACTTTCCATTGCTGCTTGAGATGGCGTTAGGAGATGCTGGCACCTCCCTCGTGTCAAGCGTTGATGTACTGCGTCGATTTCCTTGTAAAGGTCTTCGTTATGGCATACACGCGGCCAGAAATATCCAACCGAGTATATGCTCAATAAACTTCGCGTTTCTAGGAATGGAACGAACATTGGCGTAGAGACAATTCAGACACGGAACAATGGTTGACCGTGGTTCAGTTTCTAGTTTAGAGAAGGTGTATTGGACGAGACGGGCTGAGCATGCGGTCGAGACAAAACTGGCTGCTGAACTCTAGGATGAGAGACCTCATGGGACGACGAATGTGGACGTTGCTCACGCCTTCACTTCAACTCAGAGAGAGATACAGGGAAGCCCGGAGGAAAACCCCTTTCTCAGAGAAGAAGCGAAGACGGGAAGCATTTTTGACCGCCATTACTTGAAAATAGCTTGCCGGAAGAACAACTTTCAGCAATCTATTTTTTCCTTCATGAGGTTTCCCAAGTCTATAGACGGCCACCGAGTGACACTCAATATTTAAATGAACAAGTTCATTTCGAACACTGAAAAGGTCATAACACACGCGACGTTCAATCGATTGACACGTGGATTCTGGTATGCCACCTAAGACTACGGATCGACGGAGTTCAGATTCAGCACACTGACATTCTACAACAGGCTTTTCAAATGATATATCATGAGTTTTCTCACGCTGTGAAGATTGAGTGCAGTCGATGGGCTTGTCTTCGACAGGATCATTAGGAGACAAACCGAGTTTCCGGCGAAGAACAAGATTTTCTTGAAAACACTTATCTCGTTCCATGCGCACCTTCGCCAATTCCTCGGCCAGACGAATGAAAGCAGTTTTTATACAATCCGGCCCACAGTAGAATTTGCCACTTCGTCGATGACGCCATCCAAAGTAGAAGAATCGGCCAACACCGTTGAATCAGAAGGGCAGAATTTCTCCACTGGGACATTGGGGGGGGGGCTAGTCGGAGTTGTCATGACGAAATACAGATGATGCGACTGTCACAGTTGAAAATACGTAAATTAGAAGAAAGGCGAAATGTCGAAATCCAGACAGGCAGATACCAAGCAATAGCTTGTTCCGAAGCGTTTTTCTGCGACTTTTCACTTATTTTCGCATTTGTAATGGTCAGATCTACATTCTCATGAGGACAGCAAAAATGATTTATTCGATAGCCATCATCCCTTCGTTTTCCTGCGTGCCACGTTTCCTTTTTTCCGTGCCAGCGTTACCATCCATATAGATGTAAGAGATTTCATGAAGTTTTCTTTGGAGCTAACAAGGCTAAGAATTTTAGAGTAGTCCGAAATTAGCAAAACTGAATACTTCGGGGGAATGCTACGCTACCATATAATGATAAAATCTAGATCTTGAAAATTTGAATTGAAGGAGATGAAAAAATTGCTTTTCCGTGGGGGACCACGGAAACTCTAAGTTTTCCTTGCCCAAATATCGGCCTATGGGGTTATTTGGAATTCGGAACACTATATGAGGTGTGTTGCTGATTTTCCAGAGTACCACGATAGGGTACGGTTGGCAAGGTGCCATTTTATCTACACTAGCCTACCGTATCTGTCTCAAAAATTGAAAAACGAATCAGATATTCATGTTCAGTCTTCCAAATAATCTTTCTGAAAGGAGTGTGGGCAAAAAATCGTGGGGCCCACTTCCGATTTCGACATCATAACTCTCGAAATCTAGATTTGGGCACGAGTCACAGTTTCTACTCGTAGAAGCAAACGCTTTCTCTCCTCGTACGATTTGCTCACGTTGAACTACGCATAAATAATGTCCCTATTGAGACGGAATTCCGCTCCGCATTTGTGGGCAACGCGGTCGCAGCACAAGGGGTGATCCTCTGAGAGAATTTTCCACGTCAATGCCGAGAAAGTACCGCGATCCTCGACTGTTGCGCGATATTTCGGCGATAGTACCGCAACGGCTCAGTGATAAGATGATTATGTTGCAGTGTCTTGAGCCTTGAAATCGCCGAGATAGTACCGCAGCGACTCCGCATTAGAACCACGCCGGCTCCGAGAGGATGCAGCAGCGAACCCGCATGGAGTACGATGTTCTGTCCTGTGTGATATAACGAAAAAGTCGCCGTTCCAACAACCCAAGTTTGAAATACATTCATTTGTTCACGTCGGGGGGCGTGTGTTGCGCTTTTGGGGTTTGCCTTGCTCTCGAAATGGCAACTTCGGGCTCTTTTGGAGCTTTTGCTGACTCGTTTTCGTGCGTTCTTTCGACGTCAACGTTACAGTGTGCCCCTCCATTACCCATTCCTAGCGGAAACTGAAACACATTTTTATCGTGAACACTGCCTTCAAAGCAGTTATGTCCCAGTTATTGTGTGTGTGTGTGTGTGTGTGTGTGTGTGTGTGTGTGTGTGTGTGTGTGTGTGTGTGTGTGTGTGTGTGTGTGTGTGTGTGTGTGTGTGTGTGTGTGTGTGTGTGTGTGTGTGTGTGTGTGTGTGTGTGTGTGTGTGTGTGTGTGTGTGTGTGTGTGTGTGTGTGTGTGTGTGTGTGTGTGTGTGTGTGTGTGTGTGTGTGTGTGTGTGTGTGTGTTTGTGTGTGTGTGTGTGTGTGTGTGTGTGTGTCTGTGTGTGTGAATGTGTGTGTGTGTGTGTCTGTGTGTCTGTGTGTGTATGTGTGTGTGTGTGTGTCTGTGTGTGTGAATGTGTGTGTGTGTCTGTGTGTCTGTGTGTGTGTGTGTGTGTGTGTGTGTGTGTGTGTGTGTGTGTGTGTGTGTGTGTGTGTGTGTGTGTGTGTGTGTGTGTGTGTGTGTGTGTGTCGCCGATTTTGGGAATGGCCGATCAGTAATGTTATGAAATAGCACCATTATGTAGGTGGGTAAGACATATTTGGGTTCTCCAAAAAAATCAGCCTGAATCATCTCTTGCGCGCCTCGAGGCAACCGACTTTGTCCGTGGGGCGCACTTTTGACCGTGGGTCATGAAAACTTCAATGAGTCGTCTAGCGCTAGAAGGGCACAGTATTCATCAAGGCGGTAGGTATTTAATAGTAATGGATGGGACGTCGTACAGAATCGCTAGGGTTTGCGGGTATGCAGGGCGTTACTGATAGTGTGCGGGATCTAAATGGAAGCGTGCAGGACGTTACCGTAAGTGTGCAGGGCCTCAGTGGGAGTGTGCAGGACACCAGTGGGACTTTGCAAGACACCAGTGGTAGTGTGCAGGGCGTCATAGAAAGTGTGCAGGACCTAAATTAGAGTGTGCAGGGCATCATAGAAAATGTGCAGTACCCTACTAGAAGTGTGCAGGACGTCAAAGAAAGTGCGCAAGTCCCCGGTGGGACTGTGCAGGACACCAGTGGGAGTTTGCAGGGCGTCATTGAAAGTGTGTAGGACCCTACTGGGAGCGTGCAGGACGTCATAGAAAGTGGGCAGGTCCCCAGTGGGAGTGTGCAGGACACCAGTGGGACTGTGCAAGACACCAGTGGGTGTGTGCAGTGCGTCATAGAAAGTGTGCAGGGCGTCATAGAAAGTGTGCAGGACCTTAATTAGAGCGGTGTGCAGGGCATCATAGAACATGCGCAGGACCCTAATAGAAGTGTGCAGGACAGGACGTCACAGAAAAAGCGCAATTCCCCGGTGGGACTGTGCAGGACACCAGTGAGAGTGTGCAGGGCGTCATTGAAAGTGTGCATGACCTGAATTGGAGTGTGCAGGGCGTCAAGGAAAATGTAGAGGACCCTAATAGAAGTGTGCAGGACGTCATAGAAAGTGCGAAGGTCCCCAGTGGGACTGTGCAGGACACCAGTGGGAGTGTGCGGAACGTCACAGAAAGTGTGCAGGACCTAAATGGGCGTGCGCAGGGATAGAGAAGTGCAGGACCCTTATAGGAGTGTGAAAGACGTCATAGAAAGTGCACAGGTCCCCAGTGGGAGTGAGCAGAGTGTCCTAGACCATCTGGAGAAGACCACTTATTCAAGAATCGTTTTTTTCTGTTTTCCCCCTTTCTGGAGGCATACCAATTTTTTTCGCTATCTAGTATGCACTGGGTGATTCAAGTAGGAAGAATTCAAGTAGGATGCTCGGCGGGAAAATTGCATGCAGGAAAATGAAAGGTTATCTACTGTGCTTATCTGGGCCAAATTCCGGTCCGCAATCGCGTCTGGACACGCTTCGCAGCCGCACGCGCTCGAGTTATTCGGGTTTCCAGCGCCAAAGCCGACTCAATGTGGCTTTTTCAAACAATTTTCTCAATTTTTCCTCAGTTTCCAGTTTCCCAAACTCACCTAGAGTCAGCAGATCGGCGGCTGCGGCGCTGGAAGCTCTTCTGACTCGGGAGCGTGCGGCCGCAATGCGTGTCGAGACGCAATTTCGGACCGGAATTTGGCCCAGATAAGCACAGTATCAAATAAATTATCCTGAGCCAGATTGCTGAGTGCGGCTTCTTAAATAAATGAGACTGAAAACAGCCTTGTCAGAACTGCTTGAAAAAAATCGCAGGGATTGATTCCAAGTTGAGCTGAGGCAAAGCGAGTTAATTTGGAAAATTTACTTCCCGTTCGCCCAGCCCCTTTACCACCATTGCTTGATCCTTGTTGTAATACATTGAATAAAAACTAGTTCTGAGCTTACCTACGCATATAATGTACGCGAAAATGGCAACATTTGACAACCACATGTATGTAGAAGGATGTTGCTGAAGAAAGAGAAGAAGATACTCCGGTAAAAGGTGTTTTTAAACATATGGCTCAAAAATTTCCACCAGACCGTGTCAGATGTGTTCCAGATCGAGAATGGAGGAGTAGGGCAGAATGAGGAACACTAACGGAGGAGGGTAGGGCCCGTACAGTACTGTATGCAATGCAACTCGCAGACGACAAAGCGAGGATCTCAGTGATTTGCGTCCCTCCGAACCGGCCTGAGAATAGCAAAAAACAACTACTGCTATTGTATGACTACAATCTGGATCGGTGTAACACTTCTCGTTGTCGCTGGTTTTTCGAGTACGTACGCGACTGAACGAACTAACGCGATGAGCTCAAGGATGTCTGCTTTTTTAATTTCTGTCTGGACACCTGAAAACTGGGTTATAAAAACCAAGACGTGTTCTTTTCTAGGAAAGAAAATGCGTTTTTTCAAATTTGCGCATGATCAGAACCGAGACTGCTTCTTCAGGGGTTGAGGCAAAATAAATGTATTTGAAACATGAATCAAAACAATGGTATGCATTAAACTTTGCTTATACGTGGGCTTATACAGGGCGAGCCGCTAGACAGTTGCTGAAAACGGGCCGACCGATTTCCCGTTCGCACACCCTCATCCACGCACGCTCACACATACACAGAGTTAGGCAAATATATACAGTAGGATAGCCGACGTTTTCGCTGAAATATCAATTCTATGCCCTCTGTGTCAGTTTGATCCCATTAAGATCCATCAGGGACATCAAGTTTTCGGGTCGAAATCAAGACATCAAGTCTTCGGGTCGAAAACTTTATTTGGCATGTCTCAACCCAAATTTTGTTGACGCCCCTCCAATCTTCGCCCATTCGCTTAGCACGGCTCTTTTTTCAGAGACAATCTCTTTTGCTCTGACAATAAGTGTAGATAGGCTCATCGCCCAAAATTACCTGAGGCAGCGCCCACACTTTGCGACAGCTGGCGATCACTCAAAATCGATGGCATCATTAACACACGATTCGCAAGCCGCTGACAGGCGCCCAGGGTCAAGCTCACGGTGTTCCGCGGACCACCGTGAGACTGAGGGGGGGGGTCGTTATTTTCTTGGAAAAAGGAATTTGTTTGGGGGGTCGTTATTTTTTTGACCCATCTGAAATAATGTCTGTATCGCTTTTAATCGAATCTTGAGGTAAAATTGTCTGGGGCCATGATTATTTACCATGGAATAGTGAACATTGTCGATGGAACATAAGCGGTTTGAAATGAAAAATGGAGTAAATCATCAAACGTGTACTAGCTCAACATTACCTCTTCTACAACATCTGGAACAGACATTACTTCGTGGTTTTCTGGCGAAATTCGATGGGAGCGGAGACTCTTTTTATTGCGTCGGAAGTTGCTATGCCACGACTGCAAACTTCGTGCAGAACTGGCAGTGGTAGCGTTGAAGGTTTTCAACGAAGGCTCTGCATCCTGTATAGCACAGTACTTCTGGTGTAAAGCGATTGAGTTCGTCATCAACTCTTGCCGTACTATAGCGTACTATATCTATATCTTGTTCGCGTCGTCTATACATTTAAGCCAACCTCTGGTGTTTAAAGGCAGTGTTAACGATAGAAATCCCTCTTTCGCCTATCTAGGAAACGATCCCATTCTGACTCCAATGACCTCTCTGAAATCGTAAAAACCTTCTGATAACGGAGTTATGGTCCCTCAGAAATTGAGCAAGGAGAGCATGGTTGACGAGTTATCCGAGGCTTGCAAATGTCGTCCTTTGCAGCCGATGTATGCGAGCCGACCTGAGGAAAGGGAGAAGTTGAGAATGTCGGGAAGAACGGGGCTTTTGATTTGAAACCATCGCTCATCTAACGATCTCGAGTGTTCCATTGTTCACGTTGAGAGGCGGAAAGGGGCCGAACTTGCCCGAAGCGGCAGGGTGCGCTCACTTTTCTGAGCCATTTTGCTGCTCCAGGGTAGCTTTTCGTGCCGTTTCTTCGACGCTGTTCTGCTTCTGAGAGCCATAAAAAGCGTTTGTCATGAAAAATTCGAGGATGAAGTTTATTGTGAACAGTGCCTTTAACTGGGCGTTTGCAGGTTTACACATTTTGAAGTATTCGAAACTCGCTATCTCACAATGTATCATCTCCAGCAGTATGTGACGACCCAAAGCATAGGGAAGTTTTCCTGCTTTCTGCGTTGGGTCATCTTCTGGGGACATACACCCTTGAATCTGATTGGTATAGCTGGAGTAGAACTCAGTGATGTGGGCGCTAGCCAGAGCAACAGATGTACCTTCGTTATACACCTTACCCAAGGCTGGATAGCTAAGAGCTTCGATACTAAAAGTAGTGTAGTCGGTGTAGTGAAAAGCGTTGTCTTGGTCTCTTTGACGGGGCGTGACTCCTCATCTTTGTTTTTCTGGCTTCGTGTTTCGGGACTCCGAAGTTGAGAGCGTTTCATGGTTTTGCGACGTCGGTCTGTCAAAGTCCCTACATATCTTAGGATCATAACTAAAACGTGCTCAGATATTGGGCCTCCAAAAGAGGTATACTACTGATCGAGAAACGCTTTGGTCCCACTCTAAAACTTAAATTCAAGGGATTCTTCATTTTCAAAACGTTATTGTCTCTCAATAGTCTTTCTGCAACATTTGCCATTTTGCCGTCGTTGTTTCCTATCATGTGGTCGGAATAGCGCAAGCGAGACACATCATCTACCATGAGACTTTTCATATTGTAGTTCCTCTGAAAAATATGTCAGCTCGAATAGTATGTGGCTCACGTGGTCAAGAATTAGAAGTGTGGGTCCATCGAGGAGTATTCACGCAGCAGCCACAGCTCTTGCTTTGATACCTTAAGTTGCATCTTCGTTCGTCATGGCTTGAAGGCATATCATCAAAACGGGGTAGTTGCGTAGGATCTTTGCTAGCGCTTGCTGCATGCTGGTCGAGCAGCGGACCTGATGTAGCACCCCCATTTTGAGGTACGAAAAGTTAATCTATTCTTGAGCGAGCCTATATGCGTAGTTGTTCTGAGATATGTGCTGCGTAGACGCTGAGAAGAAACCCTAAAACAAAACATACTTAGATACCCAAAATTTCTTCTGATCATATTGGATTCACACCTGCTCTCACAGCTCCATCGAGTGTTGTCTCATCATCTACCATGCGTTGAAGTTTTGCGTGAACGCCGTTTATGTGCCCTGTCATCACAGATGCACCGTTGGAAGACAGGGCCATCACCTTTCTTATGGCAAACGCGAAGGGCTTGTGAGAAAGACTATTCTGCATGTCTGTCCATGAATCCTCCTCAATTAGAAAGTTCTTGAATGCGTCGACGATGTCTTCGAACTTTCGCTTTCTGTTTCTACTAACGAGAAAAGGGAAGTTACGGGTGCGTAGGAGGGTGAGATAATCTTCATCAGAAATATTGCGATCGGTGTCGGCAGTTCCGTCGGCCAACAGAGAGAAGTGGAGGTAGTTTTTAATTGAAAATTTCAGCAAATCAAACTTCATGTACTGTGCAAATTCTTGAGCATACGCTTGGCAGATGTGGGATCGTCACGCGATTCAGCAGGTGTGGCATCGGACTTCATTGTCATCACAATAGAAGAATTGTGTAGCGAACGCTGGAGTTTCCTAAGCAGCGTTACCACATACGAGATAGGATCGAAAGCTTAGTTTGAAGTCATCACCCGTGCTAAGAAAATTCGCAACATTCTGCGCTAAAACATGAGCTTGACACGGCTTTCAGCGTGAACGCCGCCTCACCCCACGTGGACTTTATCCGAAGCTTTCCAATTCTCAGCATCGCAAGTTCTATCTTGCCTATCTCTGCTATCTACTGCGTTGTCGCAAGCTTCAGCAATTGAGCTCTCATTCAAGCCACAGTCTGAGCTCAGAATCGATTTTTCGTTTTTCTGCCTATCTTGGAGAATATTCCCCGCTGATCACAATGATGTCTCCAGAATCGCTCAGAGCTCACTACGAACTGAGTTACGGCCCTCAAAAATTTTGATCTTGAAGTAGTAGAAGTTCGCGAACGAGTTGTCTCGAGCCTGTATTTTCTCGTTATTCGCAGCCATCATTCTGAAGCAGGTCACAATATAAAGCCAGACTGAAAACAAAAGGAAGAACATGGAATCTGATTAAAATTATTCGCGCGTCTCTTCTCTATTGAGGTCGGAAACCTGACAGTGGGCGTTGCCCATTTTTTCTTTCAGGGAAGCGTGACCGACTTCTTCCTAACCTTTTCTCGCTTATTTGAGCGAATTGAGATTTCGCGCTTGGCGCGGTTGCTATAGAAGTACCAAAATATCAAAAATTACCTCTAAGGTTGGACTGTGCCTTTAAAGGCTTAGGACACCCAAAAAATTAATTCTAAGATTCCATGCTTTTCTTGGAGAGAGTCACACGCTGATCACAGTGGTATCTCTGAAATCGTCCAAGACCCCCTTTGAACAGAGTTATGGCTCTTCAAAGATGCCTAGATTTTGAGGGTGAAAAATTGGTGGACGAGTTGTCTCGGGCCTGTAACTCTCTTCATTCGCAATTGTTGCGCGAGAGCGAGCCAGGAAAAGGAGAAAGTCCGGCAATGGACTGAAGAACGACGACCTGATTAGATTCATTCATACATCAAGCAGCTATCGAGTCCGAAAATCTGTTAGGGGGCCGGGCCTGTGGTGGTGAGCGAAGGGGGTCGGGCCTGTGGTGGTCGCTTATATTTCGCTTATTTGAAGGAATTGACAGTCCGCCTTTGGCACGTGTTATACAGAAGGGGTCTTCTACACAATTACCTAAAAATCTCAAAATCCATATCTGAGGGTGTACTGTGCCTTTAAGTGAACGACCTCATACTCTTTCCACTCCATTTTTTTGCACCCTTTGCATAAGATCTGCGAATATTTTTTGCACCAGGTCGAAGCTTTTCATGCCTCTTCTGTGGCAGACCGTGACCAGAAATTCTGAGTTGGTAGCGAAAATTAAACAATTGTTTGGTTCACATAACACCTCACACCTTTGGGTGCTGAAGCTCTTAGAGGAAAAATATTCCGAGCAATAACACACGAATGCCATTTCTTGCTCCGCAACTTTAGAAAGATAGCACACAACATCTCCGCCATCATTTAATACCTTAGCACTCGAAGATTCGAAACAAGTTCAAAATCGTGCAAGCCGAAAGAAAGCGAGTCTGAAAAAGGCTGAATGTCAGCTTCAAAAAAAGTACCCAGAACGAGAGTACCAATCGACTGGAAATGTTCCAAAAATCATTTCTAGATAGGTGAAAAAATTACTTTTTCCAAAAACTGAACTTCGCCTGTCACCCCTACGGACATTGAAAAAATCGGCTAAAAAATCGAAAAAGGGTCGTCTATATACATGACCGAGTGCAAGAATGGAAACTGTGAACAAATATTAGAAAATGTTAACGGCCGGAGATGAGCTCATAAAATCGATTTTTAGCAGAGTTATAGCCGTTAAAAGGTGCTGTGGTCCCACGGTGGTCCGAAAGCTCCATCGGACCGCCGTATCCAAAAACGGAGGGCGAAGTTTTTTGCGGTTTTTGAAGTGCCTTTCAGCTTTCCATTTGGCTGAAGTTCTCCAATATCGGCAGCGCATGAAACGCTATTAATCCCTTTAGAATGGTGAGGCCCCGAAAACTGAAAAAACCTCCAAAATGAAATTAGTCAGTAACGTCTACCAACTTTTTCACTTTTCCTAGAAGGTCGTTCTTGAGCAGAAAAAAACGTCCCTCTCGAGGGGGGGTCGTTGTTAAAGACTACCCGGACCGCAGCTGTGCCTGACCCTGCAGGCGCCTACGCTCGCAATGGAACGTGCACACCCGCTCTCACTCGGTACGCTGGCGGCCGCTCGCGCACGCCGGTTCCAGGAAGGAATCAGCCAGGCTCAAGCTTATTACTCTGTCACTAAAGCATTTAGCCTAGAGCCTAATTGAAAACTCATGCCTTAGTGTCTCATAGTTTGAACACGGCTGTCACAAGCCGTGGTACATGAGCAGCCGAGGATTCGACTTGATTGATTGACCACCAGGTCAACCGCCGTCGATTGAACCAACACGAGACAGGAGATGTTTGCTCGTCTCCCTCTGTGCACCGGGCACTTATCAGCGCTAGGGAGCGTTGAGGAGCGCGGAACAGCAAGAGCGTGCGTTCCCGTCACGTATGGACGGAGCCTCACACGGATGATGGTCGTAGTGTTTCCCGACCGCAAGAGAGGCGGGAGAGAGACCGCGTTCCTTCAAATCACGGGTTCGGCTCCTCCCACGACCGTCCAATCACTAGCGCCGCTCCTCCCCAGGATCCCCATCTCTCTCGCGTTTGGAAGACTTTACTCGCACCCACCTTTCAATTGGGTCAAGGTTCAGCGAACCTCAGCCATTCTAGCAACTTTGCATGAACGATTCGTCTGTAGTAATCAGAGATGTGCGTAAGGAAAACTCGTAAATCGTTAGTCGTTTAACCGCCTAGAACCCTCCTTAGTCATTAGCCGTTAATCGTTAGTCGTGAAAAGTCTTAGCTTTGAAGATAAGCACAGTTGAGTCGGAATAAAGTTCTTATAAATAGAAAAGAAGAAAGGCATGAAAAGACGTACGTTTTCCAGAACATTCATGTCATCGCTAGAAAACCTAGTTTAAACAGCAAACCAACTAATCATAATTAAAGATATGAATGAAAGCTCAATACTCGAGGATGTGTGTTCGTCGATTTTGGTCCTTTTTTCATTGTGAAAAGAAGCAATATGGGAAACCGAAGGAATCTTGAACTCTTGGATTTTTTTTGGTGCAGGACTGCGGTATATGATGCTATATGTATGAGATCTAGACCGTGGTGACAACACAGCGAACTGCTCCGACTTTGCACTATTTCTTATTTGCTCAGCGTCGCGAGCCGAGCGCGCGCATAGTTTGGGGTTTGTTCCCATAATGGGGAAAGGTCGGAAGAAATTAGCATCCAAATGAAAATTCCACTCACTGACTACTGATTTTCACTTCTTATCTAGATCTCGGGGGTTCTCTGCCCCCTTTCCTGCTGCCGACCTATAACAGAAGCAGCGAAGACTGACGTGATAGGCCGATCTCCCGGCCTGCCGACTGCGCGTGCTCAGGCACTCGAGGGGGGCGAGCCTCGTTCATTTTCGCTCAAGGGGCGAGCCTTGAACCGTGATTTTGGGCGGGGACGTGAGGGGTACGGCGCTCCGACCACGGGTGGTGGCCATCGTGTATCAACACCCCGAGGAGGCGGGAGAAATGGGGGTGGAGCGAGGTTCCTGATTGGACGCAACATAGGCTGGCCCCGTGTTGTGTCCAGTCAAAAACCTCGCTCCTCCCCCGTTTCTCCCGCCTCCTCGGGGGTGTTGATACACGATGGCCACCACCCTCTCAGATAGTCGGTGGTACTCGGACGCCGCCGATGCGGAGCTCGGACGCTCCCACAGCAACGTCTGGCCTGGAGGACGGGCGCTCACCGGCCACAGAGCCTTCTCGGACGCCGACCTCTATCAAATTTTGGCGGTGAGCGCCCCTTCACGCTATTGTAGGCCGTCGGTTTTTCATGATGCTTCATCACGAAGCTCTAAAGTTGTTAGGAAACAAGCCGTAAAGCCTGTTTCCTACAAAAATTTGCCTAGGAGGCTTCAGTCCCCAGGCCTCCCTTCCTTTTGGGTCATCTCGGCAATGTCAAGACTTTGCTTTGCCCTTTAACGACCATTAATCGGCCGACCACCTAACCCCCACGCGTCCCGTATACAGCGCGGGTTTGCACTAATCCTTCAACATGTACTCTCGTGTTGGTCGCTTGACGGTTGTTGGTCTGCGTCCGGGAAAATCGACATAGCCGTCTCGTTAGGGGAGCTACCGGTCTGCGGCTCTCATCCCGCTCACTCCAAGGTGCGCTCACCGGACACGACAACTAGAAGTCGGCGTCCGAGTACCACCGACTGTCTGAGCTCCGACCACTCAGACAGTCGGTGGTACTCGGACGCCGCCGATGCGGAGTTCGGACGCTCCCACAGCGACATCTGGCCTGGAGGACGGGCGCTCACCAGCACCAGAACATTCTCGGACGCCGACCTCTACCAAATTTTGGCCGTGAGCGTCCCTTCACGCTATTGTAGGCTGTCGGTTTCTCGTGACGCTCTATGACGGACCACGAAAGTTGTTAAGAAACAAGCCAAAAGGCCTGTTTCCTTCGAAAATCTCCCGGGGACATTGAGCCCCCAGGCCTTCCTTCCTTTTTGGGCCATCTGGGCATTACCAAGACCTCGCTTTGCCCTTTGACGATCATGAATCGGCCGACCACCTAACCCCCACGCGTCCCGTATACAGCGCGCGTTTGCACTAATCCTTCAACATGTACTCTCGTGTTGGTCGCTTGACGGTTGTTGGTCTGCGTCTGGGAAAATCGACATAGCCGTCTCGCTAGGGGAGCTACCGGTCAGTGTCTCTCATCCCGCTCACTCCAAGGTGCGCTCACCGGACACGACACCTAGAAGTCGGCGTCCGAGTACCACCGACTGTCTGAGGCACCGTTGAGCCAGCCCTCAGCGCCGCGACGCGTGCATAACTACTGGAGCAGTTTTCCGCCGTGGAGCGAGCAATCTGAACTCTGTTTTTTTCTCTATTCCAAATGTTTCGCTTTCCGTTTTCCCTTCGTGTTCACTCATTCGAGATTGATTTTCGGGTCTTTCCCTCGGTATGAATGAATAAATTGTCGATTCAGAGTTTTTAGTCTCTTTTGAGGCGAATGTCATTTTCAATGACATTATTTAAGGATAAAGAAGTATACATAGTCAAGTATAAGAGTGAGATTCTTCGCATACTAAATACTAAATCCATGAAAAACACATAAAAAGGCAGAAACAAAAAGGGGATGAAATTATGAGACCACGAAGTGGTCTCATAATTTCAAAATGTTAAGAAGAAATTCAACGTGTTGCAGAAGGTCTTCTAAGTTATATCTGGGACATTTCCATGCTTCCCATGCTAAAGTGTAACAGAATGTGTGACGTGATGTGTGTGGCTCCATGTGCGAAGTCACAAATTGTGAATACATATTAATTGCTTAAGAGGTAAGTTATCGTGTAATGAAACCTTTCAGGCGAGAAAGAGTTTAAAATTTTCACAGTTTTAGCACTGCGAATCTTCTGGAATGCGAAAGGAGCAACGTGGTCAAGAAGACGACGATGACCCTGCCGAATCAGACGTACAACTCGTAACAGCTTCAAGAAACATTTCTCATTTCATCTCCTTTGCAGTACTGGGGTCCGTTCCAACAAAATTTCCACGGGAGGAGATCGTATTTGATAAAGACACTAACCAAAAATAGTTTATCAGACAGTCTCAAATGAACCTTTCTTTCAACCTATAGTTGACCGCAATGTTAAAAGGACATGGTGCGGTTGCGTATCTCACTAAAACTACGGTAGAATCTGGCACTTTGCCAGGTTTCGTCATCGATCGGCGCCACAGCTGGTATTCTCGTGAGCAGAGAGACGACGGTTGGCGCCGATCGATGACGAAATCTGGCAAAGTGCCAGATTCTACCGCAGTTTTAGTGCGAGTCCGCAACCGCACCATGTCCTTTTAACATTGTGGTCAACTGTATCACTTAAGATATCTCACCAGACCCATTTTCCTCCCATGGAAACCTTCTTGGAACCCACCCCTGAGCATTTACATCTCTTGTAGTCATATTTCGGCTTTGTTCTGGCTGTTATTTGCTTCTGTCTAGTGTGCCCTGTTTGTCATGCATTGGAAGCTGCGATTCCGGTGATGTTATTTCAGTACTTGAGGCGGCTTTCACATATCATTTTTTTCAATTAGCCTCCATTTTGGGAGCAAAACTAAATTCATTTTGTTGGACATTTTATGAAGTAATATCGGTACAAAGGTGTGGTGTGGAGGCCGACTGAAAATATTTTAAATCTTTATTATTTGATGTGTACCATTAAGGTGAAAAATTATTGTGATTATTGCAATTAACTAATAAATGTACATAGTTGCAAGTGTTTTAGGGTTGAAATCGTCTTGAATGACGAGTAAGCGACGAGAGCTACCCTCTATAAAACGTCGAAATTCACATCACTTGAGACGCGAGCGGCGCGCGCGTCGCCTCGGCCTCTTTCTGCCCTACGCTCTCTCACTGTCTCTACCCTCCGCTCCCCACCAGCACGCGTAGGAACCAAGTGAATTTCGCCGTTTTATAGCCTGTATGCATATTCGAGGGTACCTAAATATTATATTTGGGACGACCCGCGTAACCACTGCGGGGTAAACCCGGGGTAGGAGGGTCCCGCCGCGAAGTGAGTGGGGGGGGGGGCGCCGGCCTCGTTCCACTGGCACGGCAACCTTGTCATGGAAGGAAGGCTGGCGTCCTGGGGTGTGTTCCAAGAACGTTCCCACGACGCGCTGGGAGGAACCTCAGACGAAATTGACCAATCATGGATGGCTTTCGCGGGGACGGGGACGCGAGGGAGAGATGTGCATGTGGCCCCTGGTGGAAGTGGAGCTTGCCCCCCTCGAGTATCTGAGCACGTGCTCAGATACTCGAGGGGGGCAAGCCTCACTTCCACCAGGACGCCAGCCTTCCTTCCATGACAAGGGTGACAAGCCAGTGGAACGAGGCCGGCGCCCCCACACTCACTTCGCGGCGGACCTCCTACCCCGGGTCTACCCCGCAGTGGTTACGCGGGTCATCCCAAATATAACATTTACCTACCATATGCATAGCTCTCGTCGCTTACTCGTCATTCAAGACGATTTCAACCCTAAAACACTTGCAACTACGTACATTTATTAGTTAATTGCAATAATCACGATAACTTTTCACCTTAATGGTACACATCAAATAACAAAGATTTACAGTTCACCTCCGCACTGCTGTTCAGTCCGCAAAGTGCACGCTGATTGCGAAATCGTGCTGCGGCGCGGTCGCGAGTATCCTCAGACAGGGATGTGGGATCACCCGGGCGGTGGGATCACCCGGGCACCAAAGGCAAAAACCGCCCGGGTGATCCCACATCCCTGTCTGAGGATACTCGCAACCGCGCCGCAGCACGCTTTCGCTTACAGCGCGCACTTTGCGGACTGAACGGCAGTGCGGAA
The DNA here is from genome assembly GCA_029168955.1 of Aplectana chamaeleonis. Lineage (NCBI taxonomy): Eukaryota > Metazoa > Nematoda > Chromadorea > Rhabditida > Cosmocercidae > Aplectana > Aplectana chamaeleonis. The sequence continues at coordinate 100,362 of JAPDOI010000587.1, forward strand.
GTGAACTGTACAATATTTTCAGTCGGCTTCCACACCACACCTTTGTACCGATATCACTTCATAAAATGTCCAACAAAATGAATTTAGTTTTGCTCCCAAAAATCATAGAAGCTATTTGAAAAAAATGATATGTGAAAGCCGCCTCAAGTACTGAAATAACATCACCGGAATCGCAGCTTCCAATGCATGACCAACAGGGCACACTAGACAGAAGCAAATAACAGCCAGAACAAAGCCGAAATATGACTACAAAAGATGTAAATGCTCAGGGGTGGGTTCCAAGAAGGTTTCCATGGGAGGAAAATGGGTCTGGTGAGATATCTTAAGTGATACAGTTGACCACAATGTTAAAAGGACATGGTGCGGTTGCGGACTCGCACTAAAACTGCGGTAGAATCTGGCACTTTGCCAGATTTCGTCATCGATCGGCGCCAACCGTCGTCTCTCTGCTCACGAGAATACCAGCTGTGGCGCCGATCGATGACGAAACCTGGCAAAGTGCCAGATTCTACCGTAGTTTTAGTGAGATACGCAACCGCACCATGTCCTTTTAACATTGCGGTCAACTATAGGTTGAAAGAAAGGTTCATTTGAGACTGTCTGATAAACTATTTTTGGTTAGTGTCTTTATCAAATACGATCTCCTCCCGTGGAAATTTTGTTGGGACGGACCCCAGTACTGCAAAGGAGATGAAATGAGAAATGTTTCTTGAAGCTGTTACGAGTTGTACGTCTGATTCGGCAGGGTCATCGTCGTCTTCTTGACCACGTTGCTCCTTTCGCATTCCAGAAGATTCGCAGTGCTAAAACTATGAAAATTTTAAACTCTTTCTCGCCTGAAAGGTTTCATTACACGATAACTTACCTCTTAAGCAATTAATATGTATTCACAATTTGTGACTTCGCACAAGGAGCCACACACATCACGTCTGGAAATCATTCTGTTACACTTTAGCATGGGAAGCATGGAAATGTCCCACAGATATAACTTAGAAGACGTTCTGCAACACGTTGAATTTCTTCTTCCTTTTTGAAATTATGAGACCACTTCGTGGTCTCATAATTTTATCCCCTTCTTGTTCTGCCTTTTTATGTGTTTTTCATGGATTTAGTATTTAGTATGCGAAGAATCTCACTCTTATACTTGACTATGTATAATTCTTTATCCTTAAATAATGTCATTGAAAATGACATTCGCCTCAAAAGAGACTAAAAACTCTGAATCGACAATTTATTCATTCATACCGAGGGAAAGACCCGAAAATCAATCTCGAATGAGTGAACACGAAGAGAAAACGGAAAGCGAAACATTTGGAATAGAGAAAAACAGAGTTCAGATTGCGCGCTCCACGGCAGAAAACTGCCCCAGTAGTTATGCACGCGTCGCGGCGCTGAGGGCTGGCTCAACGGTGGTCGGAGCGCCGTCCCCCTCAAGTCTCCGCCCAAAATCACGGTTCAAGGCTCGCCCCCTTGAGCGAAAATGAATGAGGCTCGCCCCTCGACTGCCTGAGTGCCAGGGCTCATGCCGTTTAGACAGGTGGAACAAAATGCACAGCCGTCAAATATATTGTGGCGTGTGCAACTGCACACCATGCTCACACATTACGCGCAAATATGCAAAAATCGCTCCATTCGTTGAAATGGGTGTTGGGCGAAAAGTTACGTTAACCAGCGGTATTTCGCCTGTAAAAGCATAACAGGCTGGTTCGGCGACATTTACAAGCGTTTAGCTCGATTTGGAAGCGAAAACTCCCAGTGGAAGACAGGATAGTAGATCTTATTTCCCTACTCAACCGTTGATGACGTTCACATTTCCAGCCTTGAGTCAATTGTTTTGTTGTGTAACTTTTAGTTGTACATCTGAGAAGGTTGAAAAGGCAAGGGTGATGGCAGAGTTTCGGCAGCCTTATTTGCACCAAACCTTTTCTATGACGTTTTTTTCTAAGTTTTTGTACATGTAGGTCACATTTGCTACAGCCGCCAGCTAAAGCATCTAAACATATTTGGTGCATATATGGGATCGATTTCAATAGATTGTTGTCTTATTATGACTAAAACAAGATTGGCGATAATTATACTGTAAAATATGACACCGATTCAAGGTGTTTCCGGCAATATCACGATCAATGAGAGCAATGGTAACGCTTTACTGATATTTATAGTCAATATCAAAAATAAAAATAACGCTGCTCTTATTTTCACGCGATTGTGTATGCTTACTCTTGGAATTTGAAAGCATATGAAGAAGAAATATGAGATACTGCAGCTTACTAGCTACTCATGTGATCTAACAAGGAGAATCCTTCTAGTCATGAAATGTTTTTTTTCTAAAGCCATTTTCGGACGAAAAGTCCGAATATGCCCATCCCAGCTGCCTAGATCCACTCTGAAAAAAGTTATGGGCGTTTTCGAAAGCCTCGCGGCAGGGTAAGGGTACCCCATCACGGATTTTTTGGGTGTTTTGAAAAAAAAATTCGGATTTTGCTCCAAACTTGTATGCAGGGGTAATATAGGGTACTAAACACGATTCTTTGGTCCGTTTGTCGAAATTCTGAGATTTAATGTAGGTTACGGTATGCGCGATGCTACACAGGGGCAAAACATACCTTAATAATCCGAAAATCGACAAATAAACATCAAATTCATATTCAGCACACCGAATAATCCCGGCGTAGAACTTTTGAATTCTTAGACATTCGTGTTAAACGCTTCTTGAACCCCTTCACTGATATAAATGAACGTTCAGCCAACAATCGGCGCAACTGGAAAACGCTATTACTCTTTTCAAAGAAACCCTTTTCACAAATGTTTTATTCTTAATACTTTTCCATCGTGTGAATCAGTTTCGTATTTAGTGATTGTATTTTCTTCTAGTTTTCCTTACTTTGTGCCTTGATCAACTATATCCACGTCCAGCTTTTCATTTTCCATGCTTGCCAGTTTGCTTACCCAATGTAATTCTTTTGAACTCTCACAATCATTTGATATGGACACCCGCACTGATAAATCTAGCATAACTTTTTGATTTTTCAGAGATAGGTGACTAAATTTTGTAATAACGCAATCTAATAAAGTATCTTGCAAGCTCGTTGTATTCTGAATCGTAAGTGCTAGTACAAGAAGGTAGAAAAAACCCGTCATGAAGAAGAATTGCTGAAAAAATGGACTCCAATAAAAACAAAAAGCTTATCAAATGTTATGAAGGCGTAAAGTGTATGAGTTTCATCAACGGTTGAGTAGGGAAATAGGATCGACTATCCTGTCTTCCACTGGGAGTTTTCACTTCGAAAATAAGCTAAACGCTCGTAAATGTCGCCCAACCAGCCTGATATGCTTTTACAGGCGAAATACCGCTGATTAACATAACTTTTTGCCCAAAACTCTCATTTCAACTGATGAAGCGATTTTTGCATATTTGCGCGTAAAGCGTGAGCAGGGTGTGCAGTTGCACATGCCGGAATATATTTGACGGCTGTGCATTTTGTTGGGGGGTAGACAACAGGCACTCTGCTGTGGGCGGAGCCAGAGGGGCGGGCCCGACTCCGCCCTTCGGTGCGGACGAGATTCCCTCCAGAGTGCCTCTTTCACGAGTGCTTCGATTTGATTGCATACTCACTGTATTTCTGCGCTATTCGTCTGTATTCCACTGAATCGTGAGCTACTATGCTGCTGATAAACAATTCTGTTCAACCCCAATAGCAATCCTCCCGATGAACGTTGATCCCAAATGCATTGGTTTGCTAACTCATGAGAGTTTTAATGTTTCCATGTCAACATGAAACCTTTCTTGACAAGCAATACAATGATATTAATGCGTTAACCCCATTTACACTACGAACTACTGGATTTGAATATGGGTCTGGCTTCCAATTATTATTTTTTAATTGTTCATATTTTAAAAAAATGTGTTTATGAAGCCTTGGGTAACTCATGCAAGGTGGTCGAGCTCAAATTTTGTAAAATGTAAATGCAATCTATTCTTCATTGTGGAGCAATTTGATTAGCAAAATTTCAAAGTTGGGTACAACCTTAATTTCAAGGAGTGAAAAAAATTGAGAAGTTGCCAAAGCCACTGACACATTTTTTTCTTAAACTCATAATTGTCGGGTGAGTTCGATAAAGTCTTTTTTTCAAGCTCGCTTTTGTAGCTTATAAAGTGGAAAGCCGAAGCTGGACACAAATTCGTAATTTTTTCCACATCCACTTCGCACAATTTTTCATTTTTGTAGCACTACCTCGCACCCCTCGTATGTAGAGTAATTTATTGCACAGTTTTTTTAGTAATATTAGCAAGTACTTGCTGAAGCGGAATCAACATTTTCTCGTCATAGGATTACTCCCCAAATTGTTTTAGGGAAAAAGCGAATTCTTAACTAATTTTTCTGAAGAACCAGAGATTTATGTGAAAAATTTATTAAGGTCTCGAACGAAGTTAGAAAAAGGTGACGAGTTCAACTTTACTGTTCAATAAAATTGTCACATTATCAGATAGAATTTTTTGAACATTAAATAGCATGTTTTCTACACCAGAAAATGCAAAAAATGCTTTAAAAAACAAACACCACTTCAGCAATGAGAATCTCGAATTTTCGTGCCGTCGCTGGTCTTTTTCATGTTTTTTTTATTCATTGACGTCCATTTCAATTTTAGTTTTTAAACAATTGAATTTTCCTTCAGCAACAAAAATCTCGTAACCTTCTATTACTGATTTCTGTCATTCGATGAAAGAGAAATAACGTCCTTTTTCTTAAACATAGTCTGAGCCTATGGATTCAAACTAATAAATCCTCGTTGACATCAGCCGATACCTATCTTTCACTCCACCGACCCTGCCGTCCGCATGGCGATTAGCAAATGCCATTGGGACATGTTTACGATCCTGGGTCGATTGCCTTCGGATCTGTTATGTCCACTGGCTATGCAGGATCTAGAGCGGTCTAGTGGAGGCGATATCGACCCATATGTGCCAAAATTATTAGATTGAATGGTGAAGGCTGAGAACATATACGGAGTTAAAATAGGCATAACTTAAAACAGTGTAAATAAGAATAAAACTGATAATAAATATCAAAACTTTCTCCTTCTCCTCCTTTTTCAAGCGTTCGTCTCGTTGCAGAATAAATTTTTTGTAGTGAAAATAAATATATAATACAAATTTTAAAAAAATGAAATAAGGTGGAAACAAACTTCAAGAAATAAAACAAAATCATTTTATTTTGCCTGAAAATCAGATGCGCTTTTCATGATCGCGGAAATTCATTAAAAAATGGGAGTATACGTCAAATTTAGAACGAACTCCTCTTTCTGATTTCATGTGACTGTTCGCCTACGCTTCTGCTTGAAAAAATCCGAATTCATAAATCACAGACAGTTTTCATATTTCTATAGCAACTTTATCAGACAGGCTAGGAATTGATCCGATCAAGCGGATGTTTCAAAAATAGGTCCGAGTTCTCATTTTGATCACTACCACTCACTAAATTCCTTCATACAAATTATATGCAAAGATCTATAGAAAAGTTACTGCCTGATAAAACTAACACAGAATAAATTTTTTAAAACTCGTCCGACTTTTTTCTATTGGTGACTAAAAATGGTAACGGGGAAGCACTAAACACTCGAATAATTTAGGAAACTCGTTCTAAATATTTCACCAGCATAAGGCATATCTATGATTTTTTCAGTAACAGTTAATTTACTTGGAAATGAAAAGTTGTAAAGAGGCTTCAAAAATCTTTTCATAGGGGCAGGATAATTGGAATAGGTCAAGTCAAATGTGAATCAAGGAATGGAGGAAACGAATTACACCTGTTTTTTGAAAAAAAAATATTTTTCTCCGGGGCCGCGTATTGGAAATAGAAGTGATTTAAAGCGTAAGCAACATTTAGAATTACTGCAATACGCGAATAGGGATCTTATCATGATGCATTATGCATTTATATCTTATATTTCTTTTTGTAAAAAAGAGAGAAGGAAATCCGAGGAAAGGACTCACCTTTTTCATAAAATTACCTTTGCGGAGAAAAAAGGAAACGTATAGCATCATATTGCTGGTCAAGAAAAGTTTCATGTTGACAATGAAACATGAAAACTCTCATGAGTTAGCAAATCAATGCATTTGGGATCAACGTTCATCGGGAGGATTGCTATTGGGGTTGAATACAACTGTCTATCAGCACCTAGTACCTTGCAGTTCAGTGGAATACAGGTGAATAAAGTAGAAATACAGTGAGGACGCAATCAAATCGAAGCACTCGTGAAAGAGGCACTCTGGAGGCAATCTCGTCCGCGCCGAGGGGCGGAGTCGACTCACCCAACTGGGACACGCCCACCCGAAAGTGCCTCTTCGGGCGCTCCCCATTTTGTTCCACCTGTCTAAACGGCATGAGCCGAGTGCCACTGCCGACCCGTCGACGTAATCACAGACCGTGCCACATATTCGGCAGCATCAAAATTTTTTGGCTCCGACATTGGCAGCGGACTCCTACAGGAGAAAACGACGATCGCGGTCTCCTACAGGAGGAATGTGGGTATGGAGCTTCGGGAAGGATGGCTCATCTTCGTCGGTTGCGCGCGGCCGCAACGCGGCGTTAGCATCGTAGCGCGCCTGCTAGCTCCCTCGCACTCCACCGTTCTTCATTTCACATATTTCTCACCAAATACTTCTCACCAAATACTTGGCTTACACGCCTTCACCTTCAGCTATACAATGCACAGGAGCATACTAAGATTATTTAGTGTCAATAGAATAAGAATAAACTTGAGAACTCGTAGGATAAACGGAAACAGAGAGAAAAGTACGAGATACGCAGGACACGAGCACGGAGCAGCACTACGCCACAACAACAATTAATTAACGATTATAAGACGCAGTAAGATCAGGTCTAGAACGGGGCTGTTGAGGCCCCTGATAACTACTGTTCGTGCAGATGGTTTTTTCAAGTCGCTCTCAATACGCAAATAACCGTTGTAAAATGGCGCCTTCTAATAAGACTAGGAATTTTGGCCTTCTTCACCTCCTTGGAGATTGAAAACATCTTAAAGGGGGTAAATGAGGCCAAAATGCCGGAGGAAGACTTGATCCAATGCGAATCTGCGACCACTTCGGTTTCTCGAAGCGAAGGATGACAAACGCCCTTATATGTAGGGCATGGGCACATATGACATGTTGCACTAAAGTTGGCATTAATTGTACTACATGTAAGGAAGGAATTTGGAGACCTAAAGAGATCGATAGCGATTGAGCCAGCAGTAAAATATGGCATTTCCTTCGTTGATCTCCTCATTTCCCAAATTGTTACCCTAATACTGAATTTCTGTGAGCGTAGATTCCTAGAACAGATGACTCCTTACATGCAATTTCAATTACCCTTATATTTCGTTCCATACTTCGTTGTATTAGTCAGCAGCTTTCCATCACATATATTCTTCTTTCCAATTAACATAGTTCTACATCTATCGGTAAAAGAAGCACGTCTTCGAGAAGTCACTCGGCATGTGCAAGTATCACGGTGGGGGGCGTTTCTAATCATATTAGTTGATGGAGACACTAGCATCACTCCATACAACTAGATTTAATAAAAATTATGTTGGCACTTGTTTTTTGTTTCATTTATTTCTGGTCGAAAGTGTAAATTGTCAGGTAACCTATTATCACTGCATTCTTTAACATTTACGACCTATGATTAATGACAAGAAAAAGCTCGAATGTTGAGCGAAAAGTACAGTCGCCTACTCGGTTTAGCCCGAGAGAAAGATCTATATTTGAAGAAGTAGCAATATAGAAACTGCAGTGCAAAGCTTACGAAGAATCCGCATAATGGGACTGCCAAACTTTTATTGAGGGAAAAGTAGGCGAAAATACGTTTTCAGAGAATCATTACGTTTGTCGGGGGTCTCAACAACCCCGATAAAGAGTGCGAGAGGGGACAGCAGGCGCGCTACGATGCTAACGCCGCGTCGCAGCCGCGCGCGACCAGCGAAGATGAGCCATCCTTCCCGAAGCTCCATACCTACATTCCCACAGGAGCTGTTTTGTCCTGTAGGAGACCGAACTAGAACGAAGCGGTCTCCTACAGGACATGCTGCCGCATCGCTTCCACTGGGTCTCCTACAGGACTAAACAGCTCCGGTAGGTGACCTGGAACGCGCACGTTGAAGTATTGCTCAGACAAACTCACGGCTCGTCCGCGGCGGCAGATGAGCTTTCCGGACCGTCCGCGGCGCTTGGCGGCTGATCCGCGGCACGATTGATAGTGGGACGGTCAAACGGCCGATCCGCGGCGCTGTTTGTTCTCGAGGGGGTGGCTCCGGGGCGCACCGCCAATCCACCATCTCAATACTGATCGATGAAAAGCAGCCACATATATTTTTGAGTTGTTTTTGGATTGAACGACTCCACCACCTCATTCCCCGCAGTCTTAGACAATTTTCCAGCCGCTGACTTCGACTTTATCGTATTTGTAACTTCTTCAAACCGTTATATCTACATGCACGCTAATTATTCTTTCTAGATGCCATCGCAACAACTTCTAGGGCAGAAAAAATTCCCGATGGTAAGTAAATTCTCATATTCTCGTTCATTTTTGAGATTCTCCTCTGATTTTGTTTTTTTTCTCATTCAAATAATTTTCATGATTGTTTGGTTTGGTAATTCTCCTCATGTTTTTTTTTTTCAAGAATAGTTCCGGTTTGATACCGACTTTGATCGATTTCGGCATGAAACCAGATCTACCCTAGAAAACCAAACAATCATATAAATCACTGGAATGTAAGGAAGGAAAACAAAAAGAGAATTACAAAAATAAACGTGAAAATGAAAAATTACCTACCACCGTGAATTTTTTCTCCCCTAGAAGTTGTTGCGGAGCCATCTGGAAGGTTACAATTGGTGTGCATGTAGATATAATACTTTAATATATGAAGAAACACAGAAGGACGGGTTTGGTCACAGAAGCCAAGAAAATCGAAGAAAATGAAAAAAAAACACCTACAATCAGCTTATCGGCTACGGCGCCGGAATATCGTCCGGCTCGAGCGCGTGCGGCCGCGAAGCGTCTCAATACGCAATTGCGGAGGGGAATTTGACGCAGAGGAGTGGAATTTGACGCAGAGAAGCACAGTACATGAACTCTGTTTCCATCGAGTGGGATATTCTAGTAGAGCACCACTCCCAATTAGATGGAAACAGTCAGTTCGCCCACCCCAATCGACTCATTGGCCGTGAGACAGATTTCGGCATTGTTGCACGCTCTTCGCGCTAGCGTTCTTATCTCCTCAGAAAGCATCAGTATCACAATTTCGCAGGGTTGCTCTACCGTACGACTTATTTTCAGAGGTAGAACAGCTCAATTTACATGTAGAACTGGTTTCGATGTGCATTCGTAGACTTGTTCAGTTCATGGCATATTGCAATGCATGCCCATGGTAACACAAACAACTGATTGTGCAATAACTATGTGTTACAGGTCTTCAGTCTAAACTAATATTACAAAGTTGTTGCTTAAGAGTCATAAAATATGAGCTCTCGATTTCGAGAATTTAAAGCTCATGATCATACATTAATCATTTGTTCATAATCATAATTATACATCACCGATGTCTAAAAGATTGCAATAAAATATAATATTTTCACAATACTTCAGCGATACATGTCACAGTTGTACAGCTAAACTATCGAAACCAGTTATGCATGTTAGTCGAGCTGTTCTACTCCTGAAATTAGCCCTTACGATGGAGAAATCCTGCAAAATTGTGATATTGAGGCTTTCTGAGGAGTATGGAATGCTAGCGCGAAAAGCGTACTCCAATGCCAAAATCTGTCCCACGGCCAATGAGTCGGTTGGGGTGGGCTGGATAACAATATTCAAAAGGACTGTCCGCGGCGGCTCTCAGGACGATCCGCGGCGCCTGCAGGACGATCCGCGGCGCTGGCAAGATGGTCCGCGGCGCATTGCCGGCGCATCCGCGGCTTCGGTGAAGGATCGTCCGGTCGTCGGCCGCGGACGATCCTGCAAAAGCGCCGCGGATCGTCCTTGGGCTTGTCTGAGTGGTCGAACCCACGCGGTGTACGATACGCGTGTGCATGGGGTGGAGTGCCGATCCGCCCATGCAGGTTCACAGAGGCGCCCCCTTCATTGATCGATTGGGGTGCTTTGGGGCCGGAGTCCCACATTTCTTGGGAAATGGGGGAAGAATGCTATTGGGGCTTCATCCCCTATAGTAAATTTTGCCGTTGACAAAGTTGTCAACGGGGAAGTGTGATAATCATGCTTCGATTTTAAAGAATTCGGTTTGGTAAACGAGGCGGTTTTGGCTCGATTCCAGCAAACGTTATTTGAAATTCCCTCCAAGCTACCGTACAAGTTCCGGTCTCCTACAGGACAATCAGAGGACTCCTACAGGAGAAAACCAGGACTCCTATTGCAGGGGAGACTAGGACTCCCAGCGGACTCCTGTAGGAGTCCTCTGCCAGTGTCGGAGGGACCATTTTTTTTTTTCTCGCCCTTGCAAGGGTACGTTATATTTTCCCTCCCTCTGTACGTTATATTTATGTACATTTATGTATATTATGTACGTTATATTTTCCCTCCCTCTTTTTTGTTTATTCCAGATAACATGGTCAAGGCAAAGAAGACCAAGAAACCATCATCGGCGTTAAACACTCAGGGTTGGCTTTTTCGCATTATGGTGTCATAGAAACATTTCTGCCAAGTTTCTTCTCAGTGTTTTCGTTGCAGCTCTGCCCTTTAACACTGAGAAAGGTCAGCACATATTGAAGAATCCGGGAATAGTGAATTCGATAATAGAGAAGGTGAGTTCGGCGTTTTTTTTTCATAAGCGTTTTTGCATGCTTTTGTTTTGCCAAATCCTGTGATCTCAATGAAACCTTGCAAGAAATGCAGAAATATTTTTATGTGAATTCTATAATTCTAAGGGTCAATAATAGAGTTATCAGAGGTTATGATTCACTAGCGACTCTACCACTGGCTCGTTTCCTTTTCAAACACATAGGATCATCATCATTTTTAGCCTAGGGTGAAACCTTGGGCTCAAGTCGTTTGAATAGGTTCGAGGAAAAGCGCCAAAATCAAGTCTGTATACTACGTGACTATGGCCGGGTTCATACCTGACGCGATGAGCGACGCGATGCAATGTTAATCATCCAAATTGACTGAAAATTGGTGCGCCCGATATCCACTGTGGTCGCTGGAAGAATGAGGCCGACCTTTAGGTTCAAAGTGACTTATCCACGGATACCAGTGAATGGAGAATCGCGGCGCGGATAAGTTCTGTCGCGATCTTCTTAGTGCAACTTGGATATTTGAGCGTATTCTGTTTGCGCAGCTCTTCCATCGCCCTGTCACCATCTCCATTAGGAAGGGGTTTGACCGGGCGATACTAAAATGCCCAAGCTGTCTACCGCCGCGTTGCAGTGGATAATGAATTCTTACGACTAGGACGGAAAGGGCATCTGTGTTGAATTGAGTGTCTTTGAATTGAAATTTCTTCTCGAAACTTCGTTTTGCCGGCGACATCGTGGGCTATCCGAGTAGGATCGTCAATCTCTGGGCAGGGGGAAGCCTCGACGCTAGTATGATGGCTTTATCACAAAAATTTAGGGTTGTTGTGGAGGGAAACAATGGCAGAAATGGAGAAACAACCGCTTCCATATCGAGATACTAGCTGCAAGGCGGTTTCCTGGATATAAGATACAAATTATACCCACCTAAGCTAAGCTAAGTGAGCTGAACGATGCAGGGAAAAGTGTTGAACTGCGGCTCAACCGGAGGAAGATCTGATGCATGAAGAACGTATAGTGCGAGGAAGAACGCTCAAGGAAAATGAGAGCTGCATGGACAGCTTTCGAGCCCTTTAAAGAAGCTGCGAGCATTGTCTTCTGAGGTACAACCGGCGCGCGCAACATCAAGCCCAATTACGCGCCTCGGACTTTTGAAGTATATCCCGTCCTCGTAATCCATTGGAATACGCATTGAAAGCCAAATTACGGCGGGCCGATCACGTTATGGGGCCGACGTTAGATGGACAAGAAGAACGGCTGAATGGAATCCGATTGGGCGCTTGCGCCATCGAGAGAGGCCACGTGTTGGATGGGCAGACGTTTTTGTCAAGACTGTTATTAAGCTGCTTGGGCAGCGGACATTAGCTATCAGGCTCAGTGATCGTGATCGAATGGCTAGACGAAACAGACCACCACAACGGCCAACGATTGCGAGAGAACGATACCATTGTGTGATGACGAGCCGTCAAAGTATCAATTTAAAACAAGTATTTCGTGTATTCTGTATGGGTACACACTGCATATAATAATGCTCAAGCTTAGCTCAACCCTTGTAAATATTACGCCCGTGCAAGTTTTTATACGTTCATTTGTTTTTGTCATTTTGTGTATATATATTGGCTTTAGGGTCGAACTTTACTCGTAAAATTGATGAATCTATTATTGTTCCAGTCGGCATTGAAAGCAACGGATACTGTGCTAGAAGTTGGACCGGGTACTGGTAACCTGACGGTGAAAATGCTTGAAGTGGCGAAGAAAGTGATCGCTTGTGAGATTGATCCTCGGATGGTCGCCGAATTGAAGAAGCGTGTCATGGCCACGTACGTTTGCATTTTGTTCCAATGGCAAACAAGCATGCGCAACTGCATATCCCAAATACGGGGGTGGTAATTGCTCGAGATACAATGGGACGTTTTGACCGTCGGAGCGAAGAGCCTTCCCAGTATTTATGTGCCTGAAAGGGGACAGGATTGAGCAGGATTGCGACTCGGCACAACGGGGAGTCGTGAAATTTTTGGAAAATTTGTGCAAAAAATGAAAATTTGGTGGAGGGGAGGGCTCATAAAATGTTTGGATTAAAAAGGGAATTCTCTTCAAACCACTTGGTAAGCTAAAATGAGGCTAAAATAGTCGCCCTGGGTGCTAAATACAAATTTGGTGTCTATTTTTTGAGGGAGTGGGATCGTAAACATTTTCCCAAAATTTTGTTCAGGTTTGTTCAGGAGGGGGGGGGGTCGTAGCTCAGTCGAAAATTGTCGCAACGGCCTGCTCAACCCTGCTATCGAGAACTCTCCTCAACTGTTGCGAACCTCTCCTTCAGGTAGAAATTTAGTCCAAAATTTTTACGATCCCTTCCCCGATTCTGCAGATTTTCGTTTTTTCAGGTATGAGACTTTTCCTGGCCCCGCCCACCCCTCTTTGTGTGCGGTCAATAATGATGCTTCTTGTAAACATAGGTTCAAAGCGATTTTCTATTTAATAGAGTGGGGCTTGCCCGTTTTTATTTCGCGGGAAGGAAAGCTCTCTAGGTCCCCAGACAACCACGTGAATTCCACTGAGCCTAAGTGTATGCGCAAAATATCATGATTTTCTTTGAGGTCTCATTGGTTCAGGCCTCTCCAAAATAAGCTGGAGGTCCGTCATGGTGACGTCATGAAGGCTGAGTGGCCATTTTTCGATGTCTGCGTTGCTAATCTTCCATATCAAATTTCATCTCCTTTCGTCTTCAAACTCTTGCTTCAGCGACCACTTCCTAGGTATGGCTTTTTTTCATTCGGTTTTATTCCGTTTTTGGTGCAACTCCTTTTCTCGGTTTTCTGGGGTAAATATTAGTTTTTTTTTGCTTAATCTCCGTTCCTTGAGTTGGGGGCGGTGATGCTGGACACGAACATGGTGTCCGTTTCCACGAAGATAGGGTAGGTATACGATAGTTTGGTCAAAGCCCCCTATTCGAGTGAAATTTTGCCTAGAGAGGTTCCGTCAGATGCTGATCACGAATCCATTGTCCCCTCCTTGGTTTTCCTGTTTACGTAGATCCAAATGACACCATCCCTACAGTAATCTCCCGAAACCAGAAAACGAACTCCGTAGTGATTTTGCTGAAGAAACTGGAATACGAGGTTGGCAGATGATTTTATTGGCTTACTTAGTTTTGGGCAGAGTCGCCGTCTCCAGAACTTTAAAGAAGCAAATCAGAAATGTGTTCATCCGGTCAAATGTCGCCTAAATTTTATCGGAGTCAGAGGGCTCTATTTCCAAAGCGTAGCCAAAAGGTTAAGGAACTAGGAAATAAGTGTACCTTGTCAGGAAGTACGCTAGGAGGGTCACACCGTAGAAGGATTGGTTGAAGCGGAGCGATGATGGACACAGGCGAGCGATCCTAAATTCAACCGGAAGGGGGGGGGATTGCCTATATATGGCCGGATAACTCAAGCCCTACCTCAGGTTAGCATTCTAACGGCAAGAGGTAGCGTCAGAGTCATCTTTCCGCTTCAACCAATCTTAGCATGGTGTGACCCTCCCAGCGTGCTCCCTGACAAGTTATGGTCATTTCGTAGTTTCTTAACTTGTAGACTCGCTTCGCAATTAGAGTTCTGTAAATTAGGTAGAATTTAGTCGACATTTGACCGGATGAGGGCGTTTCTGAATTGCTTCTCTGCGGCTTTCTCGAAGACGGCGGCTCGAAACGTACGTAAGCAAATGTAGTCATCTGCATAAATTGGATGGAGGAGGGGTATTGTCAGAGTTTTGCCCAAACTGAGACTTTTGGGAACATCGTTGAAATGTCGCGCTATAGGTGAGAATTTCTTGAGGTGGTTCGTAAAAGTTCTAATTTTAAATCTTCCAGGGGTAGTAGCTTCGCCGTTGTCCAATACGGTGACCCGGATGATGACGCACTCTTTTGGGAGGGAATAGTGTTCTTCTCTACGACCTCCAGCAAGGTCAGCGACTTCGTGTAAATAGAATTCAGCATAGTTCTTCAATCACAATTTAGCCTAATTCTGGCGAAAAACTCCTTGTTAGGGGTAGTTTGTTTTCCGATTCCATTTTTGTCAAAAAAACCGCCCTTTCGTCTTTGATTTTTTTACTAAAAATTGTATTGTATCTTATAATTATGATTGTATGTTTTCTTTTACGTCCCTATCGTTTGCGTACTTTCTCTTCACTGTTGTTGCTTCGAGGTCACTTTGTAGTAATCTCGGCTTGGTCTGTTCGGAGCCGCTATAGGGCGTGTCAGTATCATGAAAATTTCCACGGATCGCTGGTGGGACTCCTTGTCAGCAAAATCACGCTGCGTGAATAAGGCGGTTCTGCTGGCAAAATGCGCTTTTCGACAGCGCTGTATCTGGCGAGAATCAATGTGTGTTGTGAGGATGTTGATGTTATTTGTTATCTGGAAGAGCATGGGACTCTGGTGAAGTAGTCGATCACATTTAACAATAGATTTGGAAAGTCTGGAGCCTCCATTCGTGCGCTCACTTCAGTAGTTGTAAATTTCGCTCAAAGTACGGCTCACCCGGTCAAGTTCTTGAAAACTCCCAGCAAACCGCGCTTTCGGGGCAATATCATTCATTCATTCAACGACTTTATTTTGGAAATAAAGAAACATACATATACACGTAGCTCAGTTCCGCAATAGCGTTCAGTCCTCATTATCACAATCGTAGAAGCGAAGCGGTTGTATTTGAAAAATTCACCTATGAAAATGAAGAAATCATTCTCGAAACAACCGCTCCGCTTCTACGATTGTGATAGTGAAGCTTTGCGGACTGAACGCGATTGCGGAACTACATCATATGTGAATGAGATCCCTTGGTAAAGTAAAAAAAGCATAGCAATGGGAGAAGTAAGAAATGGACAAAATATCAATCTTTTGCAGACAAATTTTCTACAAATGGAATAACCTCTTTGTTCAAGAGACTTGAGGCCTCCGCTTCTGGGCGCAAAGACAAGCACAAAAAGCTGGACAAACCCGTCACATTAGATTAACAGTAATACCCTTTTGATCAGTGTGAACGCTCACTCGTTCCTTGTAGTGACCTGAGATCGTACTTGGATAGTCTACTTCGAAAGATCGAAAAGTTTTCGGATTCAGCGATTCCTGCAGGCAAATTGTTCCAAGTTCTGACAACCCTAAACGCAAAGGAATTCAATATGCTGCCTTCGGAGGTGAATTTCCGTTCAAGTTGGAATCCATGTGTGCGAGAACGGACATCCTCCCGCTTATGAGCACGGCCAATGCATTCACTACGACGCAAGTTGAGAAAGTTGTAAAGGATATGCGGAACTCTAAAGCTGTTGGTCCTGACGGAATATGCCCTGCTGTCTTGAAAAAATCACCGACTGAAATGCTCCCGCTTCTCACTGACCTGATAAACACCTCGTTCAGTTCGTTCACTATTTCGCAAAATTGGAAAACAGCTTACGTCGTGCCGCTGCCCAAGCCGGGCAAGCCCCAAGCTTCAGTCAAGGGATGTCGCCCTATAAGTTTGCTGTCCTCATTCGCGAAAGTAGCCGAGAAGTTGATTGAGAAGGACTTTGCAGAGCACGATGATAAACAGGTGTTTCAGCACGGATTCAGAAAGCTGCATTCCACCACGACAGCTCTGCTGGGAATTACTAGCTATGCCATTGATGGGTTCAATGCCGAGAAGCCACAGAGAACTGTGGCTGTAGCCTTAGATCTCACCAAGGCATTCGACACAGTAAACCATGGAGTCCTGTCAAGCAACTTACTGAAATCATCAATACCGCCATGGCAAAAACCCTGGATAACAACATTCATCAAGGGAAGACGAGCTCGAGTTATGTTTCAGAATCATGTCTCGAACAGCATTGCTATCGCAGCTGGAGTCCCGCAGGGCGGCGTTTTATCGCCCGCCCTCTTCAGTCTGTGCCTCGAAGACATGCCCGCCCCACCCCAGGATATCAAGGTGGTCGCCTATGCCGATGAGATGACAATAATGTGTCGGGATCGGGATATACATGTGGCCGCCTCCAAGATCAATGAGTACCTGGTCATACTGAAAAGCTTTTTCGACCGCAAAATGCTAAAGATCTCTGCATCCAAATCGTCGGTATCCGTACTCACAACGGATCCATCAGAGCACAGCGCCCACCCGCATGTCGAGTGGGACAGAGATCGATTACCTGCTGCTAGCTTTCCCAAACTGCTCGGTCTGATGCTCGATCCATCGCTCAAGTTTCATAAGAACACCGAGCAGAAGCAGGCCGTCATCAAAGCGAAGCTTAATGTGCTCAGAGCCCTGGGCGGTACATCATAGGGCAGTAGCAAGGAAACTATTATCTGGACATACAGGGCCGTACTTCAACCCGCTGTGGAGTACGCTGCACCGGTGTGGCAGCACTTGGTATCAGAAACCTCCTGGACCAAAATGCAGCTTGTACAGAATGCCGCACTTCGTATAGCTACCGGATGTGCAAGAAGTTCCGAAGCCGACCACTTGCATGAGGAGACACGATTATCACCAGCAAAGGAGCACTGTCAGCTCCAGGCCCAACAATTTTTCATCAATATCATCTTCTTCTTCTTCTTTGCAGCCGCAGGAAGGTTTTTGTCAAAGGTTCAAGAAACGGGCGACTGAAACCGGATTCGTCCACAAATCCATTGTTGTAAGAGTGGTAGGCCTCTTTGGGCATTCGAATAGGTGTTCAGTTGTGTGGCCACGGCTACCACAGTCCGGGCACTCGTCCGGCTTACTGCGATCGATCTTATGCAAGAATGAAATCAGCATAGGGGAATGACCGCAGCGTAACGAGGCAAGGGTACTTCTAGCCCGCCTACCGAGTTCCATCTCGGTGTCGCTGACTATGGGTGGTGCGACCCCAATATGGGATTGACGGTCATCCTACTCAAGTGATCCCTGACGAACTTGGTGTGCTCCGCACGAAAAAGACGCGGACGATCCAGTTGGGAGTCCGTCCATCTTTGTATATTAACTTTCTCGGGAACATCCGCAAAAGGCCTTCTGATATGTCTCTCTCTCACGGGATTCATGATCCTTCTTAATGGATGGTCAGGCTGCTTGACAATGTTAATAACCAGTTGCTGCGCTTGGAGTTGGCAGTGCTCCTTAACTGGCAGAATTCGGGCTTCAGCATGAAGATGTTCCACTGGGGTGCTTTTAGCACACCCTGTGGCAATCCGAAGAGCAGCATTTTGGACTAGCTGCATCTTTGTCCACGATGAATCCGATATCATGTGCCGCCATACCGGTGCAGCGTACTCCAACGCCGGCTGCAATATTGCCTTGTAGGTGGTCAAAATAGTCTCCTTGCTACTTCCCCACGACGTTCCTCCCAGAGCTTGTAGGACGTTGAGCTTTGCTTTCACTGTAGCCTGTTTCTGCTCAGTATTCTTGTGGAACCTCAACGAAGGATCCAATACTAGGCCGAGCAGCTTAGGAAAACGTGCAGCAGGCAGACGAGCGTCTTCCCAATTCACAACGGGGTGAGCGCAGTGTTCCTTAGGGTCAGTGGAGAAAACTGATACAGATGATTTAGCGGCAGAGACAGCATCATATCATCGAGAAAGTTCTTCAGAACGATGAGGTAGCTATTGATCTTGCGTGCAGCTACATTAATGTCTCTGTCCCGGCACAAGATGGTGATGTCATCCGCATACGCAACGACTTTGATGTCATTTGGGGGGACGGGCAAATCTTCCAGGTAAAGACTGAACAGAGCAGGCGATATGACTCCTTCTTGAGGGACACCGGCAGCGATCGGGATGCTATTAGAGACATGTCCCTGAAACAGCACTTTTGCTCGGCGCCCTTTGATGAGTGCTGTAATCCATCGCTTCTGCCAAGGCGGGATGGTGGACCTCAATAGCTTCTCAGACAGTATGCCCAAGTTGACAGTGTCAAACGCCTCCGTGAGGTCCAGGGCTACTCCAACAGTGCGTTGAGGCTTGGTGGCGTTGAAGCCATCCAAAACATAGCTCACAATCTCCAGCAGCGCCGTGGTGGTAGAGTGTAATTTGCGCAATCCATGCTGGTGCTACTGATTGTTATTATGCTCGGCAAGCTCCTTGACGACCAGTTTCTCAGCGACCTTTGCGATTGGTGATAACAGACTTATTGGCCTGTATCCCTTAGCCGTCGATGGTGATTTACCTGCCTTAGGCAACGGAACGACGCTTGCCATTTTCCAGTCTTGGGGTACGATGCACGTGCGAAAGGATGTGTTGATGACGTCAGCCAGGTTTGGCATAATCTCAGTCGGCAGTTTCTTCAAGATCGCTGGACTCATGCCATCCGGCCCTACAGTCTTCGAGTTGCGCATCTCTTTTACCACCTTTTCAATCTGCGCGGGCGTCACTGCGTCTGCTTCATTCATGAGTGGCAACTTACAGAGCTCTCTTACAGTCACTCGATTTTGTTTCCCTCTCTTAGCCTGAGTTATGAAAAAATTCTTTCCGAGAGCAGTTGCAGCCTCCTTTCCCGATTTGAAGACTCCATTCTCGAACTCGATCGTAGAGTAGTTGGTGGAGGTGCTCTTGCCCGAGATCATAATCATAAAGCATATCAATATCATAAAGCAACCCAACCACCCCTCATGGATAGTGCTGAACCCCGTCAGGGAGAGAGGCATCAGAAAGTCATCCGCCGATGCTCCAAGCAAAGTCAGTCTGCAAAGATGGCACGATTCACAGCAAGAACGACTCCGTCTGTTGCGCGAGGAGCACCCACAGTTCGTACGGTGTCATCTGGAAAGGGCTACGGTAAATCCCATCCTGGGAGTGGTGCCGCCCCGGGTCTGCACATCCGAGTCTCAACTCGGAAGGAGTGCCAGATGCACCCTGACATCGTTGCGCTGTGGTCACTATACTATGCTTATGGCCTACGTCAGCAAGATTGACAGCAGTAAATCGAACGTTTGCCCGGACTGTGGATGCCACGACCATGGTACGGCACATTTGTTTAATTGTCCGGAAAGACCAACCACGCTGACCATAATGGACCTGTGTACGAATCCATTACTGGTCGCCCAGTTCCTCAACATATGACAGAACCCTCGACGTGGCTGCAAAGAAGAAGAAGAAAAGAACGAATATGGTGGCGAGTAAGCACGAAAAGGCTGTCAAGGGGAATGCCGCAAAAACCATGCACGATCTTATAGCACAGATGCAAATCAAATTCAGCTGTGCCATATCGTAGGGTATTTAACCCTAGCGTATCCAAACGAGCAGCATAATCTGGAATTTCTCTATTTGGGAATACTTGGGAAAAAATATCATTGATTTGTTCAGACCTATATCAGTAATACCGTCTTTTTTTTTTGGGGGGGGGGGGGCGCTACTGCTGATAATTTCAGAATCCCCACCAAAAATTCAAATGAGTGCTATTTTGCGAGGTGGGATCGGACGCCTTGGTGTGATACGTCGAACCCCGCGCTGTACTGCCACCCATGAATATGTACCGTTACGTTTCGAATTATGTAAGTTCGGTGTAGGGTCAAGCGAGCCTTTGTTTCGGACCTTGGCGAATCTATGACTTCTTATTTCTTTTGTGACCAAGATTTCTGATGGAATACATTACCGTTTTTAGGTCAAAATTCTTACGACCAATATCTCATTTTTGAGCGAAAGCTCAAAACCGACCCTATCTGCCTCCGTTATCTCGAAAGACAACGTCCGTTTGTTCCTGATTTTGTAACTAGAAAAAAAGCCTAATTCTTATTGTTTTTTCTCTCCTTAAGTGTTTCATTTCCGTTGTATTCAGGTATGCTGTCTTGATGTTCCAGAAGGAATTTGCTGACCGATTAATAGCAAGGCCAGGAGACAAAGACTACTGTCGATTGTCTGTTAACGTACAATTGCTTGCTAAGGTGAATCGTACCTTTTTTCTGTCTTATGATTTTTGTTTCGTACCATTCGGATGACTATTTCCGTCATTTTTGAATCATACCTCTGTGTCTTCCAGGTTGAACATCTTATGAAAATCAAGCGCACTGAGTTCCGCCCTCCTCCTAAAGTGGACTCGGCTGTGGTGCGTATCGCTCCCAAAAATCCACCTCCTCCTATCAATTTTGACGTGCGTTTTTCTCCATTGGAAATTTGCTCAGATATTTCCGTTTTTGCTGATATATATTCCCATTTGTTAAGGAATGGGAAGGTATGCTCCGGCTATGCTTTCTTCGGAAAAACAAGAAATTGATTTCTATATTCAAACTCGGCAATGTAATGGAGCTGATTGAGAAGAACCACCGCAAATTGTGCAGTCTAACGAACAAGGTGACCTTTTGGATTATTTTTGATTCTCTGGTCAAGATACTCGTAAGTATTATCTTCCTGCGTTTTTCGCCCAGTTCGAAAGCGTTTTCTACGCATAGTGAAAGTGTCGACTATTAGTCACAGGGCACTTTGTTAACACTTGGTCAGCGTCTGGAATTTTCAGTAGCCTCTGATCAGCTGAGAATATAATCACGGTGAAGTAAGACAGTTTGGGACGTTACTTCATAGTGGCCCATCTCGCAACGAGTTGCTTTCCTAGTAATTCTTCGATTAGACCTAACTGCAGCCCGATTCAAAAATTTGATTTTTCCATTTACTCCGGAGGTCTCAAGGGCATACCGCGATTTTCGGCACTCACCTAAAGCACAAAGACACAATTATCGTCCGCCACGGTGCGTAAAAGGTCAGCGATTGCAATCAAATGAAAGATACCACGCAAAACGCATTTAGGCAAGATCTTTCGATTTGTCGAAGAGTGTCCTCCATGTTGTTGTAATCGTGGTCCTCTTATAGACCCGTCATCAGCGTCGGAGAGTACACCATCTACTGCGGCAACGCTGACGATAGGAGAGTGGGAGGCTGTGCAATAGCTGTAAGGAAGGATTTCAATGGTATGGTCAAGGAGTTCGGCTCAACGTCGTGTCGGAATGCATTCGTACGACTGCGGGATCACAGAGGATTCAATCTGTGGATAGCGAGTGCTCATGCGCCCACTGAAACCGCCGAAGACAATTCGAAGGATGCGTTTTATGAGGAACTCAATACGTTGCTGGCCAGGATACCTTGTCAACATGCTGTTGTCGTGGGGATTGACGCAAATGCGAAGATGAGACTTGATCAGGAATCCGAAGTTCTCGGTAAATGGTTCTACCCAGTGGAGCAAACATCGGACAATGGCTACCGCCTTGTCGACTTTTGTGAACGCAGTGGTCTGATTATTGCATCGACATTCAAGAGGAATCATCGCCGCCATCAGCTTACGTGGCAGGGACCAACCCGGCTATCTCCAGAAGAGCAGCGGAAGCGGAAGATGACAACTTTGAAACTACAGCTTGACTATGTCCTGACGAGGAATATTCCAGTATCGGACATTCGAAGATCTAGAGCTGTGTGGGATGTCGCATTCGATTCGGATCACCGTCCTGTTCTGTTGAACTTCACTGCGAGGATTCATAAGAGGAAGCGAGGGGCTCAGCCTCTCCAGAGGATTGACATGACAAGTCTCAGAGATGAAGAGTGCAGAAGGAATTTCCGACAACCCGTTTCTATTCACATCGGAGTACGGACTAAGAAGAAACTTTTGCGACGCGGATTCTTTTTGTCAAATGCATCCAGGACGCTTCGAAAGAGGCACTCCCGGTTGTACAGCCTAAGAAGAAGTTCGCCTACGTCTCAGAAGAAACAACATCTACCTACAACAGAGTATGTGCTCTCCGAACTGCAGGAAACTTCGTGGAGGAGAAGCGTCTGAGGAGGAAGTTGCGTCGGCAGCTTCAAAGTGACCGCGAACGAGAGTGGACGTGTAGAGCTAAGGAGTTCGAGAAGGCTTGGGAGGAGAAGAATCCGGGGAAAGCCTACACGTTGCTGCGACAGTATAGCGGGAAGATGAAGAGATGTTCTCCTGTCTTGAACACTACCAATGGAGTTGCAGTTGGTGATGCGACGCTGCCAATATGGAAGGATTACTTCAGTTCACTACTGAATCGTCCAGCGCCATCAGTACCTGAGCTCCTGCATGTTCAGAGAGCACATTACGATGTCAGTGAGGAACCGCCGACTGAGTCTGAAGTTTTGGATTGTGTCCGGAAAATGAAGAATGGAAAGGCAGGTGGAGATGACAACATCACTGCTGAAATGCTGAAAGCTCTTCCTCCGTCTGGGATTCGTGAAATGACCAACACCATCCGTGCCATATGGATGAGCGAAAGGATACCCGATTCGTGGAGACATGCGATCATCGTACCTCTTCACAAGAAGCTATCCGTCACGGATCCTAAGAACTACAGAGGAATCTCTCTACTTCGTGTCATGTACAAGGTTTTAGAACGTATCATTCTCGAGCGACTTATCAAACATCGTGAAGGAACGACCAGAGATGAGCAAGCCGGTTTTCGACCTGGAAGATCGACCATCGACCAAGTGTTCGTCGTGAGAAGAGTAATTGAATCGTGGCAGCGGTTTTCGAAGCCATTACAGCTTGCTTTTTGGACTTTGAAGCCGCGTTCGACTCTCCTCATCGTGATCGATTGCTCAATGCTCTGCGAGCAGATGGAGTCCCGGAAAAGTATGTTCGGTTAATCGAGGACATGAACAAAGGAACAACAGCAGCAGTTCGTACACCTGTCGGATTTACGTCAGCTTTCGAGGTGAAAACAGGAGTAAGGCAAGGAGCCGTTGCAGGACCTTTTCTTTTCAACTTCGCCGTTGATGACATCATGCGTAGAGTTGCAGAACAGTTTCCTGCGGATGTGATCCTAACACCATCAGGACGCTCCTTGTCGACCTGGAGTACGCCGACGACATTGTGTTATTCGCTGAAAACAACGCAAAACTGCAAAGGATTGTGAACCTCGTTTCGAAGTATGCCGCAGCCTATGGACTCTGTCTTCGTCCCGACAAATGCAAGCAGATGTGGGTCTCTCAGAGGCCTTCAACTGGAGTTTGTGTGGACGGACAACGTATCGAACTGGTGGACGATTTCTGTTATTTGGGCTGTTTGCTGAAGAACGATGGGAGTTATGCAGCGGATATTCGACAACGATGTGCGAAAGCTACGTCTGCATTCAATTCTCTAACCAAGTGTTTGTGGTCTACAACCATCGCGAAGGAAGTCAAGTTGCGCGTCTACCTATCCGCTATTCGCCCTATCATGATGTACGGATCGGAGACGTGGGCAGCACCGAAAACGCAGATGGAAAGGTTGGATTGCACGGAGAGGAAGCTTTTAGGCGTTTGCTTGGATATTTCTGGCCGCGTGTATGCCATAACGAAGACCTTTACAAGGAAATCGACGCAGTACATCAACGCTTGACACGAGGGAGGTGCCAGCATCTCCTAACGCCATCTCAAGCAGCAATGGAAAGTCGACTTCGACTGCTCCGGGCATATACTAAGAAGAACGCCGGATCGTCTCGTACAACACGCTTTAAAAATGCTTCCAAATCCTGTCTGGAAACGGCCACCTGGGCGTAGGCGAAAGTTCTGGACGGATGTGGTTAAAGAGGATTTAAAGTCACTCGGCATCGAAAGACAGTTCAGGCGCGATGTTTCGTTTCGCAGGAAATGGAATAGTGACAGCTGGATGGAATGTGTTCAAATTGTGGCTGAAGACCGTGAAAAATGGACACGGCTGACTACTAGGACGGCACACCTCGGTGAAGATGCGGAATGACCGCGTCAGGCGAAAGCCAACCGATTAAGTCAAGTAAGTCAAGTGGTCCTCTTGCTCCCGAGTGGCGGACGACAAAAGTGTCTTTAGGAGTGTTGAAAGCATAAAATCCAGTCTAGACCTCAGATTTTCGATTTAGGTGAACGTTTCCTCGCAGTGAGGGTTGCTGTGGGGTTTGATGTGAAGAAAATCGCTAAAAAAGTTATCGGCATAATGCCTGTGCATATTTCAAATAATCTCTAGATTTTTAATGGAATTTTCGATTTTCGTTCTCTGAAATTATCAGACCACAAAATTTTTTGATCATGCGAGGACTATACTTACTTCCCACTTGGGAAGGGCGGGGGGGATAGAGCAGAATATCTCGAAGCTGGTGAAGGGTCCGCACTTCTCACAGACACTTCACCAGGGCACGCCTTACCTTGATTTTCGTCTCAGAAAAATTCTCAAGTTCTTCTTCTTCTTTGCAGCCACATCGAGGGTTTTGTCATAGGTGAAGAAACTGGACGACCAGTAGTGGATTCGTCCATAGATCCATTATGGTCAGCGTGGTAGGTCTCACCGGACAGCGAAATAAATGTGCTGTATCATGGCCGATAGTACCGCAGTCCGGACAGACATCAGATTTGCTGCTGTCGATTTTGCTGACGTAGGACATGAGCATTGACGAGTGACCGCAGCGCAACGATGCCAGTGTGCATCTAGCCCTTCTTCCGAGTTGAGTCTCGGATTCGCAGACTGGGGGCGGTACTTCTCCTAGTATAGGATTCACCGCCGCCTTCTCAAGATGACACCGTACGAACTTGGCGTGCTCCTCGCGCAAAAGACGGAGTCGTTCTTGCTGTGAGTCGTGCCATCTCTGCAAGTTAACTTTGCATGGAGCATCGGCAAATGGCATTCTTTTGGCTCTCTGTCTAACGGAGTTAAGCACTCTCCAGGACGGGTGGTTTGGTTGCTTAATAATATTGATTCGTAATCGTTGGGCTTGCAGCTGACAGTGCTCCTTCACAGGCAATAGACGGGCTTCGGCATGCAGATGCTCGTCTGGGGAACTCTTTGCACATCCGGTGGCAATGCGAAGAGCGGCATTTTGTACGCGTTGCATCTTAAACCAGGAAGATTCTGAAACTAGATGCTGCCAAACCGGTGCGGCGTATTCCATGGCTGGCTGAAGAATCGCCTTATACGTCATGAGTATCGTTTCCTTGCTGCTACCCCATGAGGTACCGCCTAGGGCCCTGAGAACATTGAGTTTGGCTTTAACGACAGCCTGCTTCTGCTCGGTATTTTTATGAAACTTGAGCGACGGATCGAGCACAAGACCGAGCAGTTTTGGAAATCGAGCAGCAGGCAGACGGTCTCCATCCCACTCTACCTCCGGATGAGCTCTGTGCTCGGATGGGTCCGTTGTGAGGACGGATACTGATGATTTTGATGCGGGGATCTTTAGCATCTTGTCGTCGAAGAACCTCTTCAGCGTCTTCAGGTACTCGTTGATCTTGGTGGCGGCTACCTTTATATCCCGGTCTCGACACATGATTGTTATATCATCGGCGTAGGCGACAGTCTTGATATCCTGTGGTGGTTCAGGCATATCTTCTAAATACAGACTGAAGAGAGCTGGGGATAAAACACCGCCCTGGGGGACTCCAGCTGCCATAGGAATACTGTTGGAGACATGGTTCTGGAACATAACTCTTGCCGTCGACCTTTGATAAAGGCCGATATCCAGCGCTTTTGCCACGGTGGTATTGACGACTCCAAAACGTTTCTTGACAGGATTCCTAGGTTAACCGTATCGAAAGCCTTGGTGAGATCCAACGCGACAGCAACAGTTCTCAATGGCTTCAAAGCGTTGAACCCGTCGATTGCATAGCTAGTAATTTCTAGCAACGCAGTAGTTGTAGAATGCAGCCTTTTGAACCCGTGTTGAAACAATTGTTTCTCGTTATGCTCTGCTAAATTCTCCACAATGAGCTTTTCGGCTACCTTAGCGAAAGGTGACATCAAGCTAATGGGTCGATAACCCTTTACTGACGACTGAGGTTTGCCTGGCTTCGGCAACGGGATGACGTTGGCTGTCTTCCAGTTTTGGGGAATAATGCACGAGCTGAATGAAGTGTTAATCACATCAACGACGAGTGGAAGGATCTCAGTCGAGAGCTTCTTCAGTACAGCAGGACAAATGCCGTCGGGACCGACAGCTTTGGAGTTCCGCATGTCCTTCAGTTCCGCATGATCTTCTTTACGTGCGCCACAGTGTGCGCATCGGCCGTGCTCATGAGCGTGAGGCGGCACAGCTCTCTAACTGTCACTCTATTCTGCGGACCACGCCGTACTTGTGACAAAGAAGCTTTTTCCAAGAGAGTAGGCGGCTTCCTTACCCGTCTTGAAAACGTTATTATCAAATTCAATGGTGGATACGGTAGCTGGCGAGCTCTTTCCAGATAGCTTCCGTAGTACCTTCCACGTAGTTGCACTGTCCGCCTTGGAAATCCAACTGTCCCGTGAAATTTTCTCATTCTTCTTTTTTGTGCCTGTCCAGATCTTTTCTGTTCTCGTCATCGAGTTGAGCAACGACAGGGTCTAGATGGTCGGCTGCTCTCCTGGCATCTCTAGTCCTAATCTTTTTGAGAATTTCTCTGGTGACGTTTGGATAGAACGTCTTAACGCGGCCAACAGGAATAGCTGCCTTCGTGGCCCGGCGA
Organism: Aplectana chamaeleonis; assembly: GCA_029168955.1. Lineage (NCBI taxonomy): Eukaryota > Metazoa > Nematoda > Chromadorea > Rhabditida > Cosmocercidae > Aplectana > Aplectana chamaeleonis. The sequence continues at coordinate 127,517 of JAPDOI010000587.1, forward strand.
ATTACATCAGACAGGTGGTGCTCTTTTTGATGCACATTGCCGTTCCACGGATAGTCAGCCGCTAGGCGGAGCGCAACCTCGCTGAACAGGCACCAGTCTGCTTGGCCTAAATTGAGATAAGAACGTTGTCGAACACCAGAATAAGGAGCAAGAGAATTTGAGAGATCGATGTGCACAAAGACAGGAATATGATCACTAGACAATGTAGTCGAGGTAGACCATGAGCAGGTGTTTGAAAGGTTGGAAGAGACAAGAGTTATGTCTGGGCTAGAAGATCGGCCGTTGGCAGGGAGGCGAGTGGGCTGATCATCGTTTAGTATGACCAGGTCGCACTCCTCCGCCCATTCCTCGACGTCACTTCCTCTAGAATCAGAGCCAAGAGACGAGCAAAATGTATGAGCATTAAAATCGCCCGCAAATATAGACGAAGATGAGGGGGAGCAGTCGTAAAGCTGCCTGAGGAGTAGAATAGGATCATAGGATGGAGGGCATGATGTGGTAGGGGGAATATAGATGTTGAAGAGAGAAAGGGGAGGTGTAAGGGGGAGATGGACCGGGAGGTACTGAGAATACCGTCCGTGGGAGTGTTAGGTATGAGGTGTGAGGGAAGAGTAGATAATACAAAAGTGGAAACTCCTCCGCCAAGATTTGACCTTGGAGCATGGTAAGAAGTATAGCCCGGGATATTGGGATGAGGATTTGTAGGGGATGGAGAGAGCTTGGTTTCCTGAACCATGATCACGTCTGGATGGTAAGTACGTGCAAAGAGAGATAGCTCAGGAAAGCTTGCCACGAAGGCCGTTGAGATTTATATGTACAATGGAAAGGGGGCATTGGAGTTCGAGGAATCCAGAGTTGGTAGGTGAGGAGCACAAAACACATCGAAAAGAAGAGTTATGATCCTCATAGAGCAGAGACCCGAACAGGAGAGATGCACCCACCTTTGGCATCCGGAAGCACTGGACGCTGGTATGTCTCCCTGGTAACATCCTTGCCGCACGCGGCGCATAGGTACTTCTGGAGCGGGTCTAGGATTCCTCTCCACGCCGGCCCTTTTCAGGAGAATCCGAAGGAGAGCTGCGGCCGGCCAGCACCTCTCCCATGACAAAAACCCTCTTCGTGGAGGGGATGACGTCGGTTTGCACGGAGATGATCTTCTTTCTTCCACACTGCCACGGCACGAACGTACGACATCTCGGCAGCAATTTTTTTTTCGGCAGCAATTCTCAAGTTAAGGACAGCGTTCACGATGATCATCCTGGGTGACTTTCCACAGTGAAGTGATAGGCGAGAAGGATACTACGCTCCCATTGTCGAAAGAACGGTAGAAGATTAGCCAGGAGTGTGAAAATAGCGGCTGCAAGAAAATAGTGGCTGCAAACAAGCGCTTTGGTGTTCCCTGTGCCCCATTTCCGTCCCCTCGAGGTGAACAAATGAACGCACAGCTCACACGAATGATCAAATCAAGGAAGTGATAATAAGTGAGTTGATCGCTTGATTGCACGCATAGACATCATCCTTCATAGCGGTCAATATCTCCACTTTCAAAAATCAAAGCAAACAGCGGAGGTCATATTTTGGCCAAAAACGCGGTTTTCGCGTCCTTTTTAGGCATGCCTTGCTATATAGGACAGCAGACAGCAAACCGTGGAGATATTGGAAGTGAAATCTATGGTGAACCCTGCCTCAAAATGCTACGGTTTCTAACTGCGTTCTTAGGTTCTTTTTCGGCTCGATTATTTGGGGGCCATTTAAGGTCCCCATTACTTCGAATTTTCCACTCTCTTGCAGTTTTTATGAACCTGATCCTGAGTTGAGGTTTTTAATTGCAGTTTATCCTCTGCCAGCAGGATTGGGCAGGTTTGCGACTCGGCGCAACAGGAGGTCGTAATTTTTTCCCTAATTTCGGGTCAATAGGGGTGTCGTAGCTCCGCCGAAGGCTGGCGCAACGGCCTTTTCAACCCTTTCTGCCAGGTATTTCTAATGGACAGGATTTTTCGCCTTGGGCTTTATTTCTTCTTTAATTTTCGCTTTGTTCTGACCCACCATCAGTGTTTCCTTTATGGATTAGGGGGGTAGTTTAGAGGGAAGACAGCTTCCATCTTCCGTGAATTTAGATAGTTATCCTAAGACATACGCATTCAGTTGTAAGAATGGTGGCAGACAAGTGGTCGTCACTTATTCACATTGTTGTGTAGACGTTGCTGTTTTGAATTATTTTCTGTTCTCTATTCACAGTTACTGTTGAACGCGTTCCTTCCTGCAGGTGGTACCAAAGGATTTCGATGTCAAGAAACTCGTCGAGAACACTCTCACAAATGCTGGTTTTGCTGATAAACGTGCGCGTTCCATGGCCATAGAGGAGTTTCTTGCTCTTCTTCTGGCATTCAACAAAGCAGGGATCCATTTCCACTCTTGATTTGAACTCTTCTTCTTCGTTTCTTGTAAGACAGCTGTTATTCTCCATCCCTTTGCTCAGTTTCTAGCAAGGTTTTTGGAGCCGGTTTTTAAGTGTGAGGACCACGTGGATGGCACAGCTCTCAGTAGAGTTTATTAGAGGTCGTGTACCTCAAAGGTTGTGGATCGCGTCGAGAAATAGATTTTTATCCGTAAGAAATTCAAGTAACTGCAAGAGGTGCCCTGCGCACACCATCCATCTCTCTTGGAGAATACGCGTCCAGAAATTGCTCACAAATTTCATGTACATAGTTTGATAGTTCTTGTAGTTCTTTTCACACTGCACGTTGAAAATCAAGACTAAGCTCATGAATTTGTCAGTTTGTCGGTGACCGCTCTGTACAAAGTGACACGAACGCCAAGCTCGGAGCCTTGGGTAGTGCTGCAAGGTGTAATTGTTCTCAAATATTGTATATGCTTTCACATGTCATTGTTAATCCCTTGCATCATCGTTGATATTCGTTTTGTCGCTGGTTACTTGTTATGAATGAAGTTTCCTTATGAGATGCATATTATCTAGTTTCTTAACTTTTAGGGGGGGGGGAGTGCCTCGTGTAGGGCATTCTTATGGGCTCACGGCTCATGGCAGCTATGCCCCAGAATGAAAGGCGGAATTTAAAGGCAGTGTTCGCGATAATTTTCGATTTCGAGATTAATCGCTAAATCGATTGTTTGGCCCCCGAGTAGAACTGAAATGACGAAGAAACCGAGAAAAACGCAGCAGAAGGGCACGAAATAGTTTACTCTCACTCCGCTTCTTTACTCTCAGTAGAACTGTTTGTTGTGACGATGAAATGTTTCGTGGACCAGTCTGCGATTCTCTATTCTCTGTTGCTCCGTGCTTTCTCTTGGCCCATATTTTACCGGTGACACGTTCATCCAACCGGGCAATTAGTCCGGGCCAGAGAATAACATAACTGAATTAAGACGATTTAGTGTATTTCTCGCCGTTTCTCCGTAATTTTGGTAACACTTGGTTGCCAACGCATTGTTTTAAGTGGAAAACTAGAGCAGAAATCATCGTGAACACTGCCTTTAAGGCACAGGATACAAAAAACTATTTTTCAGTTTTCATGCTTTTCTTGGAGAATATCACACGCTGGTCACAAAGGTATCTCTAAAATCGTTTGAAGCCCCTTACAAACGAAGCTATGACCCTTTGAAAATGCCTATATTCTGAAGGTAAAATTCAGTGGACGAGTTGTCTCAGGCCTGAATTTCTCTTCATTTTCTTTTTTTTTCATTCGCCGTTGGTCCACGGGAGCGAGCCAGGTGGTTTCTGGTGGTGAATTAAGGGGTGGGCCCCGTGGTGGTCGCTCATATTTCGCGTATTTGGGGGAATTGAGATCCCGCACTTGGCATGTGTTATACAGGGGTCTACTGCACAATTAAATGAAAATCACAAAATTCATATGTGATAGTGTACTGTGCCTTTAAGTGTCCCAAGTCAACATTTGGTGCTGCGCCACGCTAAAATATGTGTAAAGTAAACAGTGGCCTGAAAATTATCAATATTTCCATTTTTTTGCGCTCTTGGCGTTTTAGAAACCACCATCCCGCTGGTTTCGGGGCGTTTCGCATCAGATTCTTGAATTTCTGTTTTAATTTCGCTCATCCTTGGTCCTTCCCAAGCTTTTTTTAAAGCGAGAATATTGAGTGAATAAACCAGAGTGGATTCACAATCTTGTACAGGCTGCGAAGTTTTTTTCTCACAAGAATCAAAACATTTCATTCGGTTTACAAAATGTTCTTAAACCTTTAAACATTGTTCGGAGTATAAAAGTTTGCATCCGACAATGGGGTGATGGAGGGCGGCGCTTTCCGCTATTCAACCAAGGATTGGACTCCTGTGCTATCAAAATTGTTATAAATTCTGGGTTTTTTTACACTCCATGATTTTGGAACTGTATTGGATAATGGGGTGGGGATGTGCCATTTTTGACTAAAAAGTGAGGTCTGGAGTTTCAACAAATTTTGATATCGATGTGAAAGATTCCGTTCTTTTCCAAGCGATTGGCACTCCTGGGAGAGCATCATTTTTACGTGGGTGTGAAATGCTTTTGATCTCCTCATTATCAGAAGTAGCTTTGGCTGTGCTTTAGAAATGTTGCTCACCCAGGAGTGCCAATTTTGTTTGCCAATTTCGTGTTCCAGAATCCGCATAATACTACGGAAAGCGGAAAGGCAGCTCATTTATACTGTAGAAGCTAGTCGAAAAATTCGAAAATATTCCACTTTTCGCGTTCGCAATGCAGCATTCCCGCATTTTTTGACTAATCCGAGCCCGATTTTTGAAATTCGAGAAGACCTTTTCATCTCTGGATCCTATTTCGATATTTGATGCCGCTCATCTCTGATTAGAACGAGCCAGGTTGTCCGTATCCATGTGATGGGAGTTAGCTTTCCACCCACACGGTCGGGATCGATCAAGTGGGTGAATTGGCTCCAAATTAGTCTGAGAAAACCCTGGTTTGAGAACCGATAGGCCCCCGGAAGTTACTGAATAGGTCCGAAACGTCCTCAAGCTTCCACGATTACGATGCCGATCGAGCTGCGCACCTTAGAAAGGATTGGGTTCAGTACGACGCAGGGAGTTCGACAGTTGTATGGTGGTGTGCGCACAGGGTACGGCACGAGGTGTGGACAAGGCGAATACTACTCAGACCCCACTAGGAGCAAAAATTTGAAGATTTTCTAAGACCACCTGCCCCCCCCCCATAAACATTAAATGGTCAAATTTTCCGCGAACATTTCATGCAAATTGTACGTTATAATCGAATTCTTTGCAAAAACCGATTCGAAATAGTGTATACCCCCACTCAGAATGGTCCACTTGGTGCCCTGGCAGAGCTTAGAAAAACCCACCTATCCTGCGTAGATTAGACCCCCCCCCCCCGAGAGCCAATGAAGAGTAACGCCTGAGCTGATTCTCATAAGAGAAGTCCAGAGGTCATCTACCGCCATCAAACGGGTGATTTCTTAGCGATGCATTCAAAAACGACTATCCGTGGCGCTTGTTTAGTTAGGAGCTTTTCAAAACACTTGTTATGTAAGGTACTGCTTGAATATTCCAAAATGTTCAAGAGCAGAAATGAAATTCGTGGTTTCCGCCTTCAGTTGGACTGGACAATCACTTAAGCAGCACATTGACGTGAAGAAGGTGTTAAGGCCTCAGATCTATTGCTTGTCAATCACATTGTGTAAGCGTGACTGCGACACCGAAATCCACCTTTATTGCAGAATAGGAAATCTATAATTGTCTATTTACACGCAGGAGTCGTAGTGGGAAACGATTTCACTATGAGAAAGAGATTCGGTGCCACTTTATGGCCTCAATTGTTGAGCGGATGGTGGTGCTCAGCACTTCTCAGTGAAGGTCGTTTACACGAGATCAGCAACGTCACTGTAGAAACGCTTTGTGTCCTTCACCATCGTGGAGTAAGTCGGTGCCATAATGCTAAGGGAGTCTCCGGATGGTCGATCACTTCCTTCCATTGCCGAGCACCTGCCTCACCTCCCAAGGGACCAATAATCGCATGCCCGATTTCGTCATTACTGGACAGCAAATCATAGTCCATCACCTGGAAACGAAACAAAAATATGGCACCGAGAAAGTGGTATCATGTCGTAAAAAATTTTAGAAACAACACATCTCACCGTAACGACTAAATTCACATCCTTTTCGAGGACTTCTTTAGCTGGAACGGTGAATGCGAAGGATTCGTTGAAGAGGGGTGCCAGCGTTTGAGGTTTCACGGAAGTTTTTCGCTTTTCCAATTTGTTGCCTTGTTGCACTAACCACAATTTCACATACGGATCTGAAATCGAAAGCGATGAATACACACCAGATTTGCTTGGAACTGATGGATTCGAAAAATTCCACACAAAGAAATGGAATTTTTTTCGAATTTTCTACTTAGCGAGTGTTGTGGAGGATTCCGGTTGAATTCTCCTTTTTTGTACGTTTCAGATTGCTGGAAGAAAAAAAAGGGGGAGCTTTGATTAAAAATTTGAAAGCATCAAGATTTTCAAGGCGCAGTGGTCGAAATAGCATCCTGTGATGACCTGCCAAGGTTATGTGCAATCGGAAAGGGTTTGCGATATCGCTCCAGCAACTTCTACCATAAATGCAAGATGGAATGCTTTTCGGACCAGGATATGAGCTTACCATATATGAGCTTTGACGGACAAATGTCTATTGAAAGACTTCTATCACGCACTACTGTGTCTGTCTGGGCCAAATTCCGGTCCGCAATTGCGCCTCAACAAGCTTTGCGGCCGCACGCGCTCGAGTCAGTTGAGTTTCTAGCACCAAAGCCAACTCGATGTGGCTTTTTTATACAATTTTCTTCAATTCTGTTTAGTTTTCAGTTTCCAAAACCTACCTAGAGTCAACAGATCGGCGGCTGCGGCGCTGGAAACCCTTCCGACTCGAAAGTGCGCGGCCGCAAAGCGTGTCGAGACGCTATTGCGGACCGGAATTTGGCCCAGAGAAGCACAGTATATTGTACCGGTATTGACAACTTACCTTCCCTTGACCCAGGTAGCAAACATATGGGGCCGGATTCATCAATCTTTAGTTGGGTTTGGGTTGACCCACGGTAGGTCTGACCGAGTGCCTAACCTACCCAGCACCTCCAATCCTGATTCACCAAGCGCAAATCAGTGTAGGTTACGCTGACCGAGACTTTTAGGCGTCAGCGATAATTCTAGTACACACAACACACGATACTTACCGCCAAATCTTAAAAATTCATAGAAAACTCGAGTATGAAAGAATTTCTCGAAGAAGGGTGACAAAACGACAGTTTTCTAGCAGGAAGGATGCGTTTTCTCCAAGTTTCAAGTAACTTCTTATATTTTTTGATGTGTCTACATTACCAAACATTGCCATTCTTAATATACAGGGAAAATTTGTAAATGGTCCTCCTTTCTTTCTTTTTCATTATATCACAGATGCGTATTTCCTCGAACTGCTAAATACTGTGCGTTAATAAAGCTTATGAAACTCACTCTTGACTTCGAAAAAATAGCATTTTTTTCATGTGAAAAAAAATGCACGGCTTTTTTTTCTACAATAAAGTTCTCCTGCTTGGTGGTCTACATCAACTCACTGTCATGAAACTGGTTGATCGTTTACGTTTTTCAAATGAGAATGGATGCTCTTCGTGGCTTAAATTCTGTGATGAGCTAATGATGATAAAATATTCAAGTTCCTAAACAAAATATTGAAAAAGAGGATGAAAAGTATCCAAAAAAAGTGAAATAATTTTACAAGGTTAACACCTCAAATTGCTGGTTTAGGATAATAATGTGAGGCGGGGAGCGGAAAGGATGGTTGCAAGGAAGGATTGGATTCGGCAAACCGTAGGTGGCTCACAAAATCAAATTTAGTGTGAGAACAACCACGGGCAGCAGATACAAATCGGCAAGGAAATGGGGAAAAAAGCGACTGAAAAGCTGAATAGAACTCACGCTGAAATTATTAGTGAAATAGTATTTATTAGTCAATTTCTTATCATTTAATATTCATAGTTCCTGAAGATTTTGATAACACTATGTTTCATTGTTTCATTCACGACTGCAAGTGCTTCACTACACCGACGAAAAATTTTTGGAAAAGTTCCTTTGATGGAAATATTATAGAGCTTCAAAAAAGGTTTCAAGAACGATTAAGGTTACGGAGAAATATTAATCGGATATCAGAAGGAGCAGATGACTCTGAGTGACTTTTAAAAATTCACTGGAAAGTATTTTAGCCACAAATGAGCCCATACTGCTGAGATCAGTAGCATACAACTTCATTCGAATGTTAAGCATTCCTAAATGTAAAATAGCTGTTTTATTGCCAACAGCTGAATAATAGGTGTAGTAGTTATAGAAGAATATTGGTGGCAGTCGAATAGTAGCCAGAGAAGGTGCAGCAGCTAGCAATATGCTCAGCATAACATTCCATGTGAATCGATATCAAATTTGGCAATGCTCCAGACGCCGCTACGCAAAGCCGCACGCGTTAAAGCGCGCCGATTATCAATGGCGCACGGCATCTAGTGGGTTGGTTAGCGGCCTACCAATCTCCTTTGCCTGGTAGCGCTGACCCACTAACCAACCGAGCAGCGCGTGGGTTGGTAAGTTGATGAATCGCAGAAATGCTGCTGGGTTGGTAGGTTAGGGGCGTTAACCGTGGGTTTGCACATTGATGAATCCGGCCCATGGTCTTGGATGGCGCGAGGCCAGGGCTACGAATACGATCGATGGGGCAACCCTTTCCACTCTGGTAGTAACACCGATCAAACCAACTGCGCTGAAATGCCTCTTCTAGCTAATCGCGGGAGCATGGCCGGCAAACGATGGTAAGCAAAAGGCTTGCCGGATGATCGCGGGACGATTTTAGGGCACCGGTTGGACCCACGACAGTGTCTGAGCAGTCCAGCGTTCAGAAGATGTACTATACATACTGAGTGACTTTGGCCACATGTGGTCAAGCATTGTCATGGTGAAGATGGACACTCTATCTTCTTTTTAGTATTCCTTCAATTTTCCGAGCGAGTTCCTTGAGTAGTCCGCTATATAAGGACGCATTGACTGGTTGGGAATACGGGAGCAAGTCATGGTAAAGCGATCTTCGCGCGAACCACAACGCATAGAGCGCAGTCTTTTGGCATAATGTATCCACGACTCAGCACCGGCCATTCGGATTTTGGAAATACAGAGAAGGGATTCCGTTTGTTGTTCATGTGATTCCTTGTTGCTGTCGGCGAAATCACGGAGGGCGCAAATCCATGAAGCTTTTCAATGTCACAGCTGAAGGAGATGTTGATTGTGTGGTGCACCCAACCGCGTGGCCGCGCTAGTTCAGGAGCGCTTGCTGTCGGGTAGGTGCTCCTGCCCTATTTGCACGAACAGCTGTTCATTGAGCTCGGCTGGTCGACTGGTTCGGAGTTGAGTTAATCAGGGATATAGATCCTAAACGGAAGCGGGTGAAACACAGATGGATGGTTGTAGTGGGATTCGTACAGACTGTCTAGCCCCTGGATCCAGACAAGCGTAATTCTCCTGCTCGGAGTTGAATAGCTGTTAGATTAGATCATCGCTGTTAGATCAAGCTTTTCGTGATCAGCGACTTTGCATATCAGGCATAACGATTTTTGCTCAATATTGATTTAAAACATTGCGTCGCGTCGCCCTTTGTTGGAGGCCGCAATGTTAAAAGGACATGGTGCGGTTGCGGACTCGCACTAAAACTACGGTAGAATCTGACACTATGCTAGATTTCGTCATCGATAGGCGCCACAGCTGATATTCTCGTGAGCAGAGAGACGACGGTTGGCGCCGATCGATGACGAAATCTGGCAAAGCGCCAGATTCTACCGTAATTTAGTGCGAGTACGCAACCGCACCATGTCCTTTTAACATTGCGGTCAACTGTATGATCTCGGTCTTATACTCTATCAGGATACTGCGGCAATCGCCAGAGGGTACCTCCAGTGTATCAAGGCAACTCCAAATGCGTACATTTCCACGAAGAAAAACGCAAGAAAGCCGTACCGATAGTGTGTCGGTGCGTGACCTAACCCGGCTGGATCTTTGCCAAATACCGCCGTATTTCATGCATGTATTCGTTTTTGAGTCTTCGCCCCGTTGTTTTTGCTTCTCTCCTGTCGTGACCAGCCTTCCCTTCTCCTACCGCTCTTGTAGAAAACATGGTTCATTGCTCTTTGCGCATTGAGTACTTACGAATTCCGGTCTGCATTAGTAATGCGACGTTGTATGTACGCAACACTGCGTAGGTGCCTAAATCACTGAGCAAGCATTTTCACGGCGAGTTCTCCAGGAGAGCAGCTCGCATTTCAACGACTTTTGATACTCATTTAACGACCGCAGATCTCACAAGGAAACCACAATAAGTCATAGTGACCATTCCAAATGTACTTTTCTAGAACCATTTTCGGACGTAAAGTCCGAATATGCCCATCGCAGCTGCCTAGACCCACTCTAAAAAAAGTTATAGGCATTTTTTCTGATTTTCGTACCTATTGTACCCTCCAAAAAGCGCATTATTTTTACGAAAAAGCGGAAACGGACTTCATAATCGTGTTCAGCGCCCAAAACTACCCCACTAAGCAAAATTTCGGTGAAGGAATATTTTCCAAACATTGCGCAGACAGAGAGCGTTTAGGACTTGTACGGATTTTCGGTTGGGCGTTTATTTATACCAATTACAGGGATCTCGAAGCGTTTTAGAAAAATATTCCAGATTTGACTTAAAATTCGCTGTGGAGGGTTATTTGGGGTGCTGATCACAAATCTGAGGTTCATTTATCGATTTTCCAAAGTTTTCGACTGTATTCGTTCACAGATTCCCATCGGGGGGAGAATTTGATAGTCGCGACTTCTGACGATTTTCGGAGTGCTACCATATATTAAGCACAAATTATTTCTCTGGGGGTTATATGAAGTGCTGAACACGAATCTGATGTCGGCTTATCGATTTTTGGCAGATTACGGTAGATTACGGTGGGTATACGGTAGTTTGGTCAAAGTCTCAGATTTGTCCCAAAGTTTCTATGTGGGGGTTATTCGGGGTGCTGAATACGAATTCGATGTTCATTTGTCGATTATCGGAATATTGAGGTAGGTTTCGCCTCCTAAATGGCATGTTACCTACCGTAACCTACAGTAAACCTTAAAATTTGGGCAAGCGAACCCCAGATTCGTGTTCAGCACCCCAGATTACCCCTACATACATGTTTTTAGCAAAATCCGGAGAAAAAATTTAAAAACACCTTAAAAGTTCCATGGGGTTTCCTTACTTTGCAACGAAGCTTCGAAAAACGCTCAAAACTTTTTTTCAGAGCGGGTCTAACCAGCTGCGATGGGCATATTCGGACTTTTTGTTCGAAAATGGTTCTAGAAAAGTACATTTCATTTGGAATGGTCACTATGACTTATTGTGGCTCCCTTGTCAGAGCTTCTGATTATCTAAAAACATTATTTTGTGATAGTGCCCTAATGAGCCATATCGTGAGGCTGCAGTGATGACACCCATATGTTAAAGGATCCTGAACAAGTTCCTCATGAATGAAAAACTCAATCTTTAATCAGGCTCTTTGGTTGTAAATAATGACTCTGGAAAACAGAATCTCATTGAGCCTGCACAATGGGCTCGCAGAACAAGGGATTCCATGCATGATTAGCTCGAAAATGTATTTGTATGCAGCTATTACCAAACATTGGCATCTACACATGTAGTACGATTTCCCACGATTCATCATGAAGGACCCTTTAGACCGTGCAATACACTGATCATTTTCTTCCAGAAGTGTTCAATAAAGGCCGATGTTTGACATGCCAGAGAAGACGAGAGTTGTTTCAAGGAAAATGAAGATAGACTTGTTCAGTGGTCTCGAAGTAGCCTTGATGAGCCACTGTTCTTCATTATTATGTACCAGTCACCAATCAGTACTCGGAAATCAGAAACATATATGGGATAGTTGTAAAACAAGAAAGCTTCCTCGTTGTGGACCATTGCGAGGGCGATTTCCCTAATTTGAACCTTCCATGGTTGACCTGTTTGCTACGGATCGCGAGAAGGATCATTCCTAGCTTCGCTAAACTGAGTGCCAGCCAGAAATCTACTTCGACTCTCAGGATGTGCTGTACACAATGAGGGATTCTACCTCGATTACTAATTGAATACAACCCCTAAATATCTAAATATCAGCAATGATGATGGGCTGAAACCCAGAACGTGTTGGGAGCAAGTGCTGCTGACGGGAGGGGGGGGGGGGTGGTTGAACTCGAGTGGTCACTGAAGTACAACACTAGAATCATGATGTAGGGCAAACCCTCGAGTGGGTGAGTATTAGATGCACTTGTCCACCTAAAAGATTCAGGACGGGCAGACGGACAGATATGTACCTAGGCCTTTGTGGGGCCTATAAGATGCAGAACTGTTCAGCAACTATTTTCACGGCAGCAAAAATCACTTCTTGAATTTTTGTTCTTAAAGCGTTGAATGTAGTGCTGACCTGAACTTCCCATTTTGTCCTTCGCCTTAAGATCCCGCGCCTTTATCACACTGACCGTGAGTTTGTTGACTTCTGGGAGATAACACAGTGATAGCATAAGTTCACCACATAGTTCCTGAAAGAAATTTCGTGCAATTCCATGGTGGTGTGAAGTGGATGGCAGATGTCTCGGGTAACATACCCTGGATACCGTTGGCCGTTGTAGATGCTTCCAATAAACTGGGCTATTCTCGAATTTAACAGTTTTCATAGGAAGGAGAATTTCACCGATGGGGTCATCCGAGGTGAACCGATCGTAGTCCATCACCTGAAAATGAGGAATTATTGAGATTGAAATAAAACGAATATATTCTGTGAGGAGAGAAAAACTACAGAAAGAAGATGAGCAAACCCGAGAAAAGCTAAAAAAAAATGAGGATTGTTACACATTTCTTCCATTTTTTCTGCGTTCAAGAAGATGTCTGTGCACGAGTTTCATTCAAAATCGTGAATTTTGGAAAGTACAATAAACGCTTCTTTTACATACCGAATGAGGTTGTATTTATGTAGACATTTGACCACAGTTTCAGTTCAACACTCCGCATCAAACTCAAAATACCGCCTCCCAAAATTTTTGCAACACTATAGTTGATCAGAAAACACATACGCTCTTCAACCAGTCAATTTAGAGATCTCAATTTTTCAAAATATTCAATGCGATTCATTTCAATATATCTTAGGACCTTCGGGAAGGACGAGCGAGCATAATTCGTTGAAGAGGGAGGGAAAGCATTTGTGTTTCGAAGAATCACCATTGACTCTAGATCTATTTCCTTTAAGTAGAAAAAAATTGTTTCGATAGAATTTTTCGGAAAAGCCCCAGAAATGATTTGAAGCGCAAATCTGTTTTTCTCTGTTTTCGAAGTGCATGTACTTATATCATTTAGGCCTAATGTTTAGGTGTACTTCCACTAGAGGGTGTACTTCTATTTTTCCAACATTGTTTTTTTGGGATTCTCTCAATGGAAATTTCACTAACAAAACCATGAACAATAATTACGAAAAGTCTTCTATTCAAGTCCGATTGAGAAGTCGCTTGCACACTCGTAAATATTATCGTCTTTTTGTATGCTGTAATATTGTTTTGGAATCTATAGTTTCATTCCTTATCTTGTTTTGAAATGTACTACTAATAGCGGTGTACTTCTCATGAAGAAAATACGGTATGTTGATATGACAATTACACAAGATGTTAAGAAAAATATCGAAGTTCAAAGAAAGTGACAACGGAAACAAATCGGAAAATTCACCTGCATTACGAGGGTCATATCGTGCAGCTTCTTCATAGAATGCCCTGAAAAACGGCGATTTGAATGCAATGGAACACTTTGAACTCTTTAAAAATATTTAAAACTTGATCCTATTATCCCAGCGCTAGAAATTTTTAGGAAAGGGAGAGGCAAGGTCCAATGCTTTCAGCTTTTTCCGAGTGTGGACCTTCACAAACTCTGAGAAGGCAGCACATTCCAATTCGAAGTTCGGACGCCGAGCAGCGTGAAATGTTTGCCTAGGACTTCCACATGTAATAAAACAGATAGCCTTTACTAACTTTACTAGTAAGAATGCAAGTGATTTCTGTCAGCTCAAGAAGGATTTTATCCAGAAAGTCACTTCCATAGGCCTTTTCTTAGCAAAATTCTGCGGGTCCTTGCCTTTTTGCAAAAGTCAATTTCAATATTGCAGAACACCGGTCATAATCAACATCTGGCAACAACTTGACACACTCACCGCTAAGAATAGTTGATATTAAGTACGCCATGGCGTTAAAAGAAGCCTATGGTGGCGAGTGTAACGCCTTGAATTGGGTTTTGGTCAGAGAAGGTGGCAGTTACGTACACGCTGCCTGTGAATGTAAGTGGCTGGACCTAAAAGGAAGCCGTGTGGAGAGAAACTTTCAAGAATATAAGAGAAAACAAGCTCGAGAAGGTTACGTGCCTCATAAATCAGTAGGTATTTATAGGTGGGCGTTGCGAGAGAAAGACAGCGTCAACAACTCAAATGGGGGAGGGAGCACGACTATAATCAGGTGCAGTTGTTATCTTGGCCTCATCGATGAGAATTCCAAGTTCTCTTTCCTCGTCCTCCAAGGCAGGGCATATCCGTGCAGTAGAAGTGCATCCTTGGCGCATAATTTAGGATTCTAACGTGTGAAAGTAGGCTATCGCATTGAAAAGGGCAAATGATGGCGTGCGATACTTTGGTGAGTAAGCCTGGGTAGGATTTATTTGTACTTGAAATAAACATGTAATTATAGTAGATTATCTTCAGTTTTTCTGTTTTGCACTCCAACTGCTTTCATCCGCGTGATCTAGAAGGCTTAGAAGCGTATGAAAGAGCCCTCATGAACAGCACTGATTGCTCTCTAGTGGCATCATAAGGGCAAGCACCACCGAGCATTTTCCCAACTTCGGCAGTACATAGTCGTCTCCTCTAGAGCGGAAACAGAGTCACAAGCTCACTATTCAGAGCCCAACTCAGTCACACCGTCAACAACATGCTCAGATTCACTAGAAGAATGACTGGCCTAATGTTTTGCCCTCTGAGGGTGGAAGCAGGTTTAGACTCAAGACATTCGGTACAATTGCATGCGGAAGTTTCTTACGCAGAAAAACTCCAACGTGAATAGAAAGAAGGAACGCAAAATGATAAGAAGGCTAACTCAGCCCATGGACGATTTTTGGATGACAGAAAATTTTCCCGCAGTTGACTGGCGTGTTAGGAGAACAAGGTTTCTAATACTCACTTGACTCTGAATTTTTTAAAAATAATTCTTTGTCATTCTGGAAGGATTCCTCATGTTCTCCACTTTTTTACGAATTCATTTTCCGAGTTTGATCTTCTTCCTACGATTCTTTGTAAACGGCCCAAATATAAAAAATTGCTGCAGTTAACCGCCTCTTCTCAAGGCTGTGGTGCAGGCGCGGGCAACACTTTAAATACACGATATATCCTTGGCGCTTTGCCAATATCAACTCTCCTTCAATAGT
Organism: Aplectana chamaeleonis; assembly: GCA_029168955.1. Classification (NCBI taxonomy): domain Eukaryota; kingdom Metazoa; phylum Nematoda; class Chromadorea; order Rhabditida; family Cosmocercidae; genus Aplectana; species Aplectana chamaeleonis. The sequence goes on from JAPDOI010000587.1 coordinate 143,031, forward strand.
GGGTTGTTCGTTTTCTGGTTCTATAAAGGCGCAGTCCGGCTTCAGGGGTATTTTTTGACACTATAGTCCGCTCGCCATGAATGACAACCCTGCCAAGCGCGGAATCTTAGTTCGCTCGAACAGGCGAGAAAAAGAGAAGGGTAAGTCGGCCGCGCCTCCAAAAAAAAAAACAAAATGGTCGCACCCACAAAAGTTTTTCATCTCAATACGAAAGAGACGCTGCATCGATTCTATACAAAACAAATGTTCTTCCATTTGTTTTCTAACCTAAAAGTTTGGTCTGCTCCAGTGCGATGGCCGCGGATGGCAAGAAAAACCGACTCGAGACAACTCGTCCATGAGATTTTGTTGTTCAGATCCACAATCTTTGAGGAGCCATAGCACCGCTTGTAATGGGTTCTGAGCGATTCTGGAGACAACGTTGTAATCAGCGCGAATTTTTCTCCATAACAAGCAAACAAAAAGCGGGAAGCGATTTCGGGGTTGGACCCTGTCTCTGGGGAAGGGTCATCATGTTGTGGTTGAGCGATGATTATTATTTTGCACGATTTGGACGCCTTCATAAGCCTGACTTCCGAATAATGTAGAAGAATGATCAAATCCGGATACGAGGTCTTTCATCTGCTTCTTCAAAAAATATGAATTTCAAAATTTGTTAACGTATTCTAGAATGCGAACCATTCTAGATGGCATAGTGCAGTACCGAGCAATTTTTTTTTGCAAACCGGCAGTATGCGGCGTTTTGTGCACGCACAAAGCGCTGCACCGTTATAAGTCGCTTTAAAATAAACAAACTGAATTTTCAAGGGAATTTTCGTATTCGACTTAGTGAGGCGAATACTCAGAGAGGGGTATGTGAAAGAGTCGTTTTGGCTCCTGCAACTTGCCGAAAATTGCGCTTTTCCTTTGGGAATATCCATCGATTATAGGTCAAAACATATTAGATTCCACCTGACATGACCATCTGATCAGCTCATGACGAGGAATTTTTATGGTGGAAATATGCAATATTCGAGATGATCAACCCATTCACGACTGTATGCAATATTGCGTCCCGCCGGTGGGGCACCCCAGCTTGATTAGCGCTCCAGGGGTGACTGCTTTTTCTTTTTTTTCTCCATATTGTAGCTAGTAACGCTGAAGGAACGTTATCACAATTTGAGCTCCCAACACCCTCTCGTTTTAGAAGAACAATACCTCGAAACCGCAATACGGTCAACTAAGTTGCAACGTTTTGAGAAGAGTAAACAAGTTCCAAACGATATATGTCTCCTTTCAAACATAAAAAGTAGCGATAGAACCAAAAACAAAGTATAAGGTGCTTCTGAAGTGGCTGCACAGGCGTTTTTTCTTTCAACTCAACTAAAGGTATTTCTGAAAAGGTCCGACTCCGTTGTTGAGTTTGGCCTACCGGCGGACCACGAAGTTTGTATTCAAGCCTAGGGTATGTCAATGCTTCGATCATATGTAGGTTAGCAAGTTCCTTCTTGCGGCGGAGGAATCGATTTTTTAAAAACATGTCCCACCAGTGGGACACGTGGTCGTGAATGGATTAGTACAAATTCCGGGTCGAGCAAATGCTTGACCTCATTTCGTTTCGTTTTTAAATTCTGAATTCCATTTTTTCCTGAGAGCTGTTGTTCGACGGTTTGTGTAGTTTGTAGTTTGTGTTTATTTTCACGCCTGCCTTATGCACCCGTAATAAACTTATAACTTATTATAATTTTTGAAACAATTTTAAAGATAAAGCTATCATTTTGTGACACTAATCTACAGGACTCGTTGAGAGGAATCCGAAAATGACTTGGGAATTGAAGACGAACCTTTATGCGCTCGAAAAAAGCGGCAAAACATCGTTTTTGAAAAAAATTGTTCGGTACTGTGTTTCAAGGAACCGCATATTTTCTATTCTTGAATGAAGCAGCTAAAACAAGGGAGCAGTAGTTTTGCAGACATTTGTTCGTAGTCAAGGACAAAATAAAAGCGAGGAGGGGGAGAGGGCATGAATTACCAGTGGGCAAAATCGTCCTGTATGAAATACGAGGAGCAGCGTTTCCTTCCAGAACACAAATCTATCATCAGTCGAAGATTCATAGAAACAAAAGTTATCCGCGCCAAGAATCGCATAATCTTCAGTACTTCCCTAGAACTGGAAGTTCTCTTATTTCAGCGAAAACTATCGTGTTTTCCTGGAAGATGGTACGTTAAAAAGGCTTCCTTCATTAAAACTGTAGTAGAAACTCTTCACAAAAGCAGTGTAAGGATAACATCGACTAAAGAGCAGAAATTCAGGAGCTCCTTGACACTAGCGATTCTCCGAAAGGGTAATAAACATGAATGGCTCACTAATGGGACTGCTCCTATACGCTAAGAGGCTTGATTTTCTTTGTTAGAAGCGGTTACTGTGAAAGAGTTACTGTTTTCGAAAAAAAAGGAACCAGCGGTGGCACGCCGTTTTTGTCGCAATTTTTCGGATGGCATCATGAATCTGGGAGGCAAAGCAGGATTTCTGCAATGAAAACCCGATTGCGGGCACTGCTTTTATGAACAATTTCTCAAGAAGGCTCATATTTCGCAGGACAACCTTTCACAAGTAAGTGTACGTATTATAGTGGCACGAAAAGATGTGCATAAGTGTATTGAAATTCTAGAAGTATACAGCAAATTCCAATACGAAAAAATGGAGTGATAGTTGTGGTAGGTGACTGCCTGTGAGAAGATAATGCCTAAGCCGTAGCTCAGTGGAGTTGAAAAAGGCCGACTGCGTGCTTGCCGTATGGGCGAGTAGTAGTACAAGCGCCCTTCGGAGCACAGCTGAGTGCCACGAGTCGGATGAAGTCGAATTGGAAAAAACAAAGACCTATTGTTCCACGAGTGGAAGGGAACGAGCTCCGCTCATAAAATGATCTATGGGAAATTCTCAGGAAATTTGTCTTCACGTGAGGAAATCGGTGACTTATTCCGAAACGCATGTTAATAGAAGGGTCTGCAGGGAATTCCTCCCAGTCGGTAAGCGAGACTCTAAACAATTTTGCAGCTGTTCATGATAATGTCATTTGATGCAGAGACAGCTCTCGCGACAACTAAAATAACACACAGGTCTCGCAGAGAACTTCTTGAAGGAAGCACGAAGCATACGAGCGAAAACCTTATTTCACTTTTTAATATCCTCTGGTTCCGAGTCAGATTTACTCTGTTCCCTCGCGCGCTTGTGCGGAGCGAGGGTAGAGACAGCGAGAAATTGTGGGGAGAAGGAGACGCAGCGCACGCGCGCAGACACGCGCGACGAACGGAAATAAATCACACCCGGAAACAGAGGATACTTTTGCGCCGCTGTACCCACGAAGTAGAGGAATACAGCGGAGAGCTCTTTCACAAACCCATACTTTCGCCAAAGTTTCGTGGGTGCGGAGCGGAGGTCAAAGACAATTAACACGCAAGAGACCGCGCGTCCACACTGCGCACCCATGCCATGAACTCAGTTTTTTCTTTTACCTGAAGGAAGACAGATTCGTTCTAGTTGTTGCTAGAATATCCATGCTTAAAACAACTCGTATAATTGGTATGTAGATATTAGGCGCCATGTATCTACTTCTGACATAGTCACTTACAAAAAAATTCAAACTAAATACTCACTCAATCGATTGGCAGTGGAGCGCGCCGGTCGGTTACGGGGACTGGCGGTCTTGCAAGTGTGAACGGTTACAGACGAGAAAACGCATGGCAGACGAAGGGATCATCGTCGCGCGCACACGCAGCGAGTTGATTAATGGGAATATCGATTTTTTACAGAGGATGAATGGTTTTGCACAGCGTTAATAGCTAGCAACACAAGGGTCAACCGCCGCGAAGGTCAGCGCCTCTAAAGATGAAGTATCGACTGTAGCTCGCTGATATTACACCATCTATGTATCTAGCTACAACCGCTCCCAACTACAATCAGTGTTTGGTTTTATTTTAGACTAACTCTAGTGGCGTTTGCCGCTAGCTGCTAGCTATAGGGGACTGCAGAGTTGCAGCGACCAGCGAGTGGTCGCCGAGCGTCAATTTTGTCGCGGTGACAAAAATTCTTTGAATATTATCGTCGCCGCGTATGCTGCCGCTTGCTTGCAGTGGCCCAGGGCATTCGCAGCGTCGCACCACTATGTGGTGCCCCCTCATCGACCTCTCAAGCTGCGTCAGTCGCCTCCGCCGCCGAATGTAATCAATATTGCATCACCCATCGTTTCTGAACGATGCGAGCAACGCCGCGACTTGAACTCCGCAGACCCTTATGAAATGTCTCTTGTGGCGTTCAGAATTTTCGCTGAATGACGAGACGGTACATGTCACTGCGACGCAAATATCATGTCACGCTGTAATTTATGTTGGGACACTGGCGAGGCAAAATGTGACTGGCAGAGCTTTTGACTCCCTTTCGGCGCCGGTGTGCGCGGTGAGGCTTTTAGGGCATTGTGGGCGGGACCAACTTTTCCCTGTAGCTTCTCACGTATTTGAGCGAATTGAGATATCGCGCTTGGCAGGGTTGCTACTCACAGTGGGTGGACTATTATATCGAATTTTACCCCTGAGGCTGGACTGTGCCTTTTGGGGATCGCTTATGAGAAATCTTGAGAGACCTTGTAAGGTTCCAGAGAACGAGAAAAAAGTCTTATGAGGAACTAAAATGTATGTTTTCATTGAGTGTGCCATAGCGGCCGCCTGACTTCCTCGTTGGCGCATGACAGGTGCAAAAAGCCATCTCTTAATAGTTAGAATTAATACCCAAATTCGAGCGTTATAGGCGTGGAATGTCTTCGATGAGAGTGTTTTGAGGAGACAAGTAAGTGACCGTTAATCATGAGAGGTATTTACTTTCCACGGATATGTTACTTATTTCTTTAAGAGCGTGAAAGCCAGTTCCACATAAGTGCTGGTTCAAAACTGGAACTCACCAAAGCCCAGACTGAGTTTCAAGAACAGGCATGGTGCGCAAACGACGCGGAAGGCAATGTCTTCAAAACTCCTGATTATAGTTGGTAGAACGACCGCATGCATGTGCTTGATTTCGCTGTGAAAAGCCTTCTGTGTCAAAAGTGGTTAAAATACTTTGAAACTCATCAACGTTTAGTGCTCAACTATTGCCGGAACAGCACGTACAATTTTCCGTCTTGGTCCGACGATGAATGAGAAGGCGGGAAATGGAAAAGGAGGAATTCATCGTTAGCTCTGAACAGCTGCCGAGGTACAGTGAGATCAGTGATGATGTCCCGATTGAGCCTAGCCTCCAGGGCTACGCTCCATTACATGAAGTTGCCAATCACTACGAATATCACGCTTGGCCTGTACTCGCGGGTTAAGGGCAGTGTTCACGGTTAAAAGTGTTTCATTTTCTACTAGGAATGGGTAATGGAGGGACAGGATTATAATTTGCCACCGGCACAAAATTCTCACGGAAGTGAAGTAGTTTTTCTTACCAGAGTTTTTCATGAGTAGGCCCCAATATCGTGTTATCTCTATCACCGGTGAGGCTGTTTCCCTAATCCCTAATGTGTTCAGCTTCAGCTGCTCACCTCCAGAGAAAGATGGTGTTAGAATGAAAACACACTGCTCTCAATTTCTTTTATACCCTACCCTTTATCAACTGGTTATCATCAATTTTGTTTACCGTGAGAATTTTGTGCCGGTGGCAATTTATAATCGTCTAATGGAGGGGAACACTGTAACGTTGACTCCGAAAGGACGCATGAAAACGAGCCAGGAAGAGTCCAAGAAGAACCCGAAGTTGCCACTTTGAGCGCACGGCAAACGCTAAAAGCGCAATGCACGTCCTCCGACGTGAACAAATGTAAACTTGAGATCGTGAGATGAGCGATGGTTTCCGATCAGAAGCCCCGTTCTTCCCTTCAATCTCAACTTCTCTCTTTACTCTAGTCAGCTCGCGTACATCGGCGGCAAAAGACGGAAGTTACAAGCCCCGGACAACTCGTCCACAATTCTTCCCCGGCTCAACCTTTGGCGGACCATAACTCCGTTCCCAGAAGGTCTTGTAAAATTTCAGAGACATCATTGGAATCAGCATGGGACCGTTCTTAAAGTTCACGATAATCTTCAATTTTGAGATTATTCACTATATTGATTAAGTGGTAAAACAAAAATGACGTTGAAATTGAGAAAAACGCACTAGAAGTGCACGAAATCCTTAAGTATCACTCCGCCTCTTAAGTATCACAGGAAGTGCTTAATGTGACAATGAAATATTCTGTGGACCCTTCCTTTGCAATTCTCTACTCTCTATTGCTCCATTCTTTGCTTAGAGCCTTAACTAATCCTGCTTTGCATAAAATATTCTTCTATTTTCGATTGACCCAATTTTTCACTGGTGACAACCACCATGAACATGTTCATACAAGTGGACAACTAGTCCTTGTCATAGAAAATTGACACTGAAATACGACGTTTTAAATCGTTTCTCGCCGTTTCTTCGTATCTTTGGAGACACTTGGAGGCCAACGCATTGTTTTATGTGAAAAACTCGGGAACCAAGATAATCGTGAACACTGCCTTTAAGATAGGCGGAAAGACAGAAAAACGACTCTTATCGTGAATACTGCCTTTGAATATTCTACGACCCTAATCCCCTCGCCTTGCTTCATCATATCAATATATGCTTGTTGATGCATACCTCTCTAGATCGATCAGTATGAGACATAACCAGACCCTGCATGTAGGTGCAATCCTCGCGCTCTGCTCCAGTCTGCTCCATCATGAAATGGTACATCGTACGTAGAGTCGGGCGCATCCTACTGATACTATACGTTCCCTGTTGTGTGCTGGCGCGAATTCGGTGCACGTATGTGATAGCATATGCGCACCGAGTCTGCGCCAACGAACAACAAGGAACACAAAGTATTGCGAACGGAACGAGGAACAAGGAACGCAATATGTATGATCCATGCCGACATGTCGGCTGATAGGGCACTATAGTTAGATAACTTCTAGTGGTTGTTTTTAAGAGAAGGTAATGGAGGAAGTTAAGCATGAAACTCTCTTCCTATGGATAATAATCTCATAATATTAGTGTTGAGGAAGTGCGATTCGCGTGCACTCAGGTGAAGTTGTATAGAAGTATGTATGTACACGGAGCTTCAAAAAAGGATGCTTCTCCGCCATCAACGATGGAACGGTGTAAGAAGTTACTTTTCTACCGTCCATAAGGCTTCGAAATCAGATCTATGTCTACCAAATTGAGCCTACCTATCTGGTTTAGAACGCACATAATACCCTTGTACTCTTGTGCTACCCCTGCCGTTTGCGCTGGTAAATAAAACCAGCGAAAAAATGAGACTCAATGTCTAGAAATTGAATAAATATCCTGGATTCGTTGGTTTTTGGTAATTGCGTTTGGCTACAGTTGCGCTGTTCTGTGATTAAGATTATCACATTTTTTTTGTCTGAAGGAAATCCCCGTTCCGAATCCTTAGGCTTCAAAAATTGTAGCTAACCGCGAGAATACCTTTTGATCTAGAAAAACAAGAGTTTCAGAAGAAATTCTACGCGGAAGAACAATCACAGGTGCCCTTCCTCACCCGAACCTTAATGGATTTCCACATCCCGTGTTCAACGCTTAAAATACTGTTCTCTCCTCCATAAATGCTCTCACCTTGACTCAAGTGATGCACAGCCACTACAAAAATCTCACAGTGCAAGTCAAACCCCATTCTGTCGTGTAATTGTCCAACTGGTGGACTTCCGGTCCAGTCTCGTGAAACAGCCTTCATCCTGTGGCCGCAGCGAAAATAAAATACGGCGGTCTTACACGTCATTAGTAGATTCAGGTGGACCAAACATAGTTGTTGTGAGAAAATTGATTTTTATGTGACTTGATTTTTATGCAGAAATCACATCAAAATGCTATTAGAAACATTCTCAGAGCAAAAGTCGTTACGATTATACTTAATTTTTAAATAGAAAAAATGTTTAACTTGAATACGTAGTATGTAACTATTGTTGTACGATGAATGCAGTAATGTAAAAATTACTGTGCTTATCTGGGCCAAATTCCGGTCCGCAATTGCGTCTCGACACGCTTTGCGGCCGCACGCGCCCGAGTCAGAAGAGCTTTCAGCGCCGCAGCCGCCGATCTGCTGACCCCTAGGTGGGTTTTGGAAGCTGGAAACTAAGAAAAATCGAAGAAAATTGTATAAAAAAGCCACATCGAGTCAGCTTTGGCGGTGGAAACCCGACTGACTCGAGCGCGTGCTGCCGCGAAGCGTGTCGAGACGCAAACGCGGACCGGAATTTGGCCCAGATAAGCACAGTATTTGAACTGTTGCAGGAAATTAAAAAAGAACAGGATCACTTCAAATTCAGAACTCTCTGAATCGAATAAATAATTCGATTTCTCTGATAATCTCGTGGAATCTGTTACCTCAAGATAGATCGAAGTGTTGCCAACTCTGTGGACTTCCTGCCCCGAGCCGCACCGAACAGAAATCGGGACTGCCTGACAGTTCGTCCCGTTCTCCCAATCTTCGGGCCACTGCTGTTGCTGTTCGGGCGAACTGGAGGAGCCGGGAGAGCAACAGAAAATAACCCGCTATTCGTGATAACGAGCCGAATCGTCAGGCGGCTCGGGGCCGATAACAGCAGGAGAAGTAAGTACTTGTGCCGATTTGCTGGTATGATGCCTAAAAATTGTTTGTGATCTTAAAAGAGCTCTGATTGAATTTTTTCATGAATACTTGATGGAAAACATAAAGGATATTTATCTATTATTCGTTTACTTATACAGAATGCATCGTGGGATATAAAATATGCCTAGCTACAAGGAAAGGAAACCGATGTGTAAAGTAGAAGGTGATTGTGTTCTGTGAAAATCTAATAAGTTGCTGATAATAGTATGAAAATATATAGACTCTGACAGCGGTGGTAATACCGAATTCTATAAATTTTAAATCCCCACGACGTCATCCCCATGGTGATTCCAGAAAATGGAAGAAAAACAATTTGGTTTCTAAGAAACGATAAGTGGCTTACACTTACTCGCCCTGGTTGGCAGGGGTGAAATGGTGCCTCGGGCAGGATAGCGTTCCGGCGAGACGAGGCCTCTTCTCTCGGAGAGCGACATGGATCGACCGGATCGAGGGCAGCTTTTCTTTTTGGCTGGAACCGTTAGAAACCCGTGCATTGCGTGTACCGCTGCGAGGCGGTCCATTAATTCTCTGAACGATACCGCGGAAATTTTCAGACAAAAAAGTCGAGCGATAACGAGAAGAACATTGTTGACTGGTGAAAAATCGGCTTATTATAGCTGTTTTCGACTGCTTGTGCAACAGGTGGTGTAAGGAATGAAAGGCTTTCACAGGTATTTCGGAAAAATGTAGGAATTGAGGAAGGATTGCAGAGTGGGATGAAAAAGTTAAGCGAAGACTTGTTCTAATACAGAGAAACTCGAGAACGAAGACTACGCAGAGGAAAAATACCAGTGCCAAGAAACTTCTCTATTTCAAATTTGTCCCTTAACGGCAGTGTTTGTGATAGATTTCAATGAGGAAGATTTTTTTCTAGAAAGCAGGGTTGGTCATAGATAGATCTGAGATGACAACGGGACGCGAAAACGCGCCAGAAATTGAAAATCTCAAAGTTACGCTCATACAGTAACTTTACTCTCAGAGGACGGATAAATTTAGGGAGTGTCCTATCTTTATGATACGCAATGTACTAGATTCCTTCGAAGACTCAAAATCAATCTTTTTTTTCTGAATACTCTTTGGTTCAAAATACTGAAACCTTCCACTTTTCGAATTTTCTGCCATGTTCGGGTCACGACACGGCATTCGAATATGAAGCCATTCAAAAGCTGTGTCCATGACAAAAACAGCCTTCGAGTTTCCACAGAAGATCGAAAAGTCAGCCTCGGGGTCCATTGCAAAAATGTCGAAAAAAAGAACAGCTAAAAAAGAGCTCGAAATAGCGGTTTTTTACGGTCTGGAAATTTGGATGTGACACAGATTGTAATCTTTTGATCATCGGTATAAAATCGATTGTTCAGTTGTTCACCTTGATCGTTAGCAGTTGAGGATAGTAGGCGGGCCGTGCATTTCATACTGAAGCTGAAGGCCGTATGGGGTTATTTGCGGCTCTTTTTTAGCCGTTTTGTTACATTGTTACTGAAATAGGCTCCGTAGCTTTCGATTTCTCGAACAAGTTTTTCACCGCGTGTATGACCTAAAATATTCATGAATAAATCGGAAATAATTCAAAATTTCGAATGTTTAGATAAATTTTCCGAATAATCATTTGAATCATCAAGAGGATTGTTTTTTCCATTTTATCTAATCTTAAAAAAATCAAATGCCTCATTCGAGTTCATTCGTTCATTTGTGAATCATAAAACGCGTCATTTGGAGAACTCGTTCAGCCGGAAATTGAAAAAAAGCCTCCGAATTTGTTAATCCAGTCGGTAATTTGGTGGTCGATCATTCCACAAGCTTCTCTGTTAAAGCTATCAAAGTGAAATTAAGCACGATATGGAATAGAGCGTCGCGTTCACCTAGCTTGACCTATGCTAATTCCTTTATTACAGCTTTCAAAAATGACTTAATGTTTCCGTTGTGCGCTTGATTTCGTTTGGATAAGTTTAAAGGCACTGTTCACGATAGAAATCGTTTTTCTGTTTTATCGCCTATCTTAAAAACGGCCCAATGCTGATTCTAATGATGTCTCTGAAATCGTAAAAGACCTTCTGGGAACGGAGTTATGGTCCCTCAAAAATTGAGCCAAGGAAACATGGTGGACGAGTTGTCCAAGGCTTGTAAATGTCGTCTCTTGCAGCCGATGTATGCGAGCTGACCCGAGTAAAGACAGAAGTTGAGAATGAAGGGAAGAACGAGGTCAATGATTGGAAATCATCGCTCATCTCACGATCTCGAGCATTCATTTGTTCACATCGGTGGGCGTGGAAAGTGCATCTGGGGTTTGCCTTCCGCTCGAAGTGGCAACTTCGGGCTCTTTTGGAGCATTTCCTGTCTCGTTTTCATGCGTTCTTTCGACGTCAACGTTACAGTGTGCCCCTCCGCTACCCATTTCTAGTGGAAACTGAAACACATTTTTTATCATGAACACTGCCTTTAACAAAAAAGCTTGTAGAATGATCGACCACCAAATCGTATTTTTGGTTATTTCACTTCATTTCCTGGCTTTTTAATTTTTCCCGGCCATTTTACGCCAAATCTGTTTTTAAGATATTTCAAGGTATTTTTGACTTATAAATGGCATTACCAATTCTTTACTTTTGCCAGGGAGCTAAATTTTCAGAAATTTCACATATTTTTCCGGAAGGTTCCCTTTCTGACTTCAATTTCGCTCAGCGATTTCCATTTTGGAATGGTGAAACTTCTAACAGACGATATTGTCGTATGAGAATAATTTTTGAAACTTATGTTCCACAACCATAGAAATATCACTCATTGCCGCATTTTGTGTAACATGTGAAAACTCGATATTATTGATCATTATTATTCGATCTTGCATTATGAGAAGAATTTCACAGGCAAGTAACGTAGAGCCATCAACAATCAGCAATCATGACGGCATTTTGTGCAACAGGCTAAAAAATCGATGCTATTGATTGGTATTTATCGATAATGCCTGATGAGCGAAATTTCCCAACCAAGAATACAATCCCACCAACAATCACCACTCAACGCCGCATTTCGTGCAAAGAGCGCGAAAATCGATAATATTGATTTCCGATCGATGACGTGTCATGAGTACGAATTCTGAAAAGTTCAGTATTTACCTTCGACGACCTGTGTTCATTGGCCGCAGATCCACCTACAAACCCCGGTCTCCATAGTCGTAGCATGCCCGAGCACTTTTCGTGCTCCACGGCTAATTTAGTATGTAAACCCACGATTTTGAGGTACCCTTCAAAGTTAAGTTATCAAGTTTAAATTGGAATAGGAGCGACCTTGATCTATTTCCAGCCTTCTGCCCAAAAATGAGCTTCCTAGTTCAATTTTAAGTGTACCAACAAGATCGTGAACTCCGTCTGAAAAAAAGGAGATTAACAGACAAAACTTGCGGTTTTTCAAATTTCTCTCAAATCTTAGGAAACCATTCTAAACCATTTTTTGGAATGGGGACCATCTTTTTGCGCTCTTTTAAATGCAATTTAGAGCTAATTTCTACCTTGAACCTGAACTTAGATTTCGAAAAAGCAGTTGCGCGCGTGGCCAGTTCAGAACCAAATCTGGTACGCGCTTCGCGCGCACATCCAGAGTATTCATTTTTTGACACCTAGTGTTGAATGCCCGTGTCCATTACACATTGTTTCATATGGAAACCTTGAGAGAGAACACTGGTATACATTCTTTTAGAACCCACCAATGCTAATCAATTAAAGGCAGTGTTCACGATAAAAGTCGTTTTTCTGTTTTTCCGCCTATCTTGAAAACGGTCCCATGCTGATTCCAATGATGTCCCTGGAATAGTACAAGACACCCTAGAAACGGAGTTATGGCCCCTCGAAATTTAGCAAGGGAAAATTGTGGACGAGTTGTCCGAGGCCTGTAACTCCCCTTTTTTGCAGTCGATGTGTGCGAGCTAACCTGAGTAAAGAGAGACGTTGAGAATGAAGAGAAGAAGGTGGCTTTTGATCGGAAACCATCGCTCATTTAACCACAAATTCAGGGGAACTGTTATAGGACGTGGGCGGAGTGGCCCAATGGGTCGGCTGGCCCACGAGATTTTCACCCACTTACCGGCCGTTTTTCGTCGCACTTCCGTTCTTATTCTTCTTATAGGGACCCAAAGCTTACGTTTTAGCCAAAAAAGGGGATACTTTTTCCTTGTGAACACTGCCTTTAAGTAGTCATTGAGAGTGGTTAGAGGGAGAGGGCCTCACTAGGACCCTACAGTGCAAAAACAAAAAGAAAGTTGCAGCAAAAGTTTTTGACAAAGACGAGAATTCTGATGAGTGCTTCTGGACAGGATGGCAATCCAATAAAATGTCGCCACAGCGAAAAGCCGTTGAGACAAGGGAAGGGATGCTGGAAGAGGCGGCTTGAGATGACTTTCTACGGAATCCTCGCGATGAAGCGCATTGAGATGTAAATTGAATAACAAAGTACGAGCGATACATTCTACAACATAAAAAGAGAAAAGTTTGAGAAAGATATCATATAGTTTTTAACAGTCATATTTTGTTTGTTCTACGTAGGTTTTGTTACGTCTATCAATGAATGAATGAGAAGAAATTTTGCGGAAAAGGATTTCTCAGGTTTTCCACAAAACGTGGAGCATTGAGATTTTCCTATAGGAGTGAAAATGGGCAGGAGGTGAGAATGAGGTTGCAATAGCCTGGGTAAAATACCTAAATGGGGCCGGATTCGTCAACGTTAAACCCGTAACCCGTGGGTGAAGGGTAAGTTGTGCTTGAATTCTAAGAAATCCCTTTACCAAACACATAGAGCTTGCCGCGTGGGTAACCCTCGACCTATGGGTTGATCCTTGATCAATGCGGCCCCTGGGCTAGTCAGCTCACTCTGATTTCAAGCTTATCTGTCCCAGATGGTACTTTAATTCATATTTTCTGCACGAATTTTGGTGTTCGTAGTTCAGAGCAAACATCACTTCAAGTCTTAGAAGTCATGAAAGATGGAAATAGTTCACCCAAAAGTTTGGGAACGACATTATCCCGCCATCCCCCCAACGGAAACACTCGAACCTTGTATGATCGTTTTTGATTTAAAAATGATGGATTATTGGTTTTTGCTCCGTGTTTTAATATTCTTTGTCAGTTTTCAACAGTCGTTAGACTGGAAATTCATAAAATGAAGCGGGATGAGTCTGTGTGCTTCTTGTTTTTGTGCAATACCCCTAGCGTCACATCCTGATTCGCATGCTTAGTATGCAGTGGAGAGACCTGGTAGTGCAATAACGCGGATGCAGAGAAGTTGCTCCCAGCAAGAACGCCCTGACAAGGTTTGCAACTGGCAAGGTACAATACCCCTCTTAGGTTTGGTTAGGATGGACGCGGCGGCGCTCTCTCACGTTTTTAACGCCCTCTTTTGAGAACTAGCTTCACACAGAATTTCTTTGAATACTTAAAATGTTAAGATTCCTGGTGTTTAAAACTATCCAAAGACTGCCAGTGTTCAGTTTCATAAAACAGTTTTCGAGACACAATTTTCAGTGCCCTTCACATTTTCCAAATTAGTGTGCAGTTGCAGAACGGTCTGTGTACCGTATAACGGTCAGTAAATCAAACCTGGAACTTTTTCGTTCCTATTTAAATCCTAGCAAGTATATATCTTGGTGGACAGCCCTCTCTACCTGGACCCTAAATAACAATAATTTCTCAAACATGAAGAATATTAAATTTGAAAGGCGCAATAAAAAAGGGCGTTAAAAGCGAAAATGCGCCGCCGAATGGCCAAAACCTACGAGCTTTATTGTATTCATGCTTGACCTTGGGAGTAACAGATCAGCACCGCAAGTTATTGCAACGTATGTATCTGAGTTGAACGCAAAATCTTTGGGCACAGGCAGTATTCGAATCTGCCTCGCTTGCACTCCGGGCCAACATGTTTGATGCAGGTTTGAATTCTGCTTTTGACCTTCTGTACAACTCAGCTATCTTGATTTTTTTAAACTGGAGAGAACCGATACCAGAAGAGAGATGAGCATTCGAATTTCGGAATCGGTCATTTTTGATTGACCCAACTAGCTATGTGAGCTATGTGAGCATAAAAGAGAGATGCAAATATTTTGGACACTGGAACAGCTGAACCGGAACGCTCATCAACGTAGAGAATGAGTGAACTTTCGAAAAAACTTTTTCTGTCTGAAGCCATTAAGTGGCGGATGGTGCAGCTGGGTGACGCTAATGGAAGTGGATTCGCCGTCCAGAGATCAAAAGAGAGCTGTTAGAGGCGCAGCAGTAGACGCAGTGTAGACTTCGGAGATGAAGCGTGAACATTCAGAACTCAGAATCAAATCGCTTGGAAATGCTTCAAGCAACAGAAGCCGCAACTCCCGCTCATACACCTGCCCCATTTTTTAGCCGCTTGACTATCTTTCCTCACGCCAAATTAGCTTCGTTCAAAGCTACATATGCTGCTTAAGCCAGGCAAGTGCATTCTGTTAGTAATAACGAGGCATATCTCTCTAGACTCAACACTTGCATATACACTGAAGGAGATTTCTAGTCAAGCTGATGCGATTTTGAAGGCTGTCGAAATGGTTGACCACAAAGTTATCTAATTTTTAAGCTGATTTCGGAAAATGCTAATCTCGTTCATGGGAGATTTCCTTTGAAGGCAGTGTTCATGATGATTTTCGTTTCTAAGTTTCTCACATAAATCAAGGCATCGGCCATCAAGTGTTATCAGAATTACGAAGAAATGGCGAAAAACGCACTAGAACGCCATATTTAAGTGACATTATTCTCTGTTCTGCACCAGTTGTCCGGTCGGATGAACATGTTCACGGTGGTTGTGACCGGTAAAAAATGGATTCAATCAAAAATTCGAGAATATTTTATGAAAAACAGTATTATTTAGGGGTCGGAGGAAAGAGCGGAGCAAGACAGAGCAGAAAATTTCGAAGGACGGGTCCACAAAGGATTCGATTGTCACGACAAACAGTTCCTATGAGAGAAGAGAGACGGGGTGAGAGTAGAATTTTTCATGTGCTTCCGGCGCGTTTTTACCATTTCTTTATAATTTCAGCTCTCCCCGGGGGCAAATGACATCTCCAAATTGAGGATAATCGTGAACACTTCCTTCAATGAATTATACATAAGCACTGTCGTTCTCTGGGCCAAATTTCGGTGCGCATTTGTGGACTAAGGCTATTGCATTATGCGACACGTGAGGATCGTGCTGGGACCACTTGGTCCCGGCACGAATCACCTTTCTCCCAGCATGGTTATCACGTGTCGCATGATGCAACAGCCGTATTCCGCAATGGCGGACAGGAATTTGGCTCAGAGAACAATAGTATATGCAGTTTGGTTACGGGGCAACTCGCAAGTGAACACGGCTGTCCCCTCAGTCTCTGCCCGCAGCGAGACGAGCAGGGTATTCCGCCGTCCGGCTATCAATGTAATGGAGATGGTGGAGATTCGCCGGCACTGCCAGTACACTCTTGCACAGGAATTTCGCTTGAAGTCTGTGTTTTAGTGAATGTGTTTACTTATGTAGGGGCGGAAACATGTGTTCCGGCAGATAAATTGCAAAACAAAAAAAGAATTGTGTAGAACATCGACAAGCAAATCTATTTTAAGATGTTGCACCTGTCAATTCTTCAATAGTGGAAAATTTCTTAATTCTTCTGTCCAACAAGCCAGAGCATCAACTTTTCAACTCTTTGTTTTCTAGTCTGATTTGCGATGTGAACCATGCGTTGCCGTCTTAGTCTTTAAACAATGTTTCTCCTAAATATTAAGGGGAAATGAGTGGATCCTCCTTTTCACCATCTGCCAGGAAAGATGAATAATGCTCGAAAACTCACATCAGAAAGCATTGTTCAAAAGTTCTTATAATCAAACTTCTCAGCGAACAATTTTTTATAATAATTCTTTGTGAATGACTTTATCAACCTCAAGCAATTCAGTCCTAATCAATTAGGCTCAAAGACTGTATCTGAGCTGATGCCCTAAGTTTTATACAAAATCTCTGACTTGTTGGATGACTGAATTACTATTCTGACTCCAAGACTATTTTTTTAGAAGATTTTTTCACCGATAAACTTTTTTGATTTAGTTTTTATTTTCTTATAGTTTTTGAAAACTTTCCGTTCTATTTGTGTGTTCATTTTTCATGAAATTTACATACATCTTATTAAACTTTTTAGTATGGCTGGAAACCAACTTAATAGTTTAACCTTCTATGTGAAAAGTTATTACCTAAAGGAATTGGGGTAGCTACGGCATACAATTTGACGGTAATAGTTCTTGCCACCCTAAAACGTCAAATTTGGTGGCCAAACAACCTTATGCTAGTACGAGGGCTGTAAGCTTATACTCATCTAGATTTGCTAGTGTGCTTCGTTTTTCTACGCTTTAGCTCTCGTGCTGGGCGAGAGGCATGCGGCGGGAGAGTGCGCAACGACGGTGGGAAAATGTCGAGTTACGCATGTTCACTTGTGAGTTGTCCTTAGATCATGCAGTTTCGTCCATCTTCGTGCTTTCATGTCAGTGCAGATCGACAAGTCGGCAGAAAATTGGTTCTATTGACAATCGGAGACATTGAGGGGCTCGGAGGTGGGGGGGGGGTCGGAAGCAAAATGATAGCATAAAGAGTTGAGCCCAAACAAGTGAGGTTCTCAAATGTGTACGGTATGTAGGCTCGTTCTCCTTTTTATGTGAATTCTCAGTTAATGTTAGTAATTGGTAGGAGAATAGGTGTCATTTCGGATGTTTGCCAGACCGCTAACTCTGAGAGTTTTGACCGAGAAATAGCCCACCAGGCTCAGTAGCGGCTCCTACTGGGCTGTTTCCCGGCTGTTTCCTGGCCTTTCACAAAACGGACAGAAATTGGCCGAGAATTAGTCGAAATATAATCGAGAAGTAGTCGAGACACAACCGAGGAATAGCAAGAAGTAACCAAAGTAACCGAGACGCAAACGTCGCCGGCTCGCCCAGCCACCATCCGGGGCCAACAGCGGTTGGGAGGGGCCTCCAGAGGCTGAACGAGGTCCAAGTACCTCAAACTAGTGTAATCGAACGACGGAGGTGCTGACATCTGAATCATGCTTCTGGATTGCGCCGTATACCTACCTCTAAAGAATTATTTATCGGCTATTTCGCGGCGAGCATTATTTAGCAGCTATTTTGCGGCGAGCATTGTTTGCGGTTATTTAGCGGCTATTTCTCGGCCAAAATTCTTAGAGAATATGATTGGTCCATGGAAGGTCGCCATAAATCCTACAGCACATACCGCGCACACTGTTTTGGAAACATGGCGTTTCTTTTTGCGTACAAAGCACTGAATATACTAAAATCTTCAAATATTATTTCTGTGGAAACTCCCAGATCTCAACGAGAGTAAGACAATATTGCGGGCAGCTAACAATTCAAACTCCGGCAGTATTTTGAGAATCGAGAAGTTTCCCTCTTTGAATTTATCACTGCGTACTGATAAAGTGGTCATCAGTAAAAGAAATGTGTCATTCACGACCTGTGATAGATGAGATTTCCAACAGGGAAAGTCACGGCTACTGTATTCAAGAGTACTCATTTTAATTTACTTGAGCTTTCACGATTCACAGGAAAAATCGCACAAAAAACAGTATAATCACAGAGTATTCACAGGAGACATGTGAAAAAGAATAGCAAATGAGCTTTCTCTTTACATTAATCTCACATAGCTAAGCCACTGCCTTGTTGACTAGCTTAGATTCGCCAGAACGCTCGAAGCTTGACCGTTTCATAGTGTTCATACGATGCAGCACTCTCATCGCCCGCTCACTACTCCCATTCAGAATTAGGGTTCGACAAAACAATGCTATACCGTCGAAGCTGATCACTGAAAGTTCGCAGGGGCTAATGAAGTTGCTCGTAAAAGATCAAAAGGGCAGATATGTGCGAATTGAAAAATCCTCTTGAACCTGTTCTGGCGACAACATATTTTCGAATAGCGCCAATGAAGCAGAGGCGATGCTAACGGAGTTGAATGAAGCAGGGAAAAAGATTGGACTGCGAATCAATCGGAGGATGACCCAGTTCACTGAGAGCTCAAGGACGAAATCCGAGACTTCCATATAATTTTGAAATAGATCCACCCTATATAGCACCCGCCAGGTGCGAGCTCCCAATTCTTCCGAATAGGCGAGATATAGAGGAAGCCATTCTAGGGCGTCCACTTCACGAAGCCACCTTGACGCAAGTTACAAGCCACGGAGAACTCGTTCACCATGTTTCCGCAGCTCAATTTTTGTGGGCCTTAAGTCCCTTACTAGGGGGTCCTGTACGATGAAAGCGACATAATTGAAATCAGTGTGGGACCGTTTTCAAGACAGGCAAAAAATCAGAAGAAAGATTCTGATGTTGGACTGTACCTTTGAGAACGGAGATGCAAAGGAACTAAAATTAGGTCGAAATGGCTCACAGATCACGAAAACCGACTTCTACACGCTCTCTGTACACGGACGATGACTTTGAAGAACTCGGGATATGAAGGAGATCAGCATAGTCAGCTTCGGGTCTCTTGAATTAACCACCGACCAATTGGCAAGCCCAGAACTTCACGGTCAACTCTCCGACTCAACAGTTCTCCCTGCGCTCTGTTACGCAACCAAAAGATGGATCGGGACCAGGAATGAGCGGAGTTCCGCGTTCCGAAACCCGCAGTTTCGCGCATTTTTCGCATTTCGCGTTCCGCATTCTGAAAACCGCAAAAAACGCTGCGGAATGCGAAAATATCGGGCTATCATGAAGGAAGGAAACATTAGTAGATGATTTTTGAAATCTTTCGCGTTTTGCGTTTCAAAAACCGCATTTCCGCGCATTTTCAGGCTTTTCGCGCCCGATCTACGAAACACGAGAAAAATTTTTGTTCCGAAACCCGAAAACCAATTTTCGAAATTTCATATTTTTGTTCCTCTCATCCCTGGTCGGAACAGCACCCACGTCAAGATCTTTGCAAGTTACCCGCAGAATGCTTGAGCATCTTCTTCTCAAGCATAACCAAGGCACTCAACACCAGCCGAGCTTCTCAATCTAGACCTACAAAGTATATCTCGTCTTCTTCACCCAGTAAATCATGCATCGAAAACAGATTTTCGTTGGGCCGGTCACGTTATGAGGAAAGCCGACGGTAAGTGGACAAGAACAACGGTCGCATTCAGCGCTTGCGCCGTCAAGGAAGGCCACGTTTAGATGGCAGTTGTACAATACCGCTGCTAACATAGAGAAAAAGGGGCGGAATGGGCAAAGCCGGCGACAAAAGCGTCTTTCGCCTATAACTTGCTTCAAAGGCAGCATACACGCTCGTAAACGTCGTTCAGATAGCTACGTAAACCTAATCGCAAGGCTTGCAACATAACGCTCACGCATTTGGAAGCGTCAAAAACGAGGCGCAACTACTTTACATGAGTAATAACCGAGTGCTACCCCTGTGATTGCCCACCCCAGCTGTATTTGGCCTTCCCCAAGCAGGAACACATTGAATCACCAACCTCGATAATGCAAATGGTCAGCAAGAGAAATAGAACAGCCAAATAGGAGGCGACGCAAGAGATCGCCTGATTTGATTGAGAAATCATATTTTCACGTACAGGCCAATTCCTCCTTTCTCATGTGTCAGTTGCAATAATGCTGGATCATTTCAGGCCCAGTAAACGGATTTCAAATCACTTTTCGCGACTTTTCTCAGCAAACATGTTGTTTAGACTCCAGGCCTTCCCTAACCTGTTAAAAACACGGGAGCAAATCTTATCGTGTATGCTGCCTTTAAAGTCCTAATTTTGAAAAAAATTATCCTCTTCAGCGCAACCTATGTATCGCTTTCAATCATATAAAAAAGTCCGGAGAACCTCATAAGGGAACCCCCCTTGTTGGCAAATTAGTTTTGTCATGCGACAACGGGTAAACTCGTTCGCGGTGGTTTCTTTCTGCTAATCACCGCGTGCTTTGGATCCCTCTAAAGCCTAGTTTTGACTGCATCGCTGCTGTTTTTCATCGCAGCGATTTTGCACCCGCTGCTGCAGCGACGTAGCAGCGGCAGCGATTCTCTTCATGGTGCATAGACCCACGGATGATAGAAGAAATTCAATCAATCAGTGAAATTAATGGATGGTATTCATCAATAACGCGTTTCGACTCGAAAACACTGATCTTGCCATGTGAAAGGGTCAATGTTCATTAGACAAAACGTGCCATTCGCTGGCAATCGCTCCATCGCTGCCATTTTGGCCGCGATGGAGCGATGGCCAGCGACCATTGAGAATCGCTCTTCAAGCAGCGATGCAGTCAAACATAAGATTTCGTCGCCGCGACCCAGCGATGTAGGACGTTTGCCACGAAGCGATCACAATTAGAGCGGCTTTCCATTACGCGCGATGAAAAAGGAACAGTTGTCCCTCGCACGGCCGCAGCGACCACCTGCAGTCAAAACTAGGCTTAAGAAGGGTAATTGCGGAAGCAAGAAGGAAAAAGGCCAGGAAGAGGGTGAAAATCTTGTGGTTCAGCCAACCCATTAGTCACCTCGCCCACGTCATTTAAAAGTTGTCCTGCGTTCTTTTCACAGAAGGGGAAAGAGGCCGAATTTTCGAATACTCTTTGTCGCGAAAGATTCTTCCATCCAAGCATGCGCATTGACCCACCTTAAGAGGTACAGCAAGCAGAAAACAAAGACGTCAATCACCTAAGAAATTCGAAGCCCAAAACATTTGCGACGTTTGATTTGACGTTTTGTTCGCAGTCCACAAAACACATCAGCATGCGTGAACAAATGTTTGATAGGGTTTTTTGAACAGGGCTTTCTCCGGTATTTTTGGGGGCTTCTCTTTATTATCCACTACTTCGTGAACTTACCTAACGTCGGCATGGATTCTGAAGAGACTTCGCGTTCACTGTTGAAGGTTGGCGCTAACTCGGTGCCATATGCTATAACATAGGTGCACCGACTTTGCGCCAACCTCCAATGCGAAGCGCAATGTCTCTCCAGGATCCATGCCGATGTTACTCAAAAACATAGAAAACTGGAATACGTTTTTTTTTACCATGAACGCTGCCTTTGGAGGCAGAAGACGCATTTGTTGCCAACACTGCCCATTTCGCCCCTTTTTCCCCTTTTTAGCCACTGTATTGTGTGTGTCGAGAGTGTTAATCAGCTGCCTCGGCAGCGAACATTTGCTTTCAAGTTTAGTGATCGTGATCGAATGTCGAGACGAAACAGACTACCACCATGACCGACGAGTGCGAGAGAAGAAGACGAGTGGAAGTTGTGTTGGGACATTCATGTTCCGTGAAGGCGAGCCGTCCAAGTATTTAGGTAAGCAAGCCTTATCGCTTCCGTTGGTCCACTCGAGTGAAGAACGATACCAGCAGAAGACACAGTCGAATGAAGGAAGAGGGAAGAGACGGAACGAACATGGAGAGGAAGGCTAGATGACGATGGGCGGGGAAATTTTTGTAGTGAACACCGTAGAGATGCTCTATGTGGGATACCAATACATCTATGAGCAGACAATTTTCCACACAGATCAAGTTCTCAGTTCAAGCAAGGAGTGGAAGACAGGTGCGTAAAAATAGTTGCAATGTTGATTAGCCATGAATGCTTTACTACTCTATGGAATAACAGCCTATTTGAACGGAAACTGAAGGCATCAAATGAATCTAGACGGAAAATAAGGAGATTTAGGCGTCTTTCATTATTTCAGTGATCAGCTAATGGCATTATTCTCTCACTACTGAGCGGGGGAGTAAACGAAAGAGCGTGCGTTCGCCTTCTCAGCGGATAATGAGAATGCGATACTCTTGAGATTGTTGGAGTCCTCGAGAAAAACATGGACGGTATTAAATTGGTGAAAACAGGGCTAGTGAACGCATGCCTATTTACGGAAAACAGGAAGGAGCACTTGAGTTATTGCCGGAAATGAAAAAAAATAGAAAAAAGTACGTAAGAGGACCCGCTGTTGTCAGGGGAGAATCTATGTGCAGTCTGGAATAGAAGAGGCTGCGATAGAGCCCTTTGTGTTTTATCTCCACAGAATTGTTTCTGGTCGACGAAATGCGTCAGAAGCACAATTAATCAGAACTTCGCAGCGTCGAGAGGAGGCACTACGCCCCTTATTCTCTTCCACAAACATTGATCTCCATTTGCTCATTGTTCTCCCCCATGCATTCGTTGTTTGTGATCCCTTCCATGAAAAACGCCCCACATGCCATCCCTCAAACTGGGGAGCCACTTCCAATGAATTCTAGGAAGACGGGGTATTCATTCTAATTGTGCCTTGACATTAGGGGTCCAGAGAAGCTCTGAAATACCATGCTGAGGTTTGTTGTTCTTCGAGTGGGGCCGCATGAGATGTAGAAAGCCTCTCAAGGGCAGGGTGTTGTTCGGTGTTATATGAACGTTCAGTGTGTGAGGTTTCCCAAGGCGGTAGATGAGGTATAGTCTGTTCATAACGGACTGCACGAAGAGCTGGTCCGCCCGCCGTTTGCTGCTACGGGGACAGGCGCTCTTAACACACATAGAGATAAGTTGTCTTGTTTTTGCATTTCGACACGTCACGCCACTCGAAGCAAGCAGAGTGGCTCTGAGTGGAGTGAGAGCCGCGAAAAGCGAGACTTC
Organism: Aplectana chamaeleonis; assembly: GCA_029168955.1. Lineage (NCBI taxonomy): Eukaryota > Metazoa > Nematoda > Chromadorea > Rhabditida > Cosmocercidae > Aplectana > Aplectana chamaeleonis. The sequence goes on from JAPDOI010000587.1 coordinate 166,316, forward strand.
TCCCTCGGTGTGTAGAGAGCCCCTGTGCCGTTGCTACGGCATAGAAGTACGGCGGCGCGTGGTATGGCGAGCCGTCGGTCACCTGCCCTTTCCCTCCTTCAGAGATCGATCTGACCAGATCGTCATCAATCTCCTGGCTTGCACTGATTCTCCTATCTGGTCAGTTCAGATCGTGCCAAAACTCGGCAATGTAGAGTGACCGTTGTAAAACGCCTGCCCTTCATATTTGTTGAGTAAACCCATGGCAGGATAGACCCGACTTCGTTGCTATTCAATGCGATGGAGATCCCAACCTCAATGTCATCTCACATTTCGCGACTTGTAGATTTAGAGTTGTCTAGGATAAGCAATGAAGGGATTCCTGTCCTCATCTCAGGACAGGAGAAACTTCTCCAAATTCTGATGCCTAAGACCATTATTGAGCTAAAGCTAAGCTACCTACGGACAAGGAGTGTCAAACAAATCGAGGTTTGATGAGCAATTCCTGATCAATCAGGAATTGGGGGGGGGCGTTTGGTTGCAAAAATATCGGGAAAATTCGGTGTGGGGAGATCGAGGGAAGACCTGCTGTAGAACCCCCCCCCCCACTGTTTTGCGAGGGGAACCTTCCACCTTCTCAGTCCCCCCCCTTAATGGAGAATTTTGTGCTCGATCTCGGAATTGACCCTCCCCCTCCCCCCAAAGAGACTTTTTCCCGTGATGTGTTTTCTTTATACACTTAGAAGATATAGCCGAGCAAACGCGCTTAAAGGCATAGTTCGCGCTGGAAAGCAATTTCCAGTTTCAGGCTCAATTTCATGAGTGAGCCCGGCGGACCACGCCGGTAAGTTTCGGTGCGTCAAAAACGTAGTGTTTTAACGTTGGAAGGGATAATTCAAAGACGTAGGGTTTTCACGTTGGAAGGGATGAAGATGAGGATCCGCCACCAGTTCTCACCATTCATCTAGCACTTTTTCATAGAATGTTAATGCGAGCGTCAAACAACATAAGAAACAGTTACGGCACAAACTCCACATGCAGAATAACTTTGAAAATGCCAGAAACGAGGCCTCAAAATGCAGAAAAACTTCAAAAACGATTTCAGCGCGAAATTCAAATTCTTACTTACCAAGTGTTCCGATTGACTTTTCTTCACAAATGAAGGTTTTTCATGAGCCCCCTCGACATTTTCGTTCACTAGAGAGGCCAAGCTGCACAAAAACATGGGAAAATAATAAACGGTTTTCTGCGCGTACGATGTTTTTAAATATTGGTCCACTTCCACGTTCTACCCCCACGCTTAAAGGCACAGTACACCCTTAGACAAGAATTTTGAGATTTTCGTGTAATTGTGTAGGAGACCCCTCCTGTATAACACGTGCCAAATGAGAGATCTCAGTTCCTCCAAATAAGCGGCATATAAGCGACCACCACAGGCCCGACCCCTTCGCTCACCACCACAGGCCCGACCCCCTAACAGATTTTCGAACTCGATAGTAGCTCGATGGATGGATGAATTCCAACAAGTAGCCGTTCTTCAGTCCACTGCCGGTATGTTTCCTTATCCTGATTCACTCTCGCGCAACGATTGCGATTGAAGAGAAATACAGGCCTGAGACAACTCGTCCACCAATTTTTCACCCTCAAAATCTAGGCCCCTTTGAAGAGTCATAACTCTGTATAAAGAGGGTCTTGGACGATTCCAGAGATAACACTGTGATCAGCGTGTCACTCTCTCCAAGATAAGCATAAAATTTTAAAATTAATTTTTTGGGTGTCCTATGCCTTTAAAGGCACAGTTCGCGATAAACTTCATCCTCAAATTTCCCATGACAAACGCTCCTCGTGGCTCTCAGAAGCAGAACAGCTTCGAAAAAAAAACTGGAAGAAAAGCTACCCAGGAGCCGCAAAACGGCTTAGAAAAGTGGGCAAACCCCGCCGCTGTGGGCAAGTCCCGCCCCTTTCCGCCCACCGACGTGAACAAATGAATGCTCGAGATTGTGAGATGAGCTATGGTTTCCGATCAAAAGCCCCGTTCCTCCCTTCATTCTCAACCTCTCTCTTTACTCAGGTCAGCTCGCATACATTAGCTGCAAAAAACGGAAGTTACAAGCCTCGAATAACTCGTCTACCATTTTCCTTAGCTCAATTTTTGAGGGACCATAACTCCATTCCCAGAAGGTCTTGTACGATTCAAGAAGCATCGTTGGAATTACAATGGGACCGGTTTCAAGATAGGCAAAAAAAAACAGAAAAGCTATTTTCATCGCGAACAGTGCGTTCAAAGGCAGTGGCCGCGATGAAAATGTTATCGAAAAAAAAGTACAAAAATTAGCTTCGATCAAAAACAGCTGAAAAACTATGAAGGCAGCGCGGTGAAAAACGGGCTAGACTTAGATTTTCTAGGGCCCAAAGAAGCCAGTTCGTGCACACGTGCACAGCGCCGACCAAAAAGATCACAGTCTCGCGCCGAGCAGTCGAAAATCATCGGCATTCAGAGGAAGAAATAAATGCAAATTTACCTAGTAAAAACAGTTGAGCAATGAAAGGAAGCACTTCTGTCAATGTTTTTTACTAGATGTGTTCACAAATTAGAAGGTTCATTGGTTGATATTCAATTTCAAGCCAGCTGATGTTCTTGATACTGGAGATCATCGATGCCGATGATGTGGAGTGGGTTCGTCCACCATCGAAAGACAAGAGAGTTGAGGCTTCCAATTTGGCCCCAAACAGTGTTTTTTTCGCGATTTTTTTTTCTCATAGGTCCTACTACTCGAGACCCAGAAAAGGGTTTAGAGAGAAAAAGACGTCAAGCATATTTGATCGCGACCACTGCCTCTAAGCGGACTCCCCTTTCTATTCAGTGGCGTAATGCAGTTTTTGTTAAAACCCGGATCTGGTCATGGGAATAAGCCAGATTTCATGGAACGTTCATCTGATGAAAAAAAAGACGACTGCAACTCGCCCAGAATTCCGCATTGAATGAGAAAAGGAAATGTCAAGAATATTCATCCTGAAATAACAAGCGTTTTTGGAAATTCATGATTCTGCACAACATTGACATTCGGAAACTTGAGAAAATGTGTCCACGAAGTTCCCACTTTTCGAATGCTAAAGAAAAGGCGCCTTTTTTAGTGTCTTCGTATCCTTACAGAGGCGGACACATTGAGTAGATGGATTGAGAGGATTTTTTAGAAAGGGCTCTTATGTGTAGCAGACACAAATCACACGCGAAGCATAATTTTAGTTCCATGAAGTAGTACAGCGCGATTTCTCAGTTGGGGAGGGTAAGCATTGCCAACTGCATATTTGCTGAGATATCTGACCAGTAAATGAGTGATCAGAAATCAAAAAACGAATTACTGTTTGGTGGTTACCAAACAGAATGTTATGATTTCCAGTTCATGTACAAAATGCGAGCGACTCTAGCGAGAATAAGGCAGCGTGTGATGGAAATCATGGAATTTCCATTTTGAAAAGTCTCATTGTGGGAGACGGATAATGAACGAGTTCCTCCTCCGTTTAGTTTTCATTATGCGAAGTGCATTCGTCTGAATAGTAAAGGGGTTTTATCGAATTGATGTTGAGGTGTGGCCGTGCAGGAGGGCGTTTTCAATTTGATGAGATTTCGCAAATCTTAAAGTTTTTGTATGATCGCCGCAGTGAGATCTCGGCAGAATCCAGGCAATGCTACGGTTCTAACAGGAAGCCGTCCGATCTGCTCCGGTCCGGCCCGAGGCGGCAGGTTCCCGACAGGTTTTGGGCGAAATATAGGCAATTTTCGCACAGAGGAAATCTCTGTCATAATTCTTCCGAGAGCTACTAGAAGCTGACGAGCGTAGGAGTACCGGAGCGTTGGAAAAAGGTTATCTTGCTCTGACGTTTTTTGATCAGCCACGAAATTGCTAAGTACTGCTTGAGAACGAATGTTGATGGAATGAGTGCATTCCTAATTTTCGACGAAAAACCAGGAGCTGCGAAAATTGAAGCACACATGTCCCGCAGTAGAGGTTTAACATACAAAATGATTATGCCTTTTGAATTTTCGCGTGAGAAACTTTTGTTTATGTTCCTCCATTCAGAAGTTTTTCGAAAATAGAAAGGTTTCAACGCGCGATATTTTCTTCCATTGAGACGAAAAGTCTCCTCATGATGAGGGCGGGCTGATCCGATGGGTCGGCCAAATCTCTCAATTTTCACCCATTTCCTGGCTGGTACTTGTCATTCATTCCTCCTTACATTCATTGGAAGAAGCCAAAGCTTACTTCTTCGGGCGGAGACGGGAGAATTTTATTTATCGCGAACGCCTTTCAAAATTCTGGATCAGTGTCAGAGGAATGGTTTTCTTTGTGCTTCAAAATGATTCAGTGGTGAGTCATTGGGAAGGCTTTCGAACAGGAGTGGCCATGCTTGAAGGCATCTTCAGCGGAAATTTTTGCATTTTACTATTCTGCCTGAACGTTACCTTGTGACCAATTGTTAAACGTGTGTTAAGGTCCACGTATCGACTTCGTCTAATAATTGTGAAAAAGCATAATAGAAAATGGCGCGGTAAGGTTTGAAATGGTGGTAAGGAACGTGATTATTGTGATAAGGAAGTCGGAGACCGCTTACATAACGTCGGCATCAGGGCTGGGCACACGTCCCGGCATGGCGATTCTGAATATGCACCCCCCTTAGTTCGGTAATTTTTAGGCACCCCCCCCCTATGGAAAATCGAAATCGGCTATTTTCCAAAAAAGTTGAGCACCACAGTCATGATTTTGACTTCCTGATTTCGATAAACAAGAATAAAAAAAGCGCTGACTAGAAAAAATTCCGAAAATGTCATCGTTTTTGACGCTTCAAAATGAGTAGGCGTTGTGTTCTGAGCCATCCCATTCTGATTCCGCAGTTATCTCAATTACGTTTACGAGCGTGTATGCTGCCTTTAAAGGCAGTGTTCACGATAAAAAATGTGTTTCAGTTTCCACTAGGAATGGGTAGTGGAGGGGCACACTGTAACGTTGACGTCGAAAGAACGCATGAAAACGAACCAGGAAAAGCTCCAGAAGAGCCCGAAGTTGCCACTTCGAGCGCAAGGCTAACCCCAAAAGCGCAACGCACGCCCACCGACGTGAACAAATGAATGCTCAAGGTCGTGAGATGAGCGATGATTCCCGATTCATAGCCCCGTTCTTCCCTTCATTCTCAACTTCTCTCTTTACTCAGGTCAGCTCGGCTGCAAAATACGGAAGTTACAAGCCTCGGGCAACTCGTCCACCATGTTTCCTTAGCTCAATCTTTGAGGGACCATAACTTTGTTCCCAGAAGGTCTTGTACGATTTCACAGATATCATTGGAAACAGCATGGGGCTGTTTTCAAGATAGGCTGGAAAACAGAGAAACGATTTTTATCGTCGGCATTACCTTTAAGTCACATTGAATATTAAACCTATTGAAGTGTTTGCCCGATTCTCCTCTTTCTCTCAATGCTTTTAGTTCTATGTTTATTGGTGTTCTTAATCAACTAGGTTCATTTGAATGAACCTTATCAAGTCCGAAAAATTCACTCCGCTCCAACTTAGTTTGTTTACATTAAATTTCTATAGTGGAGACCTTGAAAGTATCCTATTTCTGCCTTCTTCCATTTACTCTAGTTTCAATCATTTTCTCCGCCCCGTTCTGTAATAAAATACATTTTTTATTTGATATTGTGTGCGCGTCTACTCCAGTGCGCGCTGTTCAGCTGCGGACAAACACCTTATCGCACGGCAAGAGAGATTACGGATTCAAGGTGGATAAAACTCTGGCTTTTATGTACAGGGTACTTCTCAATGAGGACGACACGGTCATTCGCTTCCTTCATAGGAACTTGCAGTCTTCATAGTAGGCTCTCTTCATAAGTTACATTCCTGAAAGTTTAGGTTCCTGGCAAAAGTAAAGATTTGGCATGGCCATTTTTTCAAAAAATTAGAAATATACTCACTTAAAAGGGGAAGGTAAAGAAAAATGAAAAAAAAAAGGTTTTGAAATATTCCTGAGAACGATTTGGCGTAGAATGATTTGATTTTCGGGAAATGTAGTGAAATAGTTGAAAGTATGATTTGGCAGTCGAGTTTGAACCAACTATTGATAAGAGTTGTGCAAAACGAGAGATCGCATTGTATGAGCTTATCCGTAGAACATATCAAAGCAAAATCACGCGTGATATGGAACAAACAGTTGATTTTACTTTACTTAATACGTGAAGACCGCGGCGTTTCAGCTCCCGAACGAGCTTTTACTGCTTGCCTTATCACGCGTGATTTTGCTTCGATATGTCCTACGGATAAGTTCATATTAATGCGATCTCTCGTTTTGCACAACTCTTATGAATAGTTGGTTCAAACTCGACTGCCAAATCATACTTTCAACTATTTCACTACATTTCCCGAAATCAAATCATTCTACGCCAAATCGTTCTCAGGAATATTTCAAAAACCTTTTTCATTTTTCTTTACCTTCCCTTTAAGTGAGTATATTTCTAATTTTTTGAAAAAATGGCCATGCCAAATCTCTACTTTCGCCAAGAGCCTAAACTCCCGGGAGTTTCATTTATTTTTCCTAAAAGTTCCCTTTCTAACATGATTCATGCCTGGCGGGGATAATTCAATGTAAACTCACTGATGCCCTGCCCCTCTTCTATGACCTCGTGCACACTCCCACTGATGTCCTACACACTTTCTACGGCGTTCTGGGCACACCCATTTGGGTCCCGCACACTTTTTACGGCGTCCGGCGCACTCTCATTTGGGTCCCACACACTTTCTACGGCGTCCAGCGCACTCTCATTTGGGTCCCACACACTTTCTACGGCGTTCTGCGCACTCTCATTTGGGTCCCACACACTTTCTACGGCGTCCGGCGCACTCTCATTCGGGTCCCACACACTTTCTACGGCGTTTTACGCACTCTCATTTGGGTCCCACACACCTTCTACGGCGTTCTGCGCACTCTCATTTGGGTCCCACACACTTTCTACGGCATTCTACGCACTCTCATTTGGGTCCCACACACCTTCTACGGCGTTCTGCGCACTCTCATTTGGATCTCACACACTTTCTACGGCGTCCGACGCACTGTTATTTGGATCCCACACACTTTTTACGGCGTCCGGAGCACTCTCATTTGGGTCCCACATACTTTCTACGGCGTTCTGCGCACTCTCATTTGGGTCCCGCACACTTTCTATGGCGTCCGACCACGCTTATTCGGGTCCCACACACTTTCTGCAGCGTTAGGCGCACTCCCACTTGGGTCCCGCACACTTTCTATGGCGTCCGACGCACTTCCACTTGTGTCCCACACACTTTCTACGGTGTCCGGCGCACTCTCATTTGAGTCCCATACATTCTCTACGGCGTCCCGCGCACCCTCATTTGGGTCCCACAAACTTTCTGCAACGTTCTGCGCACACCCACTTGGGACCCGCACACTTTCTACGGCGTCTGGCGCACTCCTACTAGGGTCCCACACAGTATCTACGGCGTTCTGTGGCGCACTTGTGAGTCACACCGTGCGGCGGTCCAAAAAGTACTTCCGAGATCCCGCCGTATTGATTGAAGCGTTGCCCCGTCTCAGGGAGCGTTCAATTCTGAGCAAAAGCCTATCAGTAACGGTGTTTATTTCAATAGTTCATTTTTACGAATGAGTAAACGTCGGATGGTTTGTAATAAATGTTTACGTGTTTTTGTCTTTCCTGACCCTCGATTTTGAGGTTCCACAAAAATTGAGCTACAAACTTCAAAATTTGACAGGAGCTAGGTGCAATCATAACCAACTTTCTGGCCAAAAATAAGCTTCTTAGCTCAACGATAAGTGTTCCAACAAGATCGTGAACGCCAACTGAATAAAAAAAAGGAGATGAACCCTTTTTTCGACCGAATTCACGTGGTTTTGACAATTTTTCTCGAATCTCAGTGAACCATTCCGGACCATTTTTCGAACAGTTATTCAGCTTTCTGAATTATATTAAATGCAAAAAGAACGGTCTTCCTACGTTCACTCTGGACCCTGATACTGAGATCAGGGGTTGCGCGATGGCGAATCAAAGCCAAATCTGGTGAGCGCTTCGCGCTCACCACAATTCTCATGAATTAAAATCCATTGACTGGTTGTGATACTGACTGTGCTATCTGTACTTTTAGACTGTCGAAATAAAGGCCCGTAGTAAACCCACCACTCAGTCAGGATCATCTGAGTGGGTGATAAGACGAGCCCGAAATGATTCAGACAGGGCTCAGACGAGTCCGAAATCGTATCGAGCGATAGAATGCATTCAAGCGGTCGGTCTTGCAAAGCCATGATTATGGGGGCATGATGATACATGTGATGACAAGAATAACCGGCCATTATTCTCTACGTGGTCGTTCACGAATCGACCAACTCCATGCTCCGTTTCTCAATAAATGAAATGCTGTTTGTTTCGTGGAAGCTGATATTGATAATGATACATTGATAAGCCGAAATCTCAGCTGAATTATTCAAGTTACTCCTTTGCTCCTCAAAAAAGTCTCGAGCACACTCCTGACCTGGCCGGCTTTAGGCCCCGGTCAGACTCGGTCGAAAAACCTGCTGAGTCCGACTGAGTCCTACTGAGTCCGGATGAGTCCGGGGTGGAAAAACCTGCTGAGTCCCACTGAGTCCGGTTGCCCCCAGCACCAACCAGCTCCTCTGCGAAACACGCAATTGATAGTGACGATTATCACCTCAGCTGTGAATCGGAACGTGTTTGGTGGCTGATTTTTCTTGTTTTCAACATGTCTGAATCTGATTTCCGTATCAGCAGCACGTGGGGCAGAGCGCAGACGATGAGAGTCGAGATGCGGCGGGACTCGGCAGGTCGCAGTCGGCCGAAAAAAATGCACCCAAATCACGTGAAAAATACCTATATCGACCGGGTGGGACTCAGCGGGACTCAGTGGGACTCAGTCGGTGCATTGGCCCCGCCCTTGTACGCATGAGAAATATCAGTATCGACCGGGGGGATTGCGGTGGGCATCAGACGGGCGCAGTCGGACTCAGTAGGTTGATTTTTTTCCACCCGTTCTCCACGAATTTGATGCGTATCGACCGGGTGGGACTCAGTAGATCCACCGACTATGACAGGGGCCTTACTACGGGCCAAAGCCTAACCTGCTCGGATGAGTCCGGGTGGAGTAAGCAGCGGAGCGATCGGTCATGGCAAAATATAACAGTGATAAGGAGATTCTGACATGATAAGCCCGATAAGCCTAGCTTCGACCGGTTCAAAATGAGCGACATAGGCTATACATCAATTAGCAATTTTTTTAACTTTAAAGATAACTTTTCTGGGCGCTGCCTTTGTATCTTTGCCTCGAATCGGTAGCCAACCGCGTAATCAATGAACGTTGAACCAAAGAAACATGACACCGCATCAATCCTTACTTGCTACAAGATAACAGAGTAGTGTTTATTCCTTCACCAAAACAAACTTCGACAGCAACCATGAATTATTGCGAACACAACCTGCATCTCTATCAATAATTGTGGTGAGCGCGAAGCGCTCACCAGGATTTGGTTTTGATCTCTTCCCGCGCGGATGCCCTACAATGAGATCACCTATTCATACCGTCAACAGAGGTATGAGCTGTACACTATTCGACGCGCTGCAAGAAATTACATATGTGTGCAACTTTTCATCCCAACTGGTCCCCGCTTTCTAAAGTTATGACCTCTCAAAGTACGCAAAAACGTTCTCCACCACCGCCTCCGCCTCCGCCACCGCCTCCGCCTCCGCCTCCGCCTCCACCTCCGTCCGTCGAAAACCATTTTTTTGGAAGGCGTGGACCAAATGGCTCGAAAATTTGTGACTAGAGGTAATCGGCCACGGGAATGACGAAAATAATTGTCAGAACTCACCATAATGACTTCTGGGCCCCTAACGGGCGTTTGAAACTCGGAAACCGGCCTCTCAAGAATAGTTTATGAAAATGGTGGGTTTTTCGTTATCAGTCATTGTTTGTTTCCAGGGTGGTGTACTTTGAACGTCCGGCTCGGAAGAGGACGCTGTGCGGGTTGATGTACTTGACCGCGGCGCGTATTCGTTCAAAGCGCACCATCGATAAGAAGGCGTCGCAGGATGTGCTGAAGTGTCGGTTGACTATGTGAGACCTCAGTAGGGGTGTGCAGGACGTCGTAGAATGTGAGCAGGGCCTCAGTAGGAGTATGCAGGACATCATCGAACGTGTGCAAGACCTCAGTAGGAGTGTGCAGGACATCATGGAACGTGTGCAAGACCTTAGTAGGAGTGTGCAGGACATCATGGGACCTGTGCAAGACCTCAGTAGGAGTGTGCAGGACATCATGGAACGTGTGCAGGACCCCAGTAGGGTGTGCAGGACGTCGTAGAATGTGTGCAGGACCTCAGTAGGAGTGGGCAGGACATCATGGAACGTGTGCAAGACCTCAGTAGGAGTGTGCAGGACATCATGGAACGTGCAAGACCTTAGTAGGAGGTGCAGGACATCATGGGACCTGTGCAAGACCTCAGTAGGAGTGTGCAGGACATCATGGAACGTGTGCAGGACCCCAGTAGGGGTGTGCAGGACGTCGTAGAATGTGCAGGACCTCAGTAGGAGTGGGCAGGACATCATGGAACGTGTGCAAGACCTTAGTAGGAGTGTGCAGGACATCATGGGACCTGTGCAAGACCTCAGTAGGAGTGTGCAGGACATCATTGTACCTGCGCAGGACCTCAGTAGGAAGTGTGTAGGACATCATTGTACCTGCGCAGGACCTCAGTAGGAGTGTGCAGGACATCATGGAACGTGTGGAAGACCTCAGTAGGAGTGTGCAGGACATCATGGAACGTGTGCAGGACCGTAGTAGGAGTGGGCAGGACATCATGGGACGTGTGCAAGACCTTAGTAGGAGTGGGCAGGACATCATGGGACGTGTGCAGCACCCCAGTAGGGGTGTGCAGGACGTCGTAGAATGTGTGCAGGACATCATAGGACCTGTGCAGGACCCCAGTAGGGGTGTGCAGGACCTCAGTAGGAGTGTGCAGGACATTATGGTACCTGTGCAGGACCTCAGTAGGAGTGTGCAGGACATCATGGGCCTGTGCAGGACTCCAGTAGGGGTGTGCAGGTCGTCGTAGAATGTGTGCAGGACCTCAGTAGGAGTGTGCAGGACCTTAGTAGGAGTGTGCAGGACATCATGGGCCCTGTGCAGGACCCCAGTAGGAGTGTGCAGGACATCATGGGACCTGTGCAGGACCCCAGTAGGGGTGTGCAGGACCTCAGTAGGAGTGTGCAGGACATTATGGGACCCGCGCAGGACCCCAGTAGGGGTGTGCAGGACGTCGTAGAATGTGTGCAGGACCTCAGTAGAATGTGTGCAGAACCTTAGTAGGAGTGTGCAAGACATCATGGGACCTGTGCAGGACCCCAGTAGGGGTGTGCAGGACCTCAGTAGGAGTCTGCAGGACATTATGGAACGTGTGCAATACCTTAGTAGGAGTGTGCAGGACATCATGGGACCTGTGCAGGACCCCAGTAGGGGTGTGCAGGACGTCGTAGAATGTGTGCAGAACCTCAGTGGGAGTGTGCAGGACCTTAGTAGGAGTATGCAGGACATCATGGGACATGTGCAGGACCCCAGTAGGGGTGTGCAGGACGTCGTAGAATGTGTGCAGGACCTCAGTAGGAGTGTGCAGGACCTTAGTAGGAGTGTGCAGGACATCATGGGACCTGTGCAGGACCCCAGAAGGGGTGTGCAGGACGTCGTAGAATGTGTGCAGAACCTCAGTAGGAGTGTGCAGGACATCATGGGACCTGTGCAGGACCCCAGTAGGGGTGTGCAGGACGTCGTAGAATGTGTGCAGAACCTCAGTAGGAGTGTGCAGGAGATCATGGGACCTGGGCAGGACCCCAGTAGGGTGTGCAGGACGTCGTAGAATGTGTGCAGAACCTCAGTAGGAGTTTGCAGGACATCATGGGACCTGTGCAGGACCCCAGTAGGGGTGTGCAGGACGTCGTAGAATGTGTGCAGAACCTCAGTAGGAGTGTGCAGGACATCATGGGACCTGTGCAGGACCCCAGTAGGGGTGTGCAGGACGTCGTAGAATGTGTGCAGGACCTTAGTAGGAGTGTGCAGGACATCATGAAACGTGTGCAACACCCCTGTAAGGATGAGCAGGACTTCATGGAATGTGTGCAGGACATCAGTAGGAGTGTGCAGGACATCATGAAGCGTGTGCAGGACCCCAGTAGGGATTAGCAGGACGTCATGGAATGTGTGTAGGACCTTAGTAAAATTGTGCAGGACATCATAGAACGTGTGCAGGACCCCAATAGGGGTGTGCAGGACATCAAGGAATGTGTGCAGGACCTTAGTAGGAGTGTGCAGGACATCATGAAACGTGTGCAAGACCCCTGTAAGGATGAGCAGAACTTCGTGGAATGTGTGCAGAACATCAGTAGGAGTGTGCAGGACATCATGAAACGTGTGCAAGACCCCTGTAAGGATGAGCAGGACTTCATGGAATGTGTGCTGGATCTCAGTAGGAGTGTGCAGGACCTCAGTTTAATGCTCAGGACACCGTATGCAAGCCAGGCATCCGAATCTACAAGAACGATAGTTAAGTCCGCCAGAACAGGGCTACCGTAATCTCACTCGAGTTAGCTCTAAAATTTTCTAAGTTCTGACTCCGAATTCGCTTCATCTTCCCTACAGGTGGTGATGTTTTCCTGCTTTGTAGTCCATGCAGATCCTCAACTGCTGACCTCTGGAGCAGGACGGTGTGTGAATCAAGACACACCGCTCTTCACTTCTTTTATACTTTACCCTTGGTCAATTTTGTATCATCCAATTTGTTTACGAGAGCCGAATAACATTATTCCTAAGATTACGGTAGCCCTCTTCTGGCGCACTTAAAGGCAGTGTTCACGACAAATCTCGTTCTCGAGGTCTCGGTGTGAAACTCTAAGTTGGCAGGTGCTGTAGAGGATAGGGTCTAAGAAGGCAACGAAAACTGGCCAGAAATGAATACAAACGGCTTTGAAAGCTCTCCGATGCGCCTACCTATCCCGGTCCGCCCCCGATCGGACGAGCTTGTGGCGCCGCACGCGTTTCGATGGCAAATTGCCAAGCAACTCCGCCGCAATTAGCATTACCGATTCGCGCAGATTTCGCGATTAGCGCGTGCTTGACGAAATCAGCAGGGCCCATGATTCTCGTCCACGCCCTGAATTAAGAAGCCGTTATTTTGACTTATTCTGGACGTTTTTCTTCGCTGTTTCTTCACTATTAGTTACCTCACGACAAAACAATCCCATTTTTGGGTCGAACTCGAGTCCGATATTCATCGTGAACAATGCCTTTAACTATCGTTCCTTTTCCGAAACAGACATATGGGCCGGCGCAGGCGAGCCACATCAGCAAGAACCGGTGAAGTTTGGCTAGAGCGGCTGACCCTGGGTATATCCTAGACGTGGTGGGGCCACCCAAGATTTACTCATAGAAATGATGAAAAACTCTGATAAAAGAGGCTGATACTGCGCTATCAATCATTGTTTTTATTAGAGCTCTGCGGAAATACTTCGACTGGTAGCCTCACCAATTAGCCGTTCATTTCATTTCTGTCTTGAATGGTGCGTGCCCCCCCCGTCTAGAATAGTGCCTAGAACCTGTACAATTGGGTCATTTTGAAGCTCATTTCTTCATTTTCGACTTTTAAATTCAAAAAGTATATGCCTTGCATCTATTTGTAGGAAGCCGCGTTGCAACAATTATCTTGCAGTCTTAGCAACGGAGCGGTTGTCTCCTCATTTCTACCACTATGTTTTCGAAAAAAAACAACAATTTGACTTTTAGAGATTGACGATGTTTTAGAAGGGAAACCCTTGAGAAAAGTTGTGAAATTTCTGAAAGTTGGGCTCCGCAGAAAAGGTCAAGGATTTGGCATTGCTCTAAAATGTAGTGAAATTGTTTCATTAGATTTGGCTATCGAACAGATTTTCTAAATGTAGTGAAATAGTTGAATCGATTTGGCTGTGATGATACTATATGAAGATAACATAATCATTAAATGTAGTGAAATTGTTGCAAACGGATTTGGCAGGAGCTCTATCAATTATCACAGTCAAATCACGCGTCAGAAGGTCCTCTGGCGAGCGAATGAAGACAAAAAGAAAAAATAATAAACCTCAGTCAACAATGCTGAACGAAACGTGGCCTTATGGGCTAGAATTAAGGTTCTCGAATGCTATTCTGCCTTTTCAGTGTAGCTCCCACTTAGGTACTAGACCTTCCCTCTTCCCTCACTGATGAGATAAAAATCATGAAAACGAAATGTAACACAATTTTTTAGCTACTGACGCTATGTCTTCGTGTCATCAACGCTTTCACGGTTCATATTGTATGGAAACGTTTTTGCTGCTAGACTTATTCTTGTTCTCATTTGGTTCAATATGCGCTCCAAGAAAAACCCCTTCTGACGCGTGATTTGACTGTGATAATTGATACAGCTCCTGCCAAATCCGTTTGCAACAATTTCACTACATTTAATGATTATGTTATCTGCATATAGTATCATCACAGCCAAATCAATTCGACAATTTCACTACATTTGAAAAATCAAGTTGAGAGCCAAATCCAATAAGACAATTTCACGACATTTAGGAGCAATGCCAAATCCTTCACCTTTTCTGCGGAGCCCAACTTTCAGAAATTGCACAACTTTTTACAAGGGTTTCCCTTCTACAATATCGTCAAGCTCTAAAAGGCAAGTTGTTTTTCTTTGAAACATAGTGGTAGAAATGAAGAAACAGCTGCTAGGATTGCAAGATAATAGTTGCAACGCGGCTTCCTACAGACAAGATACAAGGCATATACTTTTGAATTTAAAAGTCGAGAAAATGAAGAAATGAGTTTTAAAATGACCCAATTGTACAGGGTTGGGGCACAATCCTAGACGGGGAGAGGGGGCACCCACCATTCAAGACAGAAGTGAAATGAACCACCCATTGGTAAGTCTACCAGTCGGAGTATTTTCATGAAGTTTCTATAAAAACAATGATTGATAGCAGTATCAGACATCTTTTATCAGAATTTTCCATCATTTCTATGAGTCTTGGGTGGCCTCACCCCGTCTAGGATAGACCCAGGCTCAGTCGCTCTAGCCAAACTTCACCGGTTCTTGCTGACGTGGCTCGTCTGCGCCGGCCCATATGTCTGATTCGGAACAAGAACGATAGTTAAATACATCGTACGCGCAGAAAACCGTATATTATTTTTTCATGTTTTTGCGTAGCTTGGCCCCTCTAGTGAACGAAAATGTTGAAGGGGCCCATGAAAAACCTTCATTCTTCTTTCAACTCCCTTCTTCATTAAAGAAAAGTCAATCGGAACACATTGTAAATACGAATTTGAATTTCGCGCCAAAATCATTTTCAGAGTTTTTTTGCATGTGGAGTTCGTGCCGTAACTATTTTTCCTGTTGTCTTACGGTCGCACCAACATTCTAGGAAAAAGTGCTAGATGGCTGGTGAGAATTGGTGGCGGATATTAATCTTTGATGCCTTCCAACCTCATCGTCCAACATTTTTGACGCGCCAAAGTTTACCAGTGTGGTCTACCGGGCTCAATCATAAAATTGAGCCTGAAAATGGAAATTGATTTCCAGCACGAACGATAGTTAAGTGCGCTAGAAGAGGACTACCGTAACCTTAGGAATGATGTTATTCGGCTCTCTTAAACAAATTTGATGATACCCAATTGATCAATGATAAAGATAAAAGAAGTGAAGAGCGGTGTGTCTTCATTCACACACCGTCCTTCTCCAGAGGTCAGCAGTTGAGGATCTGCCTGGACTACAAGCAGAAAAACAACACCAGCGGTAGTGAAGATGTAGCGAATTCGGAGTCAGAACTTAGAAAATTTTAGAGCCAACTCGAGTGAGATTACAATAGCCTTGTTCTGGCGCAATTGCCTATCGCTCTTGTTGATTCGGAGGCATGACTTGCATACGGTGTCCTGGACATTAAACGGAGGTCCTGCGCACGTCCTTTGATGTTCTGCACACTCCTACTAAGGTCCTGCACACGTTCCATGATGTCCTGCACTCTCCTACTGAGATCCTGCACACATTCTTCGACGTCCTGCACACCCCTTCTGGGGTCCTGCACACGTCCCATGATGTCTTGCCCACGTCTACTACGGTCCTGCACACGTACAATTATGTCCTGCACACTCCTACTGAGGTCCTGCACAGGTCCCATGGTGTCCTGAACACTCCTAATAAGGTCTTGCACACGATCCATGATGTCCTGCACACTCCTACTGAGGTCCTGCACAGGTCCCATGATGTCCTGCACACCCCTTCTGGGGTCCTGCACACGTCCCATGATGTCCTGCCCACTCCTACTACGGTCCTGCACACGTACAATGATGTCCTGCACACTCCTACCGAGTTCCTGCACAGGTCCCATGGTGTCCTGCACACTCCTACTAAGGTCTTGCACACGATCCATGATGTCCTGCACACTCCTACTGAGGTCCTGCACAGGTCCCATGATGTCCTGCACACTCCTACTGAGGTCCTGCACAGGTCCCATGATGTCCTGCACACTCCTACTAAGGTCTTGCACACGTTCCATGATGTCCTGCACACTCCTACTGAGGTCCTGCACAGGTCCCATGATGTCCTGCACACTCCTACTAAGGTCTTGCACACGTTCCATGATGTCCTGCACACTCCTACTGAGGTCCTGCGCACATTCTACGACGTCCTGCACACCCTACTGGGGTCCTGCACACGTCCCATGATGTCCTGTCCACTCCTACTACGGTCCTGCACACGTTCCATGATGTCCTGCACACTCCTACTGAGGTCCTGCACAGGTCCCATGATGTCCTGCACACTCCTACTAAGGTCTTGCACACGTTCCATGATGTCCTGCACACTCCTACTGAGGTCCCGCACACATTCTACGACGTCCTGCACACCCCTACTGGGGTCCTGCACACGTCCCATGATGTCCTGTCCACTCCTAATACGGTCCTGCACACGTTCCATGATGTCCTGCACACTTCCTACTGAGGTCCTGCACAGGTCCCATGATGTCCTGCACACTCCTACTAAGGTCTTGCACACGATCCATGATGTCCTGCACACTCCTACTGAGGTCCTGCACAGGTCCCATGATGTCCTGCACACTCCTACTGAGGTCCTGCACAGGTCCCATGATGTCCTGCACACTCCTACTAAGGTCTTGCACACGTTCCATGATGTCCTGCACTTTCCTACTGAGGTCCTGCACAGGTCCCATGATGTCCTGCACACTCCTACTAAGGTCTTGCACACGTTCCATGATGTCCTGCACACTCCTACTGAGGTCCTGCACAGGTCCCATGATGTCCTGCACACTCCTACTGAGGTCCTGCACAGGTCCCATGATGTCCTGCACACTCCTACTAAGGTCTTGCACACGATCCAAGATGTCCTGCACACTCCTACTGAGGTCCTGCACAGGTCCCATGATGTCCTGCACACTCCTACTGAGGTCCTGCACAGGTCCCATGATGTCCTGCACGCTCCTACTAAGGTCTTGCACACGTTCCATGATGTCCTGCACACTCCTACTGAGGCCCTGCACACATTCTACGACGTCCTGCACACCCCTACTGGGGTCCTGCACACGTCCCATGATGTCCTGTCCACTCCTACTACGGTCCTGCACACGTTCCATGATGTCCTGCACACTCCTACTGAGGTCCTGCACAGGTCCCATGATGTCCTGCACGCTCCTACTAAGGTCTTGCACACGTTCCATGATGTCCTGCACACTCCTACTGAGGCCCTGCACACATTCTACGACGTCCTGCACACCCTACTGAGGTCTCACATAGTCAACCGACACTTCAGCACATCCTGCGACGCCTTCTTATCGATGGTGCGCTTTGAACGAATACGCGCCGCGGTCAAGTACATCAACCCGCACAGCGTCCTCTTCCGAGCCGGACGTTCAAAGTACACCACCCTGGAGAGCAAGGTGTTTATATGGAGTGTAAAAACAATGACTGATAACGAAAAACCCACCATTTTCATAAACTATTCTTGAGAGGCCGGTTTCCGAGTTTCAAACGCCCGTTAGGGGCCCAGAAGTCATTATGGTGAGTTCTGACAATTATTTTCGTCATTCCCGTGGCCGATTACCTCTAGTCACAAATTTTCGAGCGATTTGGTCCACGCCTTCCAAAAAAATGGTTTTCGACGGACGGAGGTGGAGGCGGAGGCGGAGGCGGAGGCGGAGGCGGAGGCGGTGGCGGAGAACGTTTTTGCGTACTTTGAGAGGTCATAACTTTAGAAAGCGGGGACCAGTTGGGATGAAAAGTTGCACACATATGTAATTTCTTGCAGCGCGTCGAATAGTGTACAGCTCA
This sequence comes from Aplectana chamaeleonis, assembly GCA_029168955.1. NCBI lineage: Eukaryota > Metazoa > Nematoda > Chromadorea > Rhabditida > Cosmocercidae > Aplectana > Aplectana chamaeleonis. The sequence continues at coordinate 184,724 of JAPDOI010000587.1, forward strand.
TACCTCTGTTGACGGTATGAATAGGTGATCTCATTGTAGGGCATCCGCGCGGGAAGAGATCAAAGCCAACTCCTGGTGAGCGCTTCGCGCTCACCACAATTTCACTACATTTTAGAGCAATGCCAAATCCTTGACCTTTTCTGCGGAGCCCAACTTTCAGAAATTTGAATTCTTCAAGTGTTCGCCTCAAAAAGCGGAGAAGTGGATATGGCAAATCAGAAGAATAGTGTGTATTTTTTCCTGAGAATCGACAGAAAATGCACTTCGTTCTTTTTTTCTTGTTCGGTTTAGGCACCCCCCTTTGCCCTCTCTGCAACGTCCAATATGCACCCCCCTAAGGTTAACCGGGACGCGTGCCCAGCCCTGGTCGGCATGGTGGATCCTAGTGATACTTTGTGTTCCCCCTTGAAGGTTGACGCATATGTTATGTTATACATAGCATATGGCACCGAGCTTGCGCCAACCTTCAATAGGGAGCGCAAAGTGCATGTCACTAGGATTCATACCGACGGAAGCGTTGGGTCCGTTCTTGGCTTGCTTCCTCAAAAAAAAACATTTAAATCTCATCCGCGACTGGCGCGGGCGGTTTAAATCTCACCGGCGGCTAGCGGTATGATAAGCTGATCAGCTGCGCTCTTCTATCGGACTGAATCGATAAGGGAGCCGGTGCACGCGACTGCCCTCGCCAGCCGCGGGTGAGATTAAAATGTTTTATCTAGAGGAAGCGAGCCATAGACCTAATTATATATGGATTACACACGACCCCTCTTCTTCATCCAACGGACAACAAATCCTAGATTCGCGCCTTAGCCCATTCGGGACCACTCCGAAGAGGCTTACTTCTTTATTTTTGAGAAGGTTTCAGGCGCAAAATTCCGTACGTTTCAAGAACTTAGCAGGGTTACCACAATTGTGCGGTAAAAGAGAATTGGATGCTATCGGGGTCTATGCTCTCAAATGTTGAACGAAAAAACGACACTTTCTGCACACGATAGGTGCATGAGTTATAGGGCATAATGCATCTGAAAGAGACATTTTAATAATGTCATTGACTTTAGTCGTGTGAATTCGCATGCAGGGAAAACTTGATGTTCTCCGAACAACAGGTGGATATGACAACTGATCCGTGGAAGGCGTGAAATCTCGAGGAGAAGGATGTTGCTCACCAGATGTGGAATCGATGGGGAGAAAAAACTCCGCTCTCATAAAAAGGAGAACTCTGACACAAAGAATGTTAAACCATTCAGAGGTAGGCAAAACTAATTCATGCACAAGGATGTCCAAAAATGCATGCGGGCAGATAGCGTGTTTTTGTCTCCGCAACCAAGGGGATGGAAGGATATGTATGGGTGGTACAGAAGAAAACAGCACTTTGTCATCAGGGAACCAGCAAAAAGTAGCTTAGATGAAGACTAAACAGCTGGGGATATACAAGATTGATGTGATTTTTTCAAGAGAGGAACACGTCTGGCCTGATGTACCTCTTATAAAGACTAAATCCAGCACGCTGAGGGCAAATATGGGTGATCTGCATTTACGACCAGTTTCTTAACGTTGAAATGTATAGACTGAAGAGTTGTTGAGCCTAAATGAAAGCCGCGTCAAGGTCATCATCGGAGCAGAGCACTGTGCTCAACTAACGCCGGAAGCCCAATACGCAAGGAAAAACAGGTTTTCAGATCCGTTCTGAGAAATCCCGACGTTCATAATCGAATGACGAAGCGTTTTCTCTAGCTTTGCAAATCTCCTTCTAATAATCCACATGGTTCGGAACGGAGCGCCCATTTCTATCAGAAGATATCCGTACAAAGTGTATTCATTCATACATAGGCATGCATCACATGATGTCCTTGGATGTCGTTTCGGGAAAAGTGCTGTGTCAAGAAAAAACTGCTGACACACGATGGACGCCAGCGAGGCGGTACAGGAGCTGTGGCGGTGCGACACCTCATGCGCGCGAAAAACGCCACAAACGCTGTTTTTTCAAGATTCCGGCACGGTATTTGCGTTCCATCATATTATTACTACAGTGGACTTCATTTTGTTTGACCACATAATCAATTTAATTGGTCACTTCAGTGGTAAACAAGCTGCAGTGGACTAAAGCGTACAGATGATCGGGTACTCTTTCGGATAGGGGAACCCATTTTCCGCCACAAGTTGCTCCCTCGCGTCAAGCGTTGATGTACTGTGCTTATCTGGGCCAAATTCCGGTCCGCAATTGCGTCTCGACACGCTTTGCGGCCACACGCGCTGGAGTCAGTCGAGTTTCCAGCGCCAAAGCCGACTCGATATGGCTTTTTTTATACAGTTTTCTCCAATTTCCTTTACTTTCCAGTTTCTGAAACCCACCTAGAGTCAACAGATCGGCGGCTGCGGCGCTGGAAACTCTTCCGACTCGAATGCGCGCGGCCGCAAAGCGTGTCGAGACGCGATTGCGGACCGGAATTCAGCCCAGAGAAGCACAGTAATGCGTCGACTTCGTTGTAGAGATCTTCGCTATGGCACATACGCTGCCCCAGATTTACAAGCAAACGTCTACTTATACAGCTTCCTCCCCCTGCAACCAAACCTCTTCTTCAGCGTCTTCGATGCTGCGCACGTCTCCGATCCGTAAATAGCTTTCGCATATCCTCCGGATAGGGCGAATATCAGGTACAATACCACAGCTATCCAAGGGAAAAAATGGGTGAAATTGCCAAAGTGGGCAACTAAACTGTTTTTCTACAACGACTCGCTTCAGAATACTCATTTTCGAATTTTAAAAACGTTAAGAT
>JAPDOI010000587.1:190000-240000 GCA_029168955.1 Aplectana chamaeleonis
TGGTCAGATTGAGGTCAATGAGTCTTCAGATTCGTCACCCTGAGAAGATTATACAGTAGTGCAGAATTGAGAGTGCTAACCTGTAGTCACAGAAAGAAATTGACTGGTACAAAGGTAGCAATCATTTCAATTCATAGTCTTGCGCCTTCAATCAGCGATTCGGGCCAAAAATTACGCTTTTCTTCTAATGAAGAGTGCCTAATGATAAGAGGAAGTGAAGCAGCAAGAGGCCCTCGAAAGACTGCGGTAAAAGGGAATATCCCGACTGCACCTAAACAATGGAAATGAGTGAAAATACAACGGCGACAAGTACACGCTCATCTAAATTTAATGAGCTTGCAGATGTGAGCGTATCCATATTCAAGAATGCACATAAAAAACGGAGAAGGCTGTAGTTGAGCTAAGATATATCATAGTTTGAAGGCTCGTGATGGCCCAGAATGATGAAAACGATTGCTTGCCCCCCGGGGATGGCCAAGAAAACACACACTGGTGAATTCGATTTGCCCACGACCGCATCCAAAACAACAGGTAATCGAGTTGGATTCTCTTATCTAGAAGCATAGGTGCCGTAATGCCGTAGCCCTAGAATCAGCCTCAGGGTATACTGGATGCAACGTACTCAGTACCCGAGAAGTGACATGATGAAAATGGAAAGGACTTTCTCAGTGTGTGGTCAATCTCAATCACCCGGGAAAGGCTCACATCATTGAACAAAAGACATACTCTGTGGCTCCTGATGCTACTTCGGCCGCCACTGAAATCAAAATTCTAGCTATAACACTTTCCATAATGAACAACAAATCGAAACAGAAGAAGCAATGCTTTGCATTATTATTGGGTTCGTGATCATATTCTCAAGGTGCTTCGAGGCCTTCCGTAGAATGTGAAGTAACAACTGTACTCTATAACAGATGTGATAGAGAGGACCAAAAATGAACTATGAAAAACCCAATATCTCTAACAAACCATAGATTCTATCCGGTAACAGAAATATGCACATAATATAATCTTCGACTTCGAACCATAAAGAGTCAAGAAAGGTAGATTCCTCTGACTATGCGAGCGCTTTAGGTCGATTTAGCAACTTTCAGCGGAACTTATTCCATTTAGGTGTACTTCTGAGGACATTTATTTTGAGTGTAAAAAGTCTAGGCACATATGTAGTTGCAACAGAGGTTTCCGGATCGGGTTAAATTCTCAAATGGTAGAAATGGCACCCGTAAGGCAAATTCAGAGTGTGTAGATTGAAATAGAGAATATGAAGATCTTAACGATGAATATTCGATATCGAATTTTCGAGCTCGCATTAGCAGGAACGTTACTTTACCCTATTGACCACGTTCTGGATATGTAGTTTCTGACACCTTTGGCAAATAACAGTTTCAGATCAGGCAAATCGGGAGCGATATATTGCTTCGGGTTAGAAAAAAACAATTACAAGTGAATGAATCCTGGTTGAATTCCGTCTGAACATCGTGACAAATGGGTACGCCTTATTATTAGGACGGTGCCACTCGCCGAACATGCAGACTGAGCCGCCAAAATCTTTCCATTACGTCGGGCGAGTCAAGCCATTACTGGGAAAAAGCAAAACGTTTGGGAGACCTCCGCATAAGAGACCACACCCAAACCTGAAATAGCCCAACAACCTTGAAAATATTATTTTTTAATTGGAAAAGAGTACTCTAATTCGTTTAAGGCAGCAAACACGCTCGTAAACGTGAATGAGATAACTACGGGCATATAATGGCATGGCTCAGTGCACAACGCCTACGCATTTTGAAGCGTCAAAAACGACCCACAATGACGCTACATGAATCAGAAGTTGGCCCGCCCCCTGTAATTGCGTCCTCCTCCAAAACAGGGGTTCTGGGCCATTCCCATCATCAGCGACGTTTGTGGGTGGTACAGTAAGTACAATCAGTGAACCACATACATCGACGACGGTGGGAGAGGCCCAGCACCCCTGTTTTGGAGGAGGACGGAAATACAGGGGGCGGAGAAATACAGGAACGGGGCCCACCTCTTACCCGTGTAGTGTCATTGTAGGTCGTTTTTGACGTTTCAAAATGCGGGAGAGTTGTGTTCTGAGCCATATCATGCTATTTCCGTAGTTATCTCAATCACGTTTACGAGCGTGCATCCTGCCTTTAAAAGCGACCACACACGGCTGGCGACTTCTTTCCTTAACACAAGTTTCAATTAGTAGAAAATTGCCAGTGTTGATTAAACAGGCTCACGACAGAGTACGTGTTGGAACACGTTTCACCCATATTACAGGGCAGTAGTGAGTTAGTGTAAGGATTTGAAGTCGGTTTGAATAGATCCACGTTTGATACAGTGCTGCAGACACGCCAAGGCATGCAATATAAATTCTGTCCGAATGAGGATGTCCATCCGCCCACGCGGTCGGCCTGCGTGTTGCTCGGTAGCCGCGAAGGGAGTTTCCGAACCTGCGAATCGATTAGCAGGAATATCAGACGAATGAAGAATAATATCCCAGCCAGCTATATCTCCGTCGCGGGCAAGGTCCTCCAGAAAATGCCTCCGTTACGGCCTCTCGACACGCACGCCGACCGCGTGGGCGGACAGACTCATTCGGAGAAGCTTCACAGCGGAATCCTTCGAACACCAGTTCACTGCAGTGGCGAATTTCTATGCCTTGGAACCATGCGCTGAGTCACAGACCGTAGCTCAAAGGGCAAGGTCCACTGAATTGAGCCCGTAACGCATTAAAGGATTATGTCTCGACAGGAAACAAGGCTGAGTGACGTGGCTTACTAATGAACTAGAACTCCGATTCCACCCTACAACCAGACCTCGGACACTGCGTCACCACTAAGATTTCGTTATCACGCAAAGTAGGAGAGCAGTCGATACAGGAAAGACACGGTCTCAGATAGCACTTCGTGTACATGATACTTTCTAACGCCTACTCTGACTACCGGTCGTTTTTTTGCCATGTAACTGTCTATACAATTTCTTATTCCAGAAAAGAGTGCTCTTCAAAAACACCATGGCTAAAGCCTGCATACATAAATGGTTCGACTAACCTGGGAATGAGAGTGTCTGTTGGAACTTTGGATTGAGGTTGCGACGATGGACCTTGGTGCGTTCACTCTTTGATACGTCTTCCAAGAAGAAAACTCTCACGTACGGATCGGAGCTACCTGAAACACACAACTGCAATTGTGGGGTGTGCGACTCCCCCCCCCCTACTGAGCTGGATGTGAGTCAAATGGAACTGCAACGCAATTGCCACTTCAAGAAACAGAAAAAACGCTGCCTGCGGAAAACGATAATTTGTTCACATCCTGCTCAGAATGTAGTTAATGTAAGCTGCAATAATCGGGTCCGAAATACTTATGTGGAAGGAAACTTTTTTTGTGCCATCATTATACAACTCAAGAACTGCTAATACGGTACATACTACTTCAAAGAACGCAAAACCTGTACACATATCTGCTGATGGAAAAAATTATGTTCGCAAGGCAACAAAATGATATACGAAGGTGTTTTGAGGTACTTACACACATCATCAGTCGCTACTGCGAATCTTCAATGAGCTAAGAGCCAGTTGCTAGAATATTTCGCTTTAGAACGTAACAAAATGAATTCTTCTAACTCTGCCTGACTACTGACTACTTTTTGGCTATTCTACTGTGAGATCACGACTACCGAATCTATAAATGGATTTCATGGGTGCAGTAAGTATCCAAATTATAGTTGTACAATTTCGAAAAAAATGTCGAACGATCGAAAATCTAATTTTTTTCGTTCGAAATATTCTCGAACGAATTAAAAATGAGAAAATTTTGTTCGAAAAAATTTTCGAACGAACGAAAATCGAAAAATTTTCATTCGAAACAATTTCGAACGAACGAAAAATGAAAAAATTTCCTTCGACGAAATTTCGAACGAACGGAATCTGAAAAAAAAATTCGTTCGACGGATTTTCGAACGAACGAAAACGAACGAAAAAAATTTTGAAAAATCTTTTGAAATTTTTTCGAAAATTTCATTCGTGTACAACTATAATCCAAATGTGCCCGTTTGGTACGAAATGCATTTTTGCTCGCGGTCCGTCCGTCTCATTTTCAGAGCAGGATAATACTCCTTTTAGCGTTCTCAAGACCCTTTGAACGTCAAAAAACATTGATTCGGCCAAGAATGATGGGACAAGAGAAAAATGGGTAAAATAAGTCTGATCGAGAATTGTTTAAAAGCTACTAATTCCATATGGAAAGCGGACTTGTAGGAGGCGAATGGCAGTAGGCTACATGCACATATTTCCTAACACTTCCTTAATTAGGTCCTTCTAAAAACAATAAAATCCCAAAGATTCCTATGGAAATTATTAGGAGAAATTTTTGTGCTTAGCACCCTAAATAACATCTAGTTGAAATTTTTGAGCCGAACCCTGGGAAAAAGTTTTTGAAGTCCCTAGAAATTCTCCGATACCCCAAAACCTTTTCATGAAGCTATCAGAATGTTTTTGTTGGTGTCTGAGAAGAATTTTGTGCAAGGACTACTTATGTTCTGTCAAACACCTACAACTATCAAAACACGGTTTCGCAAAACCTAACGGGAAGGTAAAAGCTAACTTATAGTAAAAGAAACTTAGTCAGAGGCGAGGCCGCGTTTGCCTGATGAGCATTTGGGGGTTTTCGCGTCCAAGTTTCAGTCCCTACGATCAAGCTCTATTTCCATGATTTGGTATATTTGCGTCACAGAGCCTGTCGCTGCCCTCAGGTACAGGTCACTGGTCAAACTTGAATTTGGACCAATCGTGGACCTGTTGCTCAGGGCATGATAGGCTCTGCAATGCAAGTATACCAGAGGTCTAAAGCCTCTTTCGCAGTTGGCCGACCGACGTCGGACGACTCGTTATCGGATGTGGAACATCTATCTACCCTGTCCATCTTATCTATCTCACCTTATCAGCTCATTTGATAACGAGTCATCCGACGTCGGTCGGCAAACTGTGAAAGAGGCTTAATACAGATAACTCGCGATCAGCACAATCGATTGACAGTTACAGCCGGTCCGGATCGGGTTGGTACTTTGCATCCTTGTTTTACGTGGCCTCGAATTCGCTGCTCGTATGTTATTAAATATGCGCATCGAGTTTGCGTAGACTCCCGCCGCCAAGAGGCGCGGCAGCATGCAAATGAGGATGATCAATCTTGCTGCGTTGCCTGATGGATACACTCCCACTGCATGATGCCGTCCCTTTAAAGGCAGTGTTCACGATTAGAAAGTTGCCCGTTTTTTGGCTAAAACGTAAGCTTCAGGTCCTCCTAGAACACTAAGAACAGAAGTGCGACGAAAAACGGTCGGGAAGTAGGTCAAAATCCCGCGGTCCCGCAGGCGCTGCTGTCACGAACAGGGTCGAGTGATCGATCCTCGCCCAAGGTTAACCAAGCCTTCTATCCCTCCGTGGTTGGTAAATTAGCACCAGACTTGCCTGAGAAGATAAAAACACTAACTTGAACTTTGGCTGGTCCCCGAAAGTCATTGTGTAGGCTATACACATTCAAAAGCCTCTACGATTCTGAATGGAAGTCGAATGTGGGGTGCATCCTAAGAGGACTGATATACGCCAAGAACTTCATACTTTAATATTTTTTAAAGAATTCTCGGTGCAAGAAACAGAAGGCAAAGCCTCGTATCTAAGCTTTTTGAAGGGCGAAACCATTTTCCCGACGTCAAGTTCGATACGTTGTACGCAGTCCCCCTGCGTACAACGCATCGAACTTGACGTCGGGGAAATATACAATCAGGCATAATTCTTTTTTTCAGAGATTTCTTCGAATAGTTTTTCTCTGGTATTTGAATGTTCTGTGGTGACTTTTCCCCATTAACCTCTTTTTAGTGGACTAACCTAACCAAAAACATCAAAAACTATAATAAGGTTTTTTATCGTGAACACTGTCTTTAACGGCGTGACTCTTTTCGGGCCCTTATGGTTGGGATGCTCGAATATCGACTTTTACAGAGATGTTCAAGGTGGTTACATCTGGGTTCATCAACCTAGGTTGTGGTATCATTGCGATTCCTTCTTCAATACGGTATACAGTTTGCTCGTGAAATTAGCTGAGGTCTTGTTATGCTGTTCAATTGCCAGCTGGCTAGTTTCCCACAGACCCGTTGCCAAGGTTTGTTGTGCAGAGGGACGTAGAGTAGCGGATCAAAAGCTCACAACTTTTCGTGGAATAGTTTTAGCTGTAACATATGGAAAAACAAGGGTGACTGCAACAGCTCACTAAAATGTGAGTGTCGTGATCTCCATGTTAACTTACATACTAGGAACTGCTTCAAACATCCCGTGGAGATTTCGAAAACCATATTGTCGTTGCTGTAGGTCCGCAATAGTACATGAATAACCCGTGCTTGGAATTCCCTAAATGGCTGCGGGGATTTCAAAAAATGGCATTTCCAATGCTTAGCGAAAAGGTAAGGGTACCTCCATCAGGGAATTTTTAGGGTGTCCAGAAAACATTTCTCGGATTCGGCTGAAAACTTCCAACTTGGGGTCATTTAGAGCGCTGAACCCGAGTCTGGGGTCTAATCCTCACCAGACTTAGGGTTACTGTAGGTTACGCTAAGCATAATACCTTTTGACTGGCGTTACTTACCTTAAAGTTTCGAAAATCGAAAAATGCACCTCAAATTCGTGCTTCGCGTCCAAATTAACAACGCTAGTGAAAATTGGAGTCTAATCCGAGACTTTGACCGAGCTGCCGTATACCCACCGTAATCCATCGTAATCTATCGAAAGTCGATAAGCGGGTTGCAGATTCGCGTTCATTCGTGTTAGGCAGCCCGAATAACCCCTATGAACACATTTTGAGGCGACCTCACCGTAGCATTCTCGGAATCGTCTAAAGTCGCGTTTGGCCCGCAAAATTTCCCCATTCTGAAGCTTCGGACAAAATCAGACGGAATTTTTCAAAATATTGTCAAATGGACCTCATATTCGTAAAAAGCACCTAAAACAACACCTAGAAAAACGTTTTAAGCTCAGTCCGAGACAATGTTTCGAACAACCTGAAAATTGCCATTCGTGTCACCCTTTTGGGGTGGCGGGCGTTCTGTCTCAGCTGGCAGGAGCCTGGGCCAGGTGCGAGAGTCGTTAACGAGGTGCTAACGATGGCGAGACGTCGCGCTGGCTAATTGCCTCTCTTTACTCACCGCAATAATCTGCCAATGAGACACCAAATGCTATACACTGAAGAAATTGAAGAAATTATAACACTGTATTATGTAAAATACAAACATTTATAATCAACATTCTGTAACATTCATTGTATTACAATGGTAGGGAATATAAGTTTTTTTTTTCAAAATTTCGAATGATTTGATAAACGTGAGGAAAGTGTTTCAAATCTGTTGAAAAGGACGAACGAAGTTATTTTCAAGCTGTACCACACAATAGCCGGAATCAGTGGCTCAACCAAATAGGTAGTTTTTTCAGAAGTGGATTTCTCTACTACAAACTAGGAAGAAACAAATATACCCTCACGTGAGCATTTTTCCCTCGAGAACACCAATAATAAAATTATTTGAATTTTTATTCGATTCGGTCCCTATTCCTCAGCTTATTTATTTATTACACATACCCAAACACATGCTTGCTATCCTCTTCTCCTTAATTTCACATTTTTACCAATGTCTTTTTGTAACTCACTTGAAATTCAGCACTTAAAGGCAGTGTTCACGATAATCTTCAATTTCGAGATTATTCGCTATATTGATTAAGTGACACCCGAGTAGAACTAAAACAACGTAGAAATTGAGAAAAACATGTCAGAAGTATACGAAATCCTTAAGTATCACCCCGCCTTTTAGGTATCACAGGAAGTGTTTGTTGTGACAATGAAATATTTTGTGGACCCGTCCTTGACAATTCTCTACTCTCTATTGCTCCATTCTTACCTTACGGCCCTAACTAATCCTGTTATGCCTAAAATATTCGCCTATTTTCGATTGACCCAAATTTCCACCGGTGACAACCGTCATGAACATGTCCATCCAACCGGACAACTGGTACATGTTATAGAATAATGTCACTGAAATGCGACGTTTTAAAACGTCTTTCGCCGTTTCTTCATAATTTTGGTAACACTTGGAGGCCAACTCATTGTTTTATGTGAAAAACTTGTGGGCGAAAATCATCGTAAACACTGCCTTTAAATACAAACGACTCATTTCGTTGAGCTACTGATTTCGGCTATTGTGTAGGACAGCTTGAAAATATCTTCGTTCGTCCTTTTGAACAGATTTGAAACATTATTCTCGAGTTTATTATTATTAAATCATTCGAGAATTTGAAAAAAAACCTGTATTTCCCACTATTGTAACACAATGAATGTTGCAGATTGGTGACTATGAATGTTTGTATTTGACGTAACATGGTGTTATATTCTCTTCAAATTCTTCAGTGGATAGCATTTGGTGTCTCACTGGCAGATTACTGCGGTAAAGAGAGGCAATTAGCCAGCCCGACGACTCGCCACCGTTAGCACCTCATTAACGACTCTCGCGCCTCGCCCAGGCTTCTGCCAGCTGGGGCAGAAGGCCACGGAGCCCTTTATTTTTGTCTACGCAGAGCTACGAAAATGTCCCTTTGTGGAAATCTCCTGTAAATCTCTGAGGCATTTAGGGGATTCGGAGAACTGACTATCAATGCCGTGTCCCCCACCTAGAACAATCTACACATGGTTTTATAGAAGCCCATGGGAATTGTAAGGTAAGCGCTAGTTAGACGACTGATCACAAAGGGGTATATGACGTTTTTGAAAGCAAGCACGTGGGATTGTGAACGATTTTTCTAGTGAACAGCCTCCTTTTTGAAAGTTTTTGCAAAGGCGAGGTGTATTCGTTACATCGACTAGGACACAAACTTCAGGCAGCCAGCCCCTCAATGCAACACACTGGCGAAGGCGCCAACCAATTACCACTCATTTCTCTCTTCTTGGAAAGCAAGGAAATCGTAGGCAGCTGAATTTTAGTCCTCGTAATCGTTCCCATTGCAACTCGGCGATTACTAGGAGGCAGCATTCATTTATCAGTTGAAAATTTGCAGGTTGTCCGCAAGGACTAAGGAAAGTAATATCCGAATTGAAAACTCCTTGATAATTTTTTTGAAGTTTTCCTCCTGCACAGCACAACGGAAACAGCAGTTGCTTTTTTTGCGACGCATTGTTTGCTGGGCAGTATTCATGAACGAGTTACTCGCTTGATATGAGAAAATGTTATTTAGAACCTCTCCATTTCCTGTGATCTAAACCCTCATCTCGCTATTACATTGAAGAGCCAGATGGAGGTACAATATCGCCCCTATCCTTTGGTCATTGGGCGCGCTAGAGCGCCGGAGCGCGCCGTTTGGACTTGTTTTTGAATAACTCGCTTCAAAGAGGTCCAATCGAAAAATGGAAGACAAATTCGTATTGAGCATCCAAAATGCGATCTAGTGAATGTGTAAAATTCTGAAATGGGACTCAGTGGAAGATTTTGGGTTACGGTAGCAATTCCATTGACCGTCGTGTCCAAATGGGGCTGGCGTTTAAGTGTTGCGATAAGTGGATTTTCTCGACGTTTTCTCGTATTTAGCACGATCATATACCATTTGTTATCCTCTGCATTTCTTCTGATACATTTTGACATCGAAAAAATTTACAAAATTTCATAAAAAAGTCATTTTTCCTAACAAATCATGGATTTAATGTGGCAAAATCACGAAGTTCTTCTATATTAGTGACTTTTCTGAGATAAAATGCAAGACTTTGAGGAGAATTCAGGCTCTAAAAGTTAAACGGAAACCGCGCCTTGAAATTGCGTTAATTATTTGATTTCACATTCAAAAAAGGTAGGTATCAGAGCGCATTTCAACAAACATGAAAAGAATTCGCTTTGCATTCTTTGCTTTTTCTCCTCATAGGAAAAAATCATGCCCACATTCAGCCAGTATATAGAAATGCACCAAAAAATGAACAGTTTAAAAAAATTTCATTCAAAAATTTAAACTTTTTTAACGGGACCAATTTCAATTTCCATGCTGAAATACTCCTCGAGTTCTATATTTTTCGTGTATAGCGCATGAAATTGTTTTGAAAATATAGAATTCCTAACCCTTACAAACTACCGTAACCCAAAATCTTCCACTGAGTACCATTTTAGAACTTTATTCGTTCATTAAATCGCATTTTTGATGCTGATTCCGAATTTGGCTTCCATTTTCCAATTGGACCACTTTGAAGCGATTTATTCAAAAACGACGCCAAACGGCGCGCTCCGGCGCTCTAGCGCGCTCAATGACCAAAAGATAGGGGCGGTACATATAGTATAGAGCACAGGAAATTCGGAGATTTCGAGTAATATTCACCATTACCACGCGGTGAAGCCTTCATGAAAACACCCCTGGTGAAACCAACAGGAGAAGTGCGTTTCATTCATTGATCCCAATTACAATCGGTTTTGCTTCGTCTCCCACAACCCTGAATCCCCGTTCGCCTTGACGACACGAAGCTTCCAAGCTGCATGAGAAGGCTTATTCTTCGGATCAAATCAGGATAATTGTAGGAACATCCGTACGTAAGCTGAGCTTGTTCGGCGGGATTATGTGTGACCGGCATACGCACACATACTAGATGCCTTCTATGCCACCAGGAGTGCAGCTACGCAAAGAATGAGAATGCATTATAGCAGAGGTTGTATAGATAACGACACCACCGATGAGTTCATCTACGATACTCTTTGAACGGAAACTCAATACGAATCTCGAATATCCCAGCGTATTCTATCGACACTACTATACCGCCGCTATTCAAGGAAAAAATGGGCGAAGTGGGCAAAGCGGGCGACTGAAGCGTCTTTCAACCACAACTCGCACCAAATGCTCCGTTTTCAGTTTCGAAAACGCCGAAACGCACAGCATGTCGTGATATAATCGATCGTGTTAAAATAATTAGCGAAATTTGAGGGCAACATTATTTTTCAAGACGGAATACATTTCTATTTTAACCATGCTAGAGGTCGCGTACGGTTGTTTTTGATAGAATAAGATCGTTATCTTGTGATAACATTATCAAATTCATATTTAACTCCATCTTAAAAAAGCGTTTTCATGAGTGAACTCCAATTTTGTATCATATAGTTAGATAGATTGTGGCACGGTGAACATTTTGATGTTTTCATAATTGAAAACGGAGCACTTTGAAGCGTGTTGTGGTCGAAAGACGCTTTAGTTGCCCACTTTGCCAATTTTTTCCCTTGGATAGCGGCGGTATTGCACATCTGAGTGAGGCTTGAACTTCCTTCTCTCTCACCGGTAAAAAATAAGGCTTATCAAAAATGGAAGAATATTTCAGGCAAAACAGTATTAGTTTGGGTCTGAAGGAAAGTACGAAGCAACAGAGAGTAGAGAATTGCAAAAGACGATTTCACAAAATATTCGATTGTCGCAACGAACACTTCCAGTGAGACTCAAGGGGCGGGGTGAAATTTGAGAATTTCGTGCCTTTCTGGTGCGTTTTTCTCGATTTTCTCGTCATTTCAGTTCTACCACGGGCCAAACAATGGGATCAGCCATTGATCTCGAAATCGAAAATTATCGTGAACACTGCCTTCAAAGGAAGTGTTCACAGTGAAAAAGATGCCCTTTTTTTCGCAGAAACCAAAGCTTGGGGTCCCTGTAAGAAGAATAGGGACGTAATTACTACGAAAAACGGCCAGGAAGTGGGTGAAAATCTCGTGCACCAGCCAAATCCTTGTATCACCCGGCCGTGTCATACAACAGTTGTCCTGCGCTCAGTTCGCCACATGAATAGTTGCCAAATTTTCGAACATTCTTTATCCCGTAAAATTCTGATATACGAGCATTTGCATTTAACCATAATATTTTCAAAGAATTATGGGTACAGCAAACAGAAAATAAATCAACTTCCTCACAAATTCGAGAAGCAAAACCCTTTTAGACGGTTGGTTCGACGTTTTGTCCAAGGAACGCAAAACACCAAACAGGCGGAATTAAATATTTTAGAGATTTCTTCAAATAGTTTTTTTCCGCTACATGAGAGTTCTTTGGGAACTTTCCCCTATTAACCTATACTTCGTGGACTTGCCTATTCAAACCCATCAATTTTAGGGTACACCCCGTTGGAAGCATCAAAAACCAGCCATAGTGATCGTATTCGAACGATCAATCTGGACGAGTTTGGATTAAAGGCAGTGGTCGCGATGAAAACCGTTATCCAAAAAACTATAACAATCAGCGCGGTGAAAAACGGGCTAGAATTAGAGTTTCTGGGGCCCAAAGATGCCAGTTCGTGCACACGTGCACAGCGCCGCAAAAAAAGATCGCCGCCTCATGCTGAGCAGTCAAAAATCATCGACATTCAGAGGAATAAATAAAGTCAAACTTACGTAATGAAAAGAGTTTACCAATGAAAGCAAGCACTATAGTTAATATTTTTGACTAGATGAGTCTGAAGGATAATGTTCATTGATTGAAATTTAATTTCAAGCCAGCTGATGTTCTTGATATCAGAGATCATCGCTGCCGATGATGTGGAGTGGGCTCGTCCACCAACAAAAGACAAGAAAGTGTAGGCTTCAAATTTAACCCGAACCAGCGGTTTTTCCTTGATTTTTTCTCATTGGTCCTACTTCTCCAAAACCAGAGAAGGGTTTAGAGAGGAAAAGAAGACAAGCATATTTCATCGCGACCACTGCTTTTAAGTGGTGAAGTTGACGAAGCCCATGGACGGAGTAAACGAATTTTTCGGAATTAATACTGCTAAGATTTAGTAGCTTTGACTCGTTTTTAACGCTTCTAATAGCGCAAGCGTTGTACTAGGGGTCATAGGACCCCAGCAACGTAGTTGTCCCAACAAAGTTTTCGAGCATATCTGCTGCCTTCAAAGGCAAAGTCCAACCTCAGAATCGTTCTTCTGCTTTTCTGTTTATGTTGCTTATTTCAAAGACGGTCTTACGCTGATTCCAATCATGTCTGTGGCATCGTACAAAAACCACAAAAGCCCATGGGAAGAGAGTTGTGGCATCCCCCCCCCCCCTCCCCCACCCCGAGTTATTTCCAAAAACTTAGCGACGAAAGCAGAGTGGACTTGTGATTCCCGGCATTTGAAGGCGATTCATGCTGGCAGTTTTTAATAAAAAAAAAACAGGATGAGAATAGAGGTAAGAACGGGGCTTTCGATCAAAAACCATCGCTTATCTCGCCACTGTTTAGCTCGAAAGGTCGTCAAAGAGGGCGTGTCAAAGTGGCACCTTGCTGTGGACGCGCCAGGGCATCTTCTTCCTATATCTTGCTGATTCGGGGGAATTGAGGGCTTGCACTTGGCAGGTGTCATATAGGGTTGATCCAATTCACAACTGTGTGAAAATCTCAAATTTCGTCTCTGGGGTTGGACTGTGCGCGTAGTTGCAACTAGTCATTAATACCGAATTTGTCATATTGAAGCACCTCCGTCCACCCCTTTTCCGTTCCCGCCCCTCATGCAAACTCCTCCGGATAGCTGGCTCGAATACAGTCACTTTGCTAGTTTTATATGTTTTCTACGACGTAGGCGTCCTAGTAGAGACCGTAGGAGTCTCTTGACTTTGGTATCTCAAGCGTTGTGTCACCAGCTTCGCTACTTCAACCGGGCGGGCATGATGCGATGTAACTCGCCCACTTCTACTACAATAAAAAAACTACCCGTCGTCATTCCTACATTTGCATTGCGTTTTGGTTCGGTTTTTGTCGGTCAGTTTCCAATACGACCAGCTCTAAACCTTCGATTCATGTCATAAAATCTACATCATTTTCAAGCGTGCATGCTGCTTTTAGATACTTTCTCTCTCTGGGAAAGATTCATTTCTGCGTCATATCCATCTCTGTTCCTGACGGGAGGTACCGCATAGCTGTTCAAGAGGGTCCACTCCTTCCGCTCCTTCACTTTACGGTTGGTTGAACCGTGCGCGTAGAAAAATGTTTACCTGTGATATCCTTGACGGGCAGATCGACGGCTTCGAGGAGATGCACATGAACAGTGCTAATTTCCTTCTCAAACGCCACGGAGAAGTTCAACTTTCCTCGATATTCCGACACAGATTCCGGCTTGAGGGTGTCGATCACGTGCTGGGACTGTAACAACTATTATTGTCTACATACATATGAGCTTCCGACTTTACGGAAATGAAGGATTTCTCACATGAGGAACTTCAAATTGACGAGGTAAGCTTTGAATAGTACGTGAAAGGCCGCATTGATGAGGCCTGGCCACAGTTGTTGGGTTCCTTTTCAGCTACTACCTACTCTTATACCTCTATTTCTATCCCACCCCAGAATAAACGTGCTTCAATATTGCATGATTAGCACTTCTGACTAATAAATGAGCTACTTGCTCTTGTTGTGTTTTCTCCTGTCCGCTATTAGAGTCACCTACTACAGAGGTGCAAAAAAGTGTATCATCAATCTATGGATGTGGGGAAGCCGAGCATAGCTTTGTTGGGTGGAGCCATGTACTCCACCAACCTTCACCCCTGGGCAGGTGAAGTGGGGAACCTTCACCATTGGGAAAACCGGTGACAACCAGCGAAACGCTCCGAAAAAGAGTGAAAGTGAACCAACACTCATGCAAGTCATTTTCAAGATTGAGTGGGTGTCACTGCCAGTTTTTCGACCACAACTTTTTTTACCCTGGAAGATAGCCCTTTGGGGAAGGTTGTTTTTGGAATTCCCATGGAATTCTGCATCGAATAGCGTTTTCACTTTCAAAAAATACGTTCCCCTTCTCCCAGCCGATTTCAGTTTATAAAGTGGTTTTTTTAGCCTGAAATTATCGGTTTTTCGTCCATAACTTCTTTGTGCTTGCAGATAGAGCTTTGGTGAAGGTTGTTTTCAAAATCTCGATGAAATTCTGCGTCGACTGGTAATTCTAGTTTGGAAAAATATTTTCTCGATCCTTCAGCCTAATTCATTTTACGAAACACTGGTTTTTCGCTTATAACTCTTCAACCGTTGGAGATAGTGTCCTAGTGAAGGTTGTTTTCAAAATCTACGTAAAATTTTGCATCGAATGACATATCGGGCTCCTAGCTTTGCTTGCCCCATAAGCCAGCCAGGTCGGTGGAGCTGAGCTCCATATTTATCTCCAAGGGTGCTCTCGCCTCTATGGTGTAAGTGGGAGACGCAGAGTTCTCCTAGAGCCCACAACGAGACTCGGCTCCACCGACCTGGCTGGCTTATGGAGCAAGCAAAGTTAGGAACCCGATATATCGTTCGACGCAGAATTTTACGTGGATTTCAAAAACAGCCTTCACCAAAACCCTATCTTCAACGGTTAAAGAGTTATAGGCGAAAAACCGGTGTTTCGTAAAATGAATTAGGCTGAGGGATCGAGAAAATATTTTTCCAAACTTGAAACACCAGTCGACGCAGAACTCCATCGGTGGCTTGGGCAACTTCAATCAAGTGATAGTAGGAATGGAATGCACAGTGAGCTCGGATGCGGCCTATATCTGACGAATGGGCCAGAATTA
The DNA here is from genome assembly GCA_029168955.1 of Aplectana chamaeleonis. Lineage (NCBI taxonomy): Eukaryota > Metazoa > Nematoda > Chromadorea > Rhabditida > Cosmocercidae > Aplectana > Aplectana chamaeleonis. The sequence continues at coordinate 205,550 of JAPDOI010000587.1, forward strand.
AGCCATCCAACCTTGTATACGGCAATTTTATTATAGCCTAATGTGTGCAGAGCATATGAACTCACTCCAGCTGCTCCGAGTAGGAGGTTACAGGTAGTTTCAAATGGTTTTTTCTTTTTTTCCTGGAATATAAGAAGGCCCGTAGGAAAAACCTAACATAGATTATTGTTACTCTATCCATCCCCCACAACTCTCAGAATAACCTTTTTCAGGACGGAACCCAAAGCTTACGTTTTTGCCGAAAACGGGCAACTTTTCTATCGTGAACACTTCCTTCAAGGGCACAATCCAAGCTTAGGGGCGAGATCTGAGATTTCGTTATTATTGTAAAGTAGACCCACCCCATACAACACATGCCAAGTGCGAGCTCTCAATTTCAACGAATAAGCGAGATATAGGAGGAAGCCACCCCCTGTGGCGCCCACATCTTGAAGCCACTTTGGCACACCCCTTTTACAATCATTCGAGCTCAACAGTGACGAGATGAGGGATGGTTTCCGATCAAGAGCCCCGTACTTCCTGTTTTCCTTAGGGTCTCTCTTTATTCAGATCGGCTAGCATACATCGGTTACAAATGAGGGAGGTCACAAGCATCGGGAAACTGCTCCACCATGCTTCACCACCTCAATTTTTGAGGGGATATACCTCCGCTCCCTGGGCGTTTTGTAAGATCTCAGAGACATCATTGAAATCAGCGTAGGACCAATCGATGATAGGCAGAAAAACAGAAAGACGATTCTGAAGTTTAACTGTGCCTTCAAATGTGTCAAATGGATTGAGTTGCAGCAAAAGCTTTGAACCATACTGATTTGTCATTCTTCGAACGCTTTAGCGTGGGTTTTGGGGTTAGGGTGAAATATTCTTGCATAATATGTATTTCTGCGTGCATATATGACAAGGACTTCAGTTATGTGGAGGGGAGGGAGACGGAAGCATACCGTTTCTTAACGTTTCCGGTGTTTATTTCTTCAGACGTCAGAAAGAATTACAAATTTGCTGAAAATTATGGCAGGATTTCCGCAAACATGTGCTCTAATGGAAATACGCAACCACACAAACGCCTTTTACACTTGCTACAGCATTTCAAAAAAATACAATAAGGAAACTCATGCTATGAAAAAGATGAGAAAAAATGCAGCATTACATACACCCAGAGACAATCATTAGAAGAATAGAGATGAACCTACCGCACTTTTCCATGGCGACAATTTGGCCTTTAGAGAATTGGGTTGCACTGGTCGTGGGCAAGTGTCGAGAATCAGCTGCGGTGCCAGCATTTGAGGGCTGAAAGTGGATGATATTGAGGATCAACGTTCATCAATACCGTTGAATAAGCTTCACATCAGTATTCGCGGTGAAGCGCACAATGCTCCCACAACCCAGACACTTGAGGTTAGGGTTGATTTTGGAAAAGCAACGTTTATCGTAAAGGTCACCAAAAACCCGATGATTGCTGCCTCGCTAACCATAAGCTGGTTGCTGAGAGAAAAAATGACTGGACGGGAAAGCTCCCCTGTATAAAGGTACCTCAGGTACAAAAGTAATCCGAATTTGAAAGAACAGTTTAAGGCAGCTCCGCGATAGGGTCAATAAGTCAGCAAAACAGCTGAGTTCTCAGATTTAGACGCAACGCTCGAGTTACAAACAGTTTCAGATTTCGCACAACAGTTTTTTATTTCCGCACTGTCAGGAAGGTGCAAGGAATTTAGTCAATAAAGATTCGACTTGAAAAATCTCTGATTTTACCTGTAGAAGCGCTGTTCGCTGTTCCAAAGCAGCGTTTACGATGATTATTATTGGAAACTTTCCATTGCAAAACGATAGGCGAAGATCAAACTCGGCTCCCAGTGTCGGAGGAATGACAGGAAACTAGCCGGGAATGGCAAAAAACGGCTGCAGACAAGCGATCTGAAGTTTCTGAAACGCCTGATTCCGCCTTTCCACCCCTTCGACGTGGACAAATGCGAACTCGAAATTGTGGTGACAGCAAATAATCAAATCAAGGAAGAATTGTAAGGTGAGCACTCCTGGCTCGTAAAAAACCGTTCTTTCAACACTGGGAGTCTAGGTTCCTCCTCGCCTATCATTTCACTGTGGAAAGTCACCGAGGGTGGTCATCGTAAGCGCCGCCTTTAAACCCATATTCTCATGCTAGGCTTATAAATGTCCATCGATGGACCTCATTCCTTCGTGGCGGTCAATTCCATCATCCTCGGAAATCAGCGTAAGAAAGGGAGGGCCTATTCTAGCACGAAAACGCCGCTTTCGTGTTCTTCTTGAGATTCCAGGCTATATAGGGCACCGGATCTTCCGTATACCGCTGCTTGCGGTCCCATGCTGATTCCAATGATGCTTCCGAAGTCGTACAAGACCTTCTGGGAACGGAGTTATGGTCCCTGAAAATTGAGCTAAGGAAACATGGTGGACGAGTTGTCCGAGGCTTGTAACTTCCGTCTTTTGCAGCCAATGTATGCGAGCTGACCTGAGTAAAGAGAGGAGTTGATAATGAAGGGAAGAAGGGAGCTATTGATCGGAAACCATAGCTCATCTCACAATCTCGAGCATTCATTTGTTCACGTCGGTGGGCGTTGAAAGTGCATCTGGGGTGTGACGAGCTGACGGGTGTCCAACTTTGGAGTCGTAGGGGACCGTTCCGAGCTCATTTTTCTTAGTTTTTTCAACGTTAGGGTTGCGCTAGGCCCCGCAGCTGCTGATCTTCACCAAAAAAACAGACATGGTTTTTATCGTGGACACTGCCTTTAAAGGCACTGTTCGCGATAAACTTCGTCTTCGATTTTTTCGTGACAAACGCTTCTCGTGGCTCTCAGAAGCAGAACAGCGTCAAAAAAAAACGGGACGAAAAGCTACCCAGGAGCCGCAAAACGGCTTAGAAAAGTGGGCAAACCCCGCCGCTGTGGGCAAGTCCCGCCCCTTTCGGCCCCCGACGTGAACAAAGGAAAACTCGAAATCGTGAGTTGAGCGATGGTTTCCGATCAAAAGCCCCGTTCTTCCCTTCATTCTCAACTTCTCTCTTTACTCAGGTCAGCTCGCATACATTGGCTGCAAAAGACGGAAGTTACAAGCTTCGGACAATTCGTCCACCATTGTCCCTAGCTCAATTTCTGAGGGACCATATCTCCATTGCCAGAAGGTTTTGTACGATTCCAAAAGCATCATTGGAATCAGAATGGGACCGGTTTCAAGATAAGTAAAATAACAGAAAAGCGATTTTTATCGCGAACAGTGCCTCTAAGGGTATCCACGAAATCGAAGGAGTGGAGTTTCAAGTGAAGTCCCAAATGAGGTTTTTGAGTGAATCCGATTATTATTCCTGTTTATTTGCGTTCTCAGTTAGAAATTCAGACAACTTGAAAGCTGGGTGGTAGATTCATATGCTTTTTTTCCTGCTTTCTGCATGAATACTTCGACACATTCATAAGCGATGAACATGGCCCGTCTAACAAGCTCCATCCTGGTCCTGACGCAGTAGACATTGATAGCTACATCTTCTCCAAGATAGAGCTTAGTAGAAGTGTACGTGATGCTCCAGCAGGTGTTGCTGGTTTGGCAATGAAGCGCAGTTCCTTGCGCACGATCTGCGCTGGAGGTACAGCCTATCCGGATGAGACGGTCAGTCAACACGGTCACGGTTCGTATCGAGCGGCCGTCTCAAAGGTATTTTTCGGACCTATCAATCGATTAGCAGCAGAGTTGAACGAAGAGTGAATAATATCTCAGTTACCACTTTGCAGCCGTAGGGTCGTCTTGGAAATGCCTTTCCAAGAGCTGCCCGACATGCACGCCGACCGCGTGGGCGAACAGTCCGACTCGGACAGATTCTACGCAAACCTTACTAATCTTTTTATTAGTCAGCAAAAAGTTGTGGAAAATCCCTCATGTTTGGCCGAATGTATGTATCCGCTATTCTTTTTTTCTGCGAACGGCCTTCGTATCGAGAGGCCTACCTAATGTGTCAGTACCATAATGGTTGTTAGGGTTGAGTTTAGATACGAAAGTTTAAAAATAAATTTTTAAGTCGCTCTGCAAAGCACATAGGGCTGTCTTTTATAGAGATTACTGTGAACTATACAGTCCATCCGAAAAATTTGGGATAAAATTTAAATCGCAATTTTCCATCACTTATTTGACTTGTTTCGATACAACAAGCACATTTTCTAAGGCATCAGAATTGAAATATCAGCAGATCACTCGTCGCAGTTTAAATAAATGTTTTGTGTGCGAGCCAATTAAAAATACGGCACAATTCAAATTTCGATAATTTCGAATAATTTAAAATCGTCGAGTGCTGAACAGTAATTTGATTTATATCATACGAATGGCACAATGACTCGGCTCTGCGGCTCTGTGAGCTTTCGTTATGAGGCTGGCAAAGCATGGACCCTATCGCCAACCCGCTAAAAATTTCGAACACTCTAGGGAGCCTGCATGAACGATGCACAAAATTAGCACTCCTGATTCGGCAGACATTCGCTCAGTTACCCAGGTCCATGGCGCTCTACAACATCACACGGGGACCGCTGGTCCAATAACAGAATTCGCTCACAGCAGTCCGTTGGAGAAGGAGAAGGGAAAAAAGAGAATGGGGATGGGGAGAGAAATTGAGAGAAATGAAGTACTATTTTTGGAAGAAAACCGGAGTTGTTTTCAGTAGAGTGAGGACTTTTTGAAAAGGGACCGAACGAACGAATTTCGAATAAATTCGTTTATTTCTTATTTCGAACGAACGAATTTCGAATAAATTCGTTTATTTTTTATTTCGAACGAACGGATTCCGAATAAATTCGTTCATTTTTTATTTCGAACGAACGAATTTCGAATAAATTCGTTTATTTCTTATTTCGAACGAACGAATTTCGAATAAATTCGTTTAGAACGAATTTCGAATAAATTCGTTTATTTTTTATTTCGAACGAACGGATTCCGAATAAATTCGTTCATTTTTTATTTCGAACGAACGAATTTCGAATAAATTCGTTCATTTTTTATTCCGAACGAACGAATTTCGAGTAAATTCGTTTATTTTTTATTCCGAACGAACGAATTTCGAACAAATTCGTTTATTTTTTATTTCGAACGAACGAATTTCGAATAAATTCGTTTATTTTTTATTTCGAACGAACGAATTTCGAATAAATTCGTTTATTTTTTATTTCGAACGAACGAATTTCGAATAAATTCGTTTATTTTTTATTTCGAACGAACGAATTTCGAATAAATTCGTTTATTTTTTATTTCGAACGAACGGATTCCGAATAAATTCGTTCATTTTTTATTTCGAACGAACGAATTTCGAATAAATTCGTTCATTTTTTATTCCGAACGAACGAATTTGGAGTAAATTCGTTTATTTTTTATTCCGAACGAACGAATTTCGAACAAATTCGTTCATTTTTTATTTCGAACGAACGAATTTCGAATAAATTCGTTCATTTTTTATTTCGAACGAACGAATTTCGAATAAATTCGTTCATTTTTTATTCCGAACGAACGAATTTCGAGTAAATTCGTTTATTTTTTATTTCGAACGAACGGATTCCGAATAAATTCGTTCATTTTTTATTTCGAACGAACGAATTTCGAATAAATTCGTTCATTTTTTATTTCGAACGAACGAATTTCGAATAAATTCGTTCATTTTTTATTCCGAACGAACGAATTTGGAGTAAATTCGTTTATTTTTTATTCCGAACGAACGAATTTCGAATAAATTCGTTCATTTTTTATTTCGAACGAACGAATATTCGAAATTCGAATATTCGAATGACGAATAATTTGAGCATCCATAGCATTATCGCGCAATTGCGAAGTGAGCGGCACTGACAAGTTGAATTCTTCTTCTAGAGCTTTATCTCCACTTACAATTGGAATTAATAAGGCACGACTCACCTCTAGACCTGTACGGGCTACAACGCAAAGAATGCTACAAAATCAACTTTTCCTCAGTAGCCTAGCCTAAGGAGCTCATTCGAGGACCTTACTAACTTTGCCTGCCCCATAAGCCAGCGAGATTGTTGGAGCCGAGCTCCATAGTTATCTCCAGAGGGTGCTTTCGCCTCTATGGTTTGAAGGCAGTGTTCACGATAATCTTTAATTTTGAGATTATTCGCTATATTGATTTGGTGGCCCCCGGGTAGAACCAAAATGACGTAGAAATTGAGAAAAAAGCACCAGAAGCACACGAAATCCTTAAAGGCAGCGTCCGCGCAGAAAACCGCACTTGGTTTTTTCATATCAATCCAATGTTTGAACCCAGTGGAGATAGTTGGCAAAGCTTGAGACCTCAAAGCTGGGTACTCGTAATGCTACAGCCTTTCGAAAACCGCTCCGTGGTCTGAAAAGGCGTTTTCCCGGTCGATCATCTAGCACAAGGAGCAGAAGCGCCACAACAGGCCTCGGCAAATCCCAATGTCCATAATCTTTATTTCGAGAAATTCTCGCGTTCAAACGTGTGTATCGGAAGCTTCTTATTTTAATAGGATTCCTGACACTAAAAAGGTCAAAAGAAATAATCAATTTAAGAAGTTACCGGGGCTAAACACTTTCAGACGTCCAGCATTTCCGACAATTGTGTATTACACAAGACACACCGGACAGACGTTGAAAAAAGGAAGGTGAATGCTTCCTCTGGCACTGGGACGCTCCTAGCCCACAAGAAAGCCGCTCCGAGCGCTCGGACAACTGGGCTAGGAGCCCCAAATCGTGATAGTCGCGGTGTTGATGTGCCACTGTCGTGGAAAGGCAGTGCCACTCCCGCGGCACAGACGCGGTTTTGTCGCGGTTTCGCCATGCTATGCCGTGGTTTCGTCATGCGATTATCGCGGTTTCGTCATGCTATTGCTGCGGTTTTGTCTCGCGATTGTGGCGGTCTTGTTATGCTACTGGCGCGGTTTAGACGCGTTATTTTCGGGTTTTTTTCACGTTGTTGTGACGGTCTAGATGCGTTGTTTTCGCGGTTTCGTCTTGCTATCGTCACCTTGTCGACGCGTTATAATACTCCTATCGCCGCACTTCTGTCGTGTTCATATCGCACTATTGACGTACTATTATCGCGCTACTGCAGCGGTATTGAAGTGCTATACTCGCGTTACTGCCGCACTATTTGCGAGCTATTGACGGACTATTGTCGCGCAATTGACGTGCTGCCCTCGTGGTGTTGACCAGCTATTGACCTCGTATTGCACAGCTGTTCAACCACGCTTCTACTGCTGCTAACCCAGATTTTGACTGCCGCTCGAGAAGTATTAAATCGCTCTTCAGCTAAGCCACTGATTGGAGTGCTGCTCATGCGCCATCTCACAGCTCTTTAACTAGACTTGTACCGCTTTCTTTAAAGTTGTTCCGTGAACACCAGCAATACAGATTAATAATGGAATTCAAGCAGTATGACATGTAAACGAAAAAGTATTTCAGACTCTACAAAAAAAACACATGAGAATTCTTCTCGCCTAGCACCCTAATTCTCGCATAGGCACCCTAACTCACACAATCATCTCTCATAACAAAGGCCTGGGGACCCGAAATTCACCGGATCATGTTTCAAAACAAAGGCTCCAAAAACACAAGATCACGAGATGCAGCAAAGGCCTAGGGACCCTGATTCACAAGATCTTAAAAAATAGCAATAAAAACATACTTCAACAAGGTAAAATAAACAACAAGACAACAAGGCAAGTTTGAACACCGGTTATCACGAGCTATAAGAAAGACACAACAAATTCACGAAATCACGGCCTGGCAGAAGTTAAACGCTTCAGCCCGGGCAGCTGATCAACATGGCAGGGTTACGCTCCTCCAGTAAATTCATTCTTCCTCTCCATCATCCAGATTCTCGTCAGGATTGCGGCAGTCTCTACTTCCTTTCTTCTGAAATACCATCTTCGGAGTAAACTGGGCCGGCTCAGACGCATATTCGTGAAAACCTACCGATCTTACCTAACGACAATCTTACGAATGAAAATTCTTAAGAACTATTGTTGTAAATTTATTTCAACTTTTTCTATTTATGAGTGACTAAACATTTCTTACCCTAATGACCAGCTTCGAGAAAATCAGAGAAATTTCTATAAAATAAATCAAATTCATTCCACAAATTGGGTTTTCGTCAAACTTCAACGTCCCCGACCGTGGTCTCACGGGACAGTGACCACTTAAAGGCACAGTCCAAGCTCAGGGGCGAAATCTGAGATTTCCACATGTTTGTGAAGTGGACCCACCCTATATAGTACTTGCCAAGTGCGAGCTCTCAATTCCTCCGAATAAGCGAGATATAGAGGGAGCCACCCTGGGTCGCCCACATCCGGAAGCCACTTTGGCACGCCGTTTTTACGATCTTTCGAGCTCAATAGTGGCGAGATGTGCGATGATTTCCGATCAATAGCCCCGTTCTTCCCTTCATTATCAGACACTCTATCCATTCAGGTTGGCTCGCATACATCGGTTGCAAATTACGGAAGTCGCAAGCCACGGACAACTCGTCCACCATGCTTCCGTAGCTCAATTTTTGAAGGGCCATAACTTCGTTCCCAGGGGGTCCTGTGCGCTCACAGAGACACCATTGGAATCAGCGTGGGATCGTTTTCAAGATAGGCAAGAGAACAGAAAAACGATTCTGAGGTTGGACTGTGCCTTTAAAGGCAGTGTTCACGATGATTATCGCGTCCGAGTTTTTCACATGAAACAATGCGTTGACGTCCAAGTGTTACCAAAATTACGAAGAAACGGCAAGAAATACATCAAAACGTCCTATTTCAGTCACAATATTCTATAACACGGACTAGTTTTCCGGTTGGATGGACATATTCATGGTGGTTGTCACCGGTGGAAAATTGGGTCAATCTAAAATAAGAGAATATTTTATGCAAAGAAGGATTAGGTAAAGCGGTAGGGCTCTAAGGAAAGAACGGAGCAATAGAGAGTAGAGAATTGCAAAGGACGGGTCTACAAAGGATTTAATTGTCATAACAAACACTTCCTGTGATACTTAAAGGCAGTGTTCACGATAAGAAACATTCTCCTGCTTTTCCGCTTATCTTGAAGACGGTCCCTTGCTTATTCCAATGATATTTTCGAAATCGTACAAGACCTTCTAGGAACGGAGTTATGGTCCCTCAAAAATTGAGCTAGGAAAGCATGGTGGACGAGTTGTCCGAGGCGTGTAACTTCCGTCTTTTGCAGCCGATGTATGCGAGCTGACCTGAGTAATGATAGAAGTTGAGAATGAAGGGAAGAACGGGGATATTGATCGGGAACCATCGCTCATCTTACAACCTCGAGCATTCATTTGTTCACTTCGGTGGGCGTGGAAAGTGCATCTGGGGTGTTAAGAGCTGATGGGTGTCCAACTTTGGGGCCGTAGGGGACCGTTCCGAGCTCATTTTTCTTAGTTTTTTCAACGTTAGGGTTGCGCTAGGCCCCGCAGCTGTCGATCTCCACCAAAAAAACAGACATGGTTTTTATCGTGGACACTGCCTTTAAGAGGCGGGGTGATACTTAAGGATTTCGTGTACTTCTGGTGCGTTTTTCTCAATTTCTACGTCATTTTAGTTCTACCCGGGGGCCCCTAAATCAATATAGCGCATAACTTCAAAATTGAAGATTATCGTGAACACTGCCTTTAAACTTGTACGGTGACCTATTGTATACCGTTTGAAGACACAGTACATTCTCAGAGACGAATTTGAGATTTTCGTGCAATTGTGTAGAAGACCCCTCCTGAATAACGCGTGCCAGATGCGAGATCTCAATTCCAAATATAAGCGAGATATAGGCGAGCACCACGGGCCCGACCCCCTTCGCTCGCCACCCCGGGCCACCCCCTTCCTGATTTTCGACCTCGATATCGGCGAGATGGATGGATGGATTTCAATCGAGCCAACGTTTTACAGTCCATTGCCGAACCGCCTCCTTCTCCTGCCTCGCTCTCGTGCAGGGACTGCGAATGAAGAGAAATGCAGGCCTGAGACAACTCGTCCATCGAATTTTCGCCCTCAAAATACAGGCATTTCGAGAAGCCACATCTCCGTTCGTAAGGGGTCTTAGACACTTTCAGAGATACCGTTGTGATCAGAATGTGACCCGCTCCAAGATAAGGATAAAACCTAAAAAATTGTTGTCTGGGTGCCCACCCTATATAACACCTGCCAAGTGCGAGCTCTTAATTCCTTCGAATAAGCGAGATATAAGAGGAAGCCTCCCTGGGGCGCCCACATCGGGAAGCCACTTTGACTTGCCCCTTTTACGATCTGTCGAGCTCAACAGTGGCGAGATGAGCTATGGTTTGCGATCAATAGCCCTGGTCTTTCCCTCGGGCGCGGTCTCTTTCTATATTCAGGCCGGCTGGCATACATTGGTCGCAACTGACGGAAGTTACAAGCCTCGGACAACTCGTCCGCCATGCTTCCGCAGCTAATTTTTTGATGGGAATAACTTTGTTCACAGAGGGTCTTGTACGATTCCAGGGACATCATTGGAATCAGTGAGGGGCCGTTTTTAAGATAGGCTAAAAAACGAAATAAATATCCTGAGGTTGGGCTGTGCCTTTAAGCCTGCGATGACTGAGCCGGGCGGCGCTGAGTTGAGGCAGGTGCGGCGCGACCGCACGATTTGTATCTTCCACTGACACTCAGGTGATTTCATAGACCGCTGCCCATATTGCTAACATTTTTCGACTTCTTCATCCTCAAATTCACAGGAATTCGGGCAATATGCTGGCCAAGTCACTGCAATAACAGTGGCTAGGACAACCTGATACACGCTGTGCGTACACGCCGCGCTCGCTTCAACTCAGCGCCGCCCGGCTTAGACATCGCAAAGTTCACGGTAACAATTTTTTTTAATCTACGCTGGTCGATGAAATTCTTGATGGAATTCGAATGTGTGGTGCATCCCTCGTAGGATTGATCATCGCCAACAGAGTTCGGCACGGGATATGGAGGAGGCCAATTTACTCAGACTACCCCCCCCCAAGGCACGTGATTTGCACAAATTTTCGGCGATTTTCTCACACGCTCTACCAACTGTGCCTGCTTTTTTTGTACAATAGAAGCGTGACTGTGTCTGTTTTTTTGAAAAATGTAAGGAAGTGGAACTTTTCATGTAAATTAGAAGGGATAATCAAACTCTTCGCGAGACAACTGATCCTAAACAGTGCATCCAACCATTCAGAACGGGCCACTTGGCCTCCCCGGAGGCTAGGGCCCCCATAAAGAGCTCCACACCCTGCGCCGAACCCTGATCGCGAAAAACCGTTGTTAATATTTAAACACATTCTTCTTAGACTACGTAGCACACCGAGATCTCCATTGCCCACATCTATACGTATATATTACATCCATGTATTGTAAACATGAAAAATGAAGGTTTTTGTATGTCTACACATGGTTGTGTGCGAGTAGTCGCGCCAAACGATAGCGAATAATTGGCATTCACGAAGTTGCGTAACCGCCCCACAATATTTTGCAACTTTTGGAAAGTGTGTGGGGGCGAAAATTCGGGCGAAGGTTTCCGCATACGAGGAGTGCCGTAGCTCGACAAACGCTGAGAACAACGCCCGCTGGACTCTGATACAGAACCTTCAAGAGTATCAAGAGTTTTTTTCATCGCATAGGAGTTTATCCCTGGTCGGCACGGGTCACACTCAAACTTTAGGGGAATGGTATACTTTGTCGCTGTAATGAGCGGCAGGCATAGAATCTAACACAAATCGCGGCGGGACCCGCATCGGAGCAACGGCAACGGCTGTGATAGGAACAAATGTCGCGTGTGGGTCACAGCGACGTGTCGCGGAGGGCTGACATACTGCAAATTTGCCATAGCCTGCCGCTACCACTGTCGGTGTCGCTGTGCAGTGCACTGCGACAGCGACAGATTTGAAGGGCGGAAGGATGTCGCTGTCGCCGTGCAGAGCGACGCGACCGTGTATCGCAAAAGTATACCATACCCCTTACGCTCTTTGCTTCACGTTGGCGCAAAGTCGGTGGGCTTATATTATAAAATACGTGCACCGAGTTTACGCCAACGCGCAGATAGGAAAGTAGTGTATGAGTGCAAACCGTGACGACTGTACCTCACTGACGAGTCTGCTGAACTTCAGAAAGAAACACTTCCCAATTTCAATTTTTTTACGTGTCGCCCTTGTCCGACGGGATAGTAATCGCTTCACCCTGCCTCAAAGGCAGATTTTTCAACGATAAAGTCACCTGTAGAGTGTACCTTCTCCCCGAATTCTCTAAATTACCAAATTCTAGACGCAAAAACTTCCCAATCTTGGCTATCCTCAATCGATGGCAGGGTCCAGTGGATTGTTGCGCCGAATTCAAACAGAGCCCCCCCACCCTGGGGAGCAAAAACTTCTAAACTTTTTACGGTACTCTTAAGACGACTTTTTCCGAGAATTCTGAGAGCGGAAACGTGGAAAGTAATCATCTAATTTTTGCTACTAAAAAACACAGTGTGTTAAGCACTGCAAACTAAAATCATCTTGGCTACCCAATACCTACTTGATTTTGTTAATCTTGATCAGAAAAATTAAAGACCTCCAATTTGTTAAATTGAAGATACATAACCCCTCTCTCCCCCCGTTGTGCATAGGCACAACCAGGGTTCGGTGGGGCGTTATGAACGATCTCGGCGGGGCTACGAATCCTGGCACAGGTAACCGGATTTTCCGAATAATGTCAAAAAAACCTTATTTCTCAAATCACTAAGAAAAAAGAAACCCAAATTACTACAAGTTTCCCGTTTTGCCTCTATCCATGCTACTCCTCAGATATTCTCAGATATATATCGCCCGCTGCTTGGCGTCCCTCATCCTCCAACATTGTCTTGCCGCAGCGAAACTCGCTGCGGTGCAACTCTGCAGAGCCCTTAATCCTGCTCAACCCTGGTGGCGGGACCATGCATCGATTCTTTTCTATGTTCGATCGATGTCCTAAATATTTATCACTAAACGTCTTTGATCGACGGATTTTTTCAGCTAACCGAAGCGGGGCTGTTTTCCCTAATCGATCCTTTCCAAAATAGCGCGCAATTACCGTACTGGATCGTAAAGAAGTTTAGCCCAAATCGATTATTCGTTTTTCTGAGACTTCGGAACGGGAAATGGTTAGAATTTGTGAATAATACAGTTAATCGTAGATCAGTTCTCTTGTTTTAGCCTGTTCATATCTGTTTCTGCCGTTCACAGGCAGACACTGATTTCAACAACATTTTGGTGAAAAAAAAAACTCTCGCCTTTGACGAAAAATGGCGCTGCAACCCAGAATCTCCAATCCCTTCCGAGAAAACGAGCCAATGTTTTGCCGCCACAGGCACCGCGATGACGAATAGGTCGGAATGTAAGTATGGAGCTTCGGGAAGGATAACTCATCTTCGTTGGTTGCGCGCGGTCGCGGCGTGGCGTTAGCATCACAGTGCGCCTGCTGGCCTCTCTGGCTCCACCACACTTCTTCGAGGTTGTTGAAGCTCCAGACAAACAGAAAATTCAAATAAATTCAATTCATTACGCGGGCAAACTCGTGTTGATTCACGCAATTGAAAAAGCAAACAACAACCACACTACAAAAAGCAAAAAAGCACTTCAAGCTGAAGTCTGTTTATGTGAGGAAGTAGCAGTATCGAAATTGGAGTGCAAAGCACCCGAAGAATCTGCATAATGGGGCTGCTCCTTGCACTTACACTTCTCCTGGGAGAAAATTAGAAGATAATGGCCCGTAGTAAACCCACCACTCAGTCAGGATCATCTGAGTGGGTGATAAGGCGAGCCCGAAACGATTCAGACAGGGCTCAGACGAGTCCGAAATCGTATCGAGCGATAGGCCCGTAGTAAACCCACCACTCAGTCAGGATTATCTGAATGGGTGATAAGATGAGCCCGAAACGATTCAGACAGGGTTCAGACGAGTCCGAAATCGTATCGAGCGATAGATTGCATTGAAGCGGTCGGTCTTGCTAAGCCATGATGATGAGGATTCGATAATACCTGTGATGATAAGAACAACCGGACAATGTTCTTTACGTGGTCGCTCACGAATCGACCAACTCCATGCTCCGTTTCTCAATAAATGAAATGCTGTTTGTTTCGTGGAAGCTGATATTAACACTGATACATTGATAGGCCGATATCTCTGCTTAATTATTTAGGTTACTCCCTCGCTCCTTGAAAAAGTCTTGAGCGCACTCCTGACCTGGCACACTGTTTCTCTCCTCTCTAGGCAAGAAGCCAGTCAGATCTGACTGAATCTAGTCAGTCAGATCTGACTGAGTGATTCAGCTTATCTTGTTTGTTGCTGACTTTCTCTACTTAGCCTAGGTCGCTATCCTACAACACGCACGTCTGAAATAAGTGCGGCTCATCTGAGTTCTTTTCAGAACATGGATTCAGTCAGGCTAAACTGAATTTTCGGCTGGCTTTACTACGGGCCAATGTGTTTTTAGTAGTGAATAATTGTGTTTGTCTGGTGCTTCAACAACCCCGCTGAAGGGTGGTAGCGCGAGGGAGGCCCGCAGGCGAGCTATGATGCTAACGCCGCGTCGCGACCGCGCGCTACCAACGAAGATGAGCCAGCCTTCCCGAAGCTCCATACCTACATTCAATACGTCGAGCCTACCGATTCGGTAGGAGTGCCAAGAATCGGTGGCTGATCCCGACGTTTACAGAAGTACTGTGGATCGGGGGCAGGCCGGGAAATCTTGATCGTTACTGGCTTGTCGACTCCTCGCACAGGTAACCGGAATTTTTGAATACCAAAAACCTATTTTCTCGAATTACCAAGAAAAATTAGCTTACCGGCAACACGCTTGGCACCGACTCGAACGATCCCGGCTCAAACATCAAATTATTCAGCACATAGTTTCCACATTTGGCCTTCTCGAGCTGCATATTTTTTGGCAGACACTCGACCGAAGTGAGATAGATCCTAAAAAATCGCGGTAAAACCAAGCCTTCTTGCGAAAAAGGACTTCAAATGAGCGCATTTTTCATCCAGACCCACCTCTGCATCTCCACAGCCAACTCCTTTCGTTCTGTGCAAATTATTGGTTTCTCCTTGCAGCTGCGCACATCGCTCACGCAAGTGCCTGGAAGGATTCTCTCTCACAAAAATCCTTGAGCCCACATGCAAAGTTAAAACCGAGATCACAATTCAAACTGCTTTCGTGTTTCTGGTGCAAAACGCATGAAGACCGGTCTAACGTGAAGGCACTATGAAAGATCGCGGGGCAAAACTAGTTGGGAGGGGGCATCTAAGACTTACTCATAGAAATGGAAGATTCATTCATGAAAATGAATATTTCTTTGGTTATCAGATATGTGATGACGTTATCACTCGTAATTTCCTAAAAATTCCATGAGATTCGGTCAATTTCCGAAAGCAGAATCATTCATTTCTCACTTGAACTCTGAGTGCCTCCCCCAACTAGTTTCGCACCCCCAGTTTTTCAGCGCTCCCAAATAAACGCGGTCCTTTGCCACTCTGCGCACTCATTTGCACGCAAACGCTAAAATTCACCAAATAACATATTCACTGCTACAAAAAATACGCAAAATCCAAATAAGCATAGCAGAATAAAAATAATACAACATAAGAAAATAACGATTGCAGCTAGAGATCGAGTATCAAAACCAAATATAAAAACGAAAATGTCCCAGCTCCACAGGAGTGTCACAAGGAAATAGGAAACTCGGTTACATTAAAAATGAGATCAAAGTAATGGTACAGATCTCAAGACTCCTTTCAGAGAAATTATGTATCGTGCCACTTTGGTCGGTACATTTCGATCTAGACGAAAAATACCGAGCGGTGCCGATTGCCACAAAGCCATAAAATGCTTTGATTTAACTTTCATTTGAGAGCCTGATATATAGAAATGCAACTGATATCATCATTTTATGTCCTTGTGGCAATCGGCACCGCTCGGTATTTGGAGTTTACTTGATAACTGCAGTCAGAAGACAGCATCACAAGAACAGGAAAAAAAATCAAGAATGACGCCCAACTATGACGTGGCGAATTGTTCGGACACGTTTCGATCTGCCTTGACACGATCAGTGTCGGGCGTACGTGCAAATTTCGAAAACAGCTTTGCCGTGGGCTAGTAGCGACAGCAAATCGTCGATAAAGGACAGCCGTATACTCGTGGGCTACTATAAAGTTGGAAAAAAGCGTTTCGCTAGTGGCCCACGAGCTTTGCCAAGGAATACCGCGACGAAGTCGCTCGCGCCACTTCGCGGCATTCTCGCCCCAATCTCCATAGTCTTGGGCTAGGAGCTCCCCAATGCCTGAGTCGGGATTTTCAAACGAATTTCTCTCCAGAATTTGAGTGTTTTGGGTGGTCTTTTTGCGATATATCACAACCTGGTGAGGTTACCTGCTCAAAATAGTGAAAAACTTGAACACGATTTTTTGCGCGTACACTGCCTTTAAGTATCACCCCGCCTCTTAAAGGCAGTGTTCTCGATAAAAAATGTGTTTCAGTTTCCACCAGGAATGGGTAGTGCAGGGGCACACTGTAACGTTGACGTCGAAAGAACGCATGAAACGAGCCAGGAAGAGCCCCAAATGGCCCTGAAGTTGCCATTTCGAGCGCCAGGTACACCTCAAAAGCGCATCACACGCCCACCGACGTAAACAAATCAATGCTCAAGATCGTGAGATGAGCGATGATTTCCAATCATTAGCCCCGTTCTTCCCTTCATTCTCAACTTCTCTCTTTACTCAGGTCAGCTCGCATAGATCGGCTGCAAAAGACGCAAGTTACAAGCCCCGGAGAACTCGTCCACCATTTTCCCTAGCTCAATTTTTGAGGGGCCTTAACTCCATTTCCAGAAGGTCTTGTACGATTTCAGAGACATCATTGGAATCAGCGTGGGGCCGTTTTCAAGATAAGCGGGAAAACAGAAAAACAATTTTCATCGTGAACACCGCCTTTAAGTATCACAGGAATTGTTTGTTGTGACAATGAAATCTTTTGTGGACGCGTCCTTTGCAATTCTTAACTCTCTATTGCTCCGTTCCTTCCTTAGAGCCCTAACTGAATCTGCTTTGCATGAAATATTCTTCTATTTTCGATTGACACAGTTTTCCGACGGTGACAACCACCATTAACATGTTTATCCGACCGGACAACTGGCCCATGTTAAAAAATAATGTCACTGAAACACGACGTTTTAATGCGTTTCTCGCCACTTCTTCGTAATTTTGGTAACACTTGGAGGCCAGCGCATTGTTTTATGTGAAAAACTCGCGGATGAAAATCATCGTGTACACTGCCTTCGAATGAGAGGCGCAGAGTTCTGCTGGAGCCAACAACGGGGTTCGGCTCCACCCACCTGGCTGGCTTACTCTGAGAGAATCTTTTGCGCTAGTACCGTGATGCTCCCGTGATTCGCGTTCGTTCCGCGATAGTTACCCAATCGACTCATCCGTCGACATTCTCGTTCTCATACCATGATAATACCGCGATCGTTGAGAGGTTTACGGCGCTAATACCGTGGTGCACTCGCGATCCGCGATGGTACCGTGATCGTCTCCCTCCGCTCCCGCGTTCTCATGTTGTGTAGATTTGTAAAGCAGCGCGAAATGCGGCGAGGGCAATACCTTATAGCTTCGTGTTGATCTGATAGGCAACACTCGCTCGGGTGAAACACCGAGATGGCCTGGATGCGGTACCATCAGAAGGCTGGAAGAATCTCGCGATCGTCCCGCGATAGTTCTAAGCTCGGTTCGTCGCGGATCCGCAATGTAACGCCCCGAATACATCAATGTATAGACGCGATCCGCTCTCAGGTTGAAACTGGTAGGATCTCGCAATTGTTCCGTGATAGGCCCAGGCTCTCGCGATCGTTGCGCGATAGGCCCATGCTAGAATCCTCTCGCTCCGACCAGAAACCGGAGATTCTATCCGTGAACGATCGCGGGGGATCCTCTCAGAGTATGGAGCGAGCAAAGTTAGGAATCCGAAATATCATTCGACGCAGAATTTTACGTAGATTTCAAAAGCAACCCTCACCAGGTTAAAGAGTTATAGGCGAAAAACCGGTGTCTCGTAAAATGAATTAGGCTGAAGGATCGAGAATAGTTTTCCAAACTGGAAGCACAAGTTGACGCAGAATTCTATCTCTCCAAGCACAAAAAAGTTATGGACGAAAAACCCCACACAATCTTGAAAACGACTTGCATGAATGTTGGGTGACTTTCATTCTTTTTCGAGGCGCGTACTGGGGGGAGATCGGAGTACAAGGCGAAGTTTATTGCTCCGTCGGCCAATCGACAGACGTCTCTCCACCACTTAAGACGTGGGTGATTGGTCAACGGAGGGATAAACCCCACCCCCACGTATTCCCATCTCCTCCTGTGCCTCGGGGCGTTTCACCGGTTTTCCCAATTTTCCAAATGATGGAGGTTCCCCCTTCACCTGCCCAGAGGTGAGGGTTGGTGGAGTACATGGCCCCACCCAAGAAGCTATAGTTGGTGTTGTCATTGCCCAGCGGCATGGACAAATGGGAGTGGCGTAGTGCGATTGCCATATGGCTCCCCTTGTTAGAACCGCCCTAGTAGCCTCATCAGACGGATTTTCATATTTTTTGTTAAACCAGCTCGGGTATTCAAATTGGAATAACGTTCGAATATTCACCTCTGCGAATAATCGAATTCGAATAATATTCGAATATTCACCTTTCCCGAATAGTCGAATTCGAATAATATTCGAATATTCACCTTTCCCGAATAGTGGAATTCGAATAATATTCGAATATTCACCTTTCCCGAATAGTCGAATTCGAATAATCTTCGAATATTCATTTTTTTCGAATGTTCGAATGTTCGAATAAAAATTCGTTCGAAAAATTCGAATATTTATTCGAACTCGAATATTCGGTTCTCACTCTAGTATATATTTCGATTTCGCCTTTTTTGATCGGGTAGATCATGGGAAATTGATTCACAAAATCACTAAACGGAAGTTTCATCTCCTGGTTATAGCGTGGTTGAAGAGTTTTCTCGAGGAACGAAGTTTACAGGTGAGAATATGTAGGTTCTTACTTCTCAACGGTCAGAGAAGCTAGCAGCGGAGTGCCACAGGGCGAAGTACTGTCTCCAGTCCTGTTTGCATTGTACTCTGCCGAGCTCCCTAGAATTTTAGGGAGATGCGGTGTCAAATGCAAACAGTTTGCAGATGATGTCAAGATTTATAGAATAATTGAAAGTCCTGCTGACCATAGTAAGATGCAAGCCGCTTTAGACCAGATTTACAACTGGTCTCCCAGTTGGGAGCTACCTTTACCTTCTGAAAAGACGATTTATATATATATATATATATATATATATATATATATATATATATATATATATATATATATATATATATATATATATATATATATATATATATATATATATATATATATATATATATATATATATATATATATATATATATATATATATATATATATATATATATATATATATATATATATATATATATATATATATATATATATATATATATATATATATATATATATATATATATATATATATATATATATGAGAATGAGAGTTCCAAGCTTCCCAAATTTTTATAAACTTGCTGATCAAGTTTTGAATTCAGTGGTTTCGGTTAGAGACCTAGGATTTCACTATGATAATAAACCGGATTTCATGAATCATCATAAACGTCTGAGCAACAAGACATTTTCGCGCACTTTTCTAATCTTTAAAGCGCTCTCAACGTGTGATAAAGATGTTCTTGTTAGAGCTCAACAAACTTACATAAGGCCAATCATGGAGAGTGGGTCACCGGTTTTTCTCCACGTGAAAAGAAAGACATTTCGTTGCTAGAGAGAATCCAAGAGAATTTCACATTCAAAATATTTGCAAGGGCTTTCCAGTTGCTTTACAGTAGCATACCCAATTCAAAGAACCGAAACAGGGAGTTGTTACTACATACATTAGAATCTCGACGGAAGGTTTGTGATGTCCTCACTGTGGCTAACATGTTATCAGGTGTTCTGAGAGCAGATGTTTCTAAATTTTATCGTATAGTTTTTTCAAGAACCAGAGGAGGCACAGAGAAAATTTCACATGCAATCCCAAAAAGTACCTTAAGGTCCTGCTCGTTTACGTGTAGGGTTGGGTCGCCCTTTTTTTATTTCAGAGAAGGGGTGTCTGCCGTTCGTTCCGGTGTGAGATCATTTAAACGTATTGCGCGAAAAAAAGTTACTATGCTTTAAACGGCAAGCTCGGTTGTGGGATGCAGCTCATTATGTATCAGTGATTCATATTTTCGCTCAAACTGTGGATGACTAAGTACTGTGTTTCTAACGTGTGCCTTATGCATCGTAATCAATAAGTAAATAAATCATTAAAGTATCAAGGTATGAAGGTATCTGTCGAAAATTGTTTTTCGAAAGGAGTTTTCGAAAAAGTACGAGAACGCATCGCTGCATGCACTCTGACCAAATTCTACTAGTAGAAGTTCTCTCCAGACCTTGAATAAAGCCAGAACCCCGAAATTGAAAAACGCCGTTAGCTTCAATAATTACATGATCCAATCAGGGGCAAAACGTTTTGTCCTGGAGTTTCTAGCAGGGACTTTTGAAGATCAATACCTCTGGATTGAGGAAGAGGGAGGTATTAGTGAGGACGCTAAGCTTGAACAAGCTTTCATTAGTCGCCAGATTTATGACGACGGCTATCCGGAAGTATTGGCGGAATTCTTCCTGCCATTCTTGAGAGGTGGCGAAATATGTCAATGGTGCAACGTGAAACTCGAACCTTCGAGAACTCTCGGATGCGTTCCCTATGGTTACGGGATTCATGTACTGTGCTAATCTGGGCCAAGTTCCGGTCCGCAATTGCGTCTCAACACGCTTTGCAGCCGCACGCGCTCGAGTCAGTCGGGTTTCCAGCGCCAATGCCGACTCGATGTGGTTTTTATATACAATTTTCTCCAATTTTTCTTGGTTTCCCGTTTCCAAAACCCACCGAGAGTCAGCAGATCGGCGGCTGCGGCGCTGGAAGCTCTTCTGACTCGGGAGCGTGCGGCCGCTAAGCGTGTCGAGACGCAATCGCGGACCGGAATTTGGCCCAGATAAGCACAGTATAGTTGGTACAGATCGCACTGATACTTGGTGTTCCGCCTAGTTCGTTGGCGCAAACTCGGTGCACGCATGCTATAACATATGCGCACCGTGGTTGCGCCAAAGCTCAATAAGGAAGGTATAAACTCCCATTGTCAATGCGATCCGTGCCAACTGTATGCTACTAATATGATCCATAATGAAAATAGAAGAGTCAGCACTCAAAAAAATTCATTAGCTTCAAGTCTCCAAAAATTTATACGGGAAGGTTATTTTGCATAGTGATCGAAGACGTTCGAAAAGATTTCTTATTTCGAAAAGGTCTAAGCAGGCTTGATGATTCCCACTCGTCCATCTGTGATCGGTCATTGAAATGTGGCGTGCAAGTCGAGAACGCAACTTGACTTCTATCCAACGGTGTTAACCACTATTCGAGAACCTGACCTGCTCCAGATTTCACATCAAAACGTCGAGGCCGTTTGGAGCACCGAAAAGCTTTAAATGCCCCACATTCTTCTTTTTTTCCATCCAAGGACTTATTTTTAGCTCACTCAGACACTCGTAGTTGTGTTCCGCCAGACTAGCCGTATAAAGGCCAATTTCCTTGCATAAAAATGTCGTCCATCTATACCGAGACATCGCTCCTCGGCTCTTTCTTGAACTCCCGGGTTTCTCCGAATCACTCTCCGATCCACCCGAATCACCTGGCGTTTGCTCCAAAACAATCACAAACAACAGCGGTCTAGCAGAACACAACGCCGAGTGTCTGAACAAGTGCAAAGAATATTCAAATACTGAGAGAGCTAGATTATAGTACCAAAGCGGGTTCGCAAAAATTTTTCGTCTGTGTAAATGTTGCAGTTTTTGAAAATTTTCCACTAGAAACAGTTTCTATCTTATCATTATTATCAAACACCTTCTTAGTAATTATTTTGACCAGTGTCTTATCTCATGTAATAAACATATCAAGATCATCAATAAAAAGTGGAATGAGGAGAGTCTACAACAAGCAGCGGAAACAAACCGTTGCGGTTCTCTATGAGGAAGCGCTTTTGGCTCCATAAAGGACTTTTATTATGTGAGTGCCGATAAAATATGTATATATGCATGTGTACCTAATAGCTATCATTAAAAGAGGAGATGATGTCAAATTGTTTTAGGGAACCAGTCAATTCTTCCTCGTAAAATGCCACAACGGTTTGTTTCCGCTGTTTGTTGTAGACTCTCCTCATTCCACTTTCCTATTGTTCCCTTTTTTACAGAATTGTTCACTTTTTCTTGATATTACGCTGTAATATCCCATGCAAGAATTTCGAACAAAGACCTCTTCATCTCCCCACTAGATCAGTCCTCTTTCTGTGGTCACAAGAATCAATGACCCAAACTGTTGTAAAACTATCTCAGAAAAATCACTCGATGTGGCTGACAAGACCGATGTTCACATGATATTAGCTAAGAAATGAACGATATCCATGATATCGTTCCACATAATTCATTCGTATTGATCGCGTCAGCCACATCTGGCTACATCGGGTGTTATTTGCACGTTTTCCATACGTATCGAACGGGTCGGCCATGGTGATATTCTCAACCAACTCTGACAGGGACCTTAGGCCCCGGTTATAGTTGGTCGCTCAGACGTAGCCAGCCCGGTCGATAATCATGGAAGCCTGCTGGCCTACAGCCGGATGCAGAATCTGCCTACAGTTCTTCGCTTTCAAATGAAACTAACTTAAAATCTGGACACTCAGAAACTACCTTCCATTCCATCTGGAAACTTTCACATCAGTGGAACAAAGCAGTTTTACATACTCATTATTTCGTTTCCGCCGCCCCATTCCTTCGCAGAACAGCCGCTTCGATTCCATGAATCTGATAAGAAAAAGCTCTGCTGAGCTGCGAATGGAGATAGTTCTAACAACTTGTTTTTGAATTTGGATGCTGATAAGCAAGTACCATTTATTGCAGAAAAAATCAGTAGGCTGGTGAAGAAGGAAGAGGGAGCACTCAAAATGGGGTTGTGTGAATGACCTAACCGCGTTACGAAACTGAAAAGCAGCCTGGCAACAATGACCTACATAACATCTTAAGCTTTCTGCACGCTATGCTTGTCATCCTTACACTTTTACAAAACTTTTGCAGGGTGTTCTCAGACTCCTGCTCAAATTCCGTTGCATCCAGCACGCTATCTCAGACTAGCGCAAAGCTCAAGACTCTTGCCGATTCTTTGGGGTATCCTGCATAATTTCTCGGATGGCTAGCATCGAGTCTGGGCTCCTGCTCACCCTCCGGGGTGTCCTGCACGATTTTCCGGATGACCAGCGACGGGACCAGGACTCCTAGTCACTCTACGGGGTGGTCTGCACAACTTCTCGAATGACCAGCAACGGGTCCCGAACACCTGCCCACTATCCGGGTTTCCACGACGCCCCGATGACGTCATCAGAAGCACGAAGCAAACGTCATCAGAAGCCAGAAGCACTTTTGGGACTATCCTAGACGGGGGGGGGCAGCCACGATTTTGTCATAAAAATGAATGGAAAACCTGATAAAAGATGCTTGATGCTGCTATCAATCATTGTTGTTGATGAAGTTCTGTAGACATACTTCGATTGATAGCGTTATGGATCGGTGGTTCATTCCATTTTTGACATGAATCTTGATTGCCCCCCCCCCCGTCTAGGATAGTCCCGCACTTTCTACGACGTCCCGATGGCGTCATCAAAAGCCCGAAGCACTTCTCACGATGTCCCGATGACGTCATCAGAAGCCCGAAACACTTTTCACGACGTCCCGATGATGTCATCAGAAGCCCGAAGCACTTTTCACGATGTTCCGATGACGTCATCAGAAGCCCGGAGCACTTTTCACGACGTTCCGATGACGTCAACAGAAGCCCGAAGCACTTTTCGCGACGTCTCGATGACGTCATCAGAAGCCCGGAGCACTTTCCGCGACGTTCCGATGACTTCACGAGAAGCCCGAAGCACTTTTCACGACGTCCCGATGACGTCATCAGAAGCCCGAAGCACTTTCACGACGTCCCGATGACGTCATCAGAAACTCGAAACACTTTTCACGACGTCCCGATGACGTCATCAGAAGCCCGAAGCACTTTCCACGACGTCCCGATGACGTCATCGGAAGCCCGAAGCACTTTCCACGACGTTCCGATGACGACATCAGAAGCCCGGAGCACTTTCCACGACGTTCCGATGACGTCATCAGAAGCCCGAAGCACTTTTCACGACGCCCCGATGACGTCATCAGAAGCCCGGAGCACTTTCCACGACGTTCCGATGACTTCACGAGAAGCCCGAAGCACTTTTCACGACGTCCCGATGACGTCATCAGAAGCCAGAAGCACTTTCACGACGTCCCGATGACGTCATCAGAAACTCGAAACACTTTTCACGACGTCCCGATGACGTCACGAGAAGCCCGAAGCACTTTTTACGACGTCCCGATGACGTCATCAGAAGCCCGAAGCACTTTCCACGATGTCCCGATGACGTCATCAGAAGCCCGAAGCACTTTCACGACGTCCCGATGACGTCATCAGAAACTCGAAACACTTTTCACGACGTCCCAGTGACGTCACGAGAAGCCCGAAGCACTTTTCACGACGTCCCGATGACGTCATCAGAAGCCCGAAGCACTTTCCACGACGTCCTGATGACGTCATCAGAAGCCCGGAGCACTTTCCACGACGTTCCGATGACGTCATCGGAAGCCCGAAGCACTTTTCACGACGTCCCGATGACGTCATCAGAAGCCCGAAGCACTTTCACGACGTCCCGATGACGTCATCAGAAACTCGAAACACTTTTCACGACGTCCCGATGACGTCACGAGAAGCCCGAAGCACTTTTCACGACATTCCGATGACGTCATCGGAAGCCCGAAGCACTTTCCACGACGTCCTGATGACGTCATCAGAAGCCCGGAGCACTTTTCACGACGTCCCGATGACGTCATCAGAAGCCCGAAGCACTTTCCGCGACGTCCTGATGCCGTCATCAAAAGCCCGGAGCACTTTCCACGACGTTCCGATGACGTCATCGGAAGCCCGAAGCACTTTCCGCGACGTCCTGATGACGTCATCAGAAGCCCGGAGCACTTTCCACGACGTTCCGATGACGTCATCGGAAGCCCGAAGCACTTTCCACGACGTCCCGATGACGTCATCAGAAGCCAGAAGCACTTTCACGACGTCCCGATGACGTCATCAGAAGCCCGAAGCACTTTCACGACGTCCCGATGACGTCATCAGAAACTCGAAACACTTTTCACGACGTCCCAATGACGTCACGAGAAGCCCGAAGCACTTTTCACGACGTCCAGATGACGTCATCAGAAGCCCGAAGCACTTTCCACGACGTCCTGATGACGTCATCAGAAGCCCGGAGCACTTTCCACGACGTTCCGATGACGTCATCGGAAGCCCGAAGCACTTTTCACGACGTCCCGATGACGTCATCAGAAGCCCGAAGCACTTTCACGACGTCCCGATGACGTCATCAGAAACTCGAAACACTTTTCACGACGTCCCGATGACGCCACGAGAAGCCCGAAGCACTTTTTACGACGTCCAGATGACGTCATCAGAAGCCCGAAGCACTTTCCACGACGTCCCGATGACGTCATCAGAAACTCGAAACACTTTTCACGACGTCCCGATGACGCCACGAGAAGCCCGAAGCACTTTTTACGACGTCCAGATGACGTCATCAGAAGCCCGAAGCACTTTCCACGACGTCCCGATGACGTCATCAGAAGCCCGAAGCACTTTCACGACGTCCCGATGACGTCATCAGAAACTCGAAACACTTTTCACGACGTCCCAGTGACGTCACGAGAAGCCCGAAGCACTTTTCACGACGTCCCGATGACGTCATCAGAAGCCCGAAGCACTTTCCACGACGTCCTGATGACGTCATCAGAAGCCCGGAGCACTTTCCACGACGTTCCGATGACGTCATCGGAAGCCCGAAGCACTTTTCACGACGTCCCGATGACGTCATCAGAAGCCCGAAGCACTTTCACGACGTCCCGATGACGTCATCAGAAACTCGAAACACTTTTCACGACGTCCCGATGACGTCATCAGAAGCCCGAAGCACTTTCACGACATTCCGATGACGTCATCGGAAGCCCGAAGCACTTTCCACGACGTCCTGATGACGTCATCAGAAGCCCGGAGCACTTTTCACGACGTCCCGATGACGTCATCAGAAGCCCGAAGCACTTTCCGCGACGTCCTGATGACGTCATCAGAAGCCCGGAGCACTTTCCACGACGTTCCGATGACGTCATCGGAAGCCCGAAGCTCTTTCCGCGACGTCCTGATGACGTCATCAGAAGCCCGGAGCACTTTCCACGACGTTCCGATGACGTCATCGGAAGCCCGAAGCACTTTTCACGACGTCCCGATGACGTCATCAGAAGCCCGAAGCACTTTCACGACGTCCCGATGACGTCATCAGAAACTCGAAACACTTTTCACGACGTCCCGATGACGTCACGAGAAGCCCGAAGCACTTTTCACGACGTTCCGATGACGTCATCGGAAGCCCGAAGCACTTTCCACGACGTTCCGATGACGACATCAGAAGCCCGGAGCACTTTCCACGACGTTCCGATGACGTCATCAGAAGCCCGGAGCACTTTCCACGACGTTCCGATGACGTCATCGGAAGCCCGAAGCACTTTTCACGACGTCCCGATGACGTCATCAGAAGCCAGAAGCACTTTCACGACGTCCCGATGACGTCATCAGAAACTCGAAACACTTTTCACGACGTCCCGATGACGTCACGAGAAGCCCGAAGCACTTTTCACGACGCCCCGATGACGTCATCAGAAGCCCGGAGCACTTTCCACGACGTTCCGATGACTTCACGAGAAGCCCGAAGCACTTTTCACGACGTCCCGATGACGTCATCAGAAGCCAGAAGCACTTTCACGACGTCCCGATGACGTCATCAGAAACTCGAAACACTTTTCACGACGTCCCGATGACGTCACGAGAAGCCCGAAGCACTTTTTACGACGTCCAGATGACGTCATCAGAAGCCCGAAGCACTTTCCACGACGTCCCGATGACGTCATCAGAAGCCCGAAGCACTTTCACGACGTCCCGATGACGTCATCAGAAACTCGAAACACTTTTCACGACGTCCCAGTGACGTCACGAGAAGCCCGAAGCACTTTTCACGACGTCCCGATGACGTCATCAGAAGCCCGAAGCACTTTCCACGACGTCCTGATGACGTCATCTGAAGCCCGGAGCACTTTCGACGTTCCGATGACGTCATCAGGCCCGAAGCACTTTTCACGACGTCCCGATGACGTCATCAGAAGCCCGAAGCACTTTCGACGTCCCGATGACGTCATCAGAAACTCGAAACACTTTTCACGACGTCCCGATGACGTCACGAGAAGCCCGAAGCACTTTTCACGACATTCCGATGACGTCATCGGAAGCCCGAAGCACTTTCCACGACGTCCTGATGACGTCATCAGAAGCCCGGAGCACTTTTCACGACGTCCCGATGACGTCATCAGAAGCCCGAAGCACTTTCCGCGACGTCCTGATGACGTCATCAGAAGCCCGGAGCACTTTCCACGACGTTCCGATGACGTCATCGGAAGCCCGAAGCACTTTCCGCGACGTCCTGATGACGTCATCAGAAGCCCGGAGCACTTTCCACGACGTTCCGATGACGTCATCGGAAGCCCGAAGCACTTTCCACGACGTCCCGATGACGTCATCAGAAGCCCGGAGCACTTTCCACGACGTCCCGATGAAGTCATCAGAAGCCCGAAGCACTTTCTCGACGTCCCGATGACGTCACCAGAAACTCGAAGCACTTTTCTCGACGTCCCGATGACGTCATCAGAATCCCGAAGCATTTTTCACGATGTCCAGATGATGCCATCAGAATCAGGGGTGTGCGGCAATTGCCGTTTGCCGATTGCCGTTTGCCGTTTGCCGACCATTTTTGGGGTTTGCCGTTGCCGTTGCCGTTTGCCGAAATTTTCGTTCAAAACGGCAAATTTTCGGCAAAAATTTATTGAAACAACAGAATTTGCCCTTTCCGCAGTCTCTGTGTTGGTCAGCGATTCGGAGTTGCTTTAAATAATTATTTTGACTATGTATGTAGTTCCAGCTTCTGGTTCCGGCTCATTCAATGTATAATTGTACCCTTTCAATCGGTAACTTATGAAAACATCTCGACTGGGTAATCAGAGGAGTTCGTTCGAGTTCTAAATTGTTTGGGAGCCTCCAGATGTCTTTTTTTATTCATCAAATTCTTAACCCTTTGAGAATGCCAAAATCGCAAAAAAAACATTTCAGAGGCATACCCATTACTGCCAGTTCTGAGATTACAAAACCAAGTTATATCAAAGCTGTAGCGCAGAAGCAGTTTTATTTAGACATATGAACCAATGGAGAACTCGTGTATATAGGCTCACTTATCGTCGGTTGGTTAGCTGATGGTAATAATTGGGACAGGAAAATTATCAAATCTGCAAACACTTTGTCCGGATTTTTGAAAGTTGAACAATATTCAAGGCGGTCATTGAAGGCAGTGGTCACAAATATTTTCGATTTTGAGATCATTAGCTGAAATGAAAGGTTGACTTAAAGGCAGCATACACGTTCGTAAACGTAATTGAGATAACTACAGAATTAGAATGGTATGGCACCGAACGCAACGCCCACGCATTTTGAAGCGTCAAAAACGACCCACAATGACGCTACACGAGTGAGAAGTTGGCCCCGCCCCTGTATTTGCCCGCCCCCCGTATTTGCGTCCTCCTCCGAAACAGGGTTACTGGACCATTTCCACCGTCATCAGTATGTGTGGTTTACCTATTGTACCTATCCCAACCCCCACAAACGTCGCCGACGGTGGGAATGGCCCAGTACACCTGTTTTGGACGAGGACGTAAATACAGGAGGCGGGCAGATACAGGGGCAGGGCCAACTTCTCACTCGTGTAGCGTCATTGTGGGTCGTTTTTGACGCTTCAAAATGCGTGGGCGTTGCTTTCGGTGCCATACCATTCTAATTCCGTAGTTATCTCAATTACGTTTACGAGCGTGTATGCTGCCTTTAATAATGACAGAGCTGGGTTTGCTAGGAAATGGTGTAGAGATGAAAAAATGAAAGACCTTCGAAGGCAACGATTAAACCCGCCTTCAACTTTTCACCGGAAATCCAAGGGTTCGAGGCCCATTGCAACAACAGTGTGGGAAACCGGCTCAAAACGAGCAACCAATAGCAATATAGGGCCCGAAACTTGAACGTGGTGTACTCGCTCCACCCACTTCCTCGGTAGCCACAAGGGAGGTGAGTGGGGCGGGTAAACCACATTCAAGTTTTTGAACCGTATAAGGCGATTTATAGCTTGTTTCTAGCCGACATTGTTGCTGTAATTGTCCTCGTGCCAGCTTGTAGGCCGAATACGCAGAAAGGTAAGAGCCCAAGAGCAGTCCAGCTGGCTAGCGCACTGCACGCGGCGCTCCAGTGAGCGCAGCGGACTTCCGTCGCGCGCGTCGCTTGTACCAGTCAAACGCCCCTCATTCTGTGCATTCGATCAACATGCCCCTTGGAGCTCTTGATTTGAGAATTTGTAGGCTGCGTTTACCGTGAGTACTTCAACTAGACTAGTCTCACTCCATTCTTGTAGCCTCACAAGGGTAGCCATTCAATCGTAGTTTCAAGTGAGCGAATTTGAAATCCCTGAGCCTTTTACTTGCTACTAACAGTAAAAATTTTGACTCCGGTTATAACCTAAACCGCGCGCTGCTGATCGCGGTGTGAACTGTCTTTCGCCATCAATTCCGACCAATCATCGCGTATTCACCCTTCTATTCGCACCTGATTGTGGTACCAGTATCTTCCACAGTATTTGGGTCGGCGCACACCCCCATCGCACCAAGCTTGCTTACGGCTTGCTGATTGTCCGTGGATCGGCTAGGCCGGGACGCACTGGCCGCAGGCTCCTTTCAGAAAATTCTTTGCAGATCTGTCACACTTTCTTCTTCTTTGCAGCCGCAGGAAGGTTTTTGCCAGAGGTTCAAGAAACGGGCGACTGAAACCTGAATCGTCCATAAATCCATTGTTGTCAAGGTGGTAGGCCTCTTTGGGCAATCGAATAGGTGCTCAGTTGTGTGGCCACGGCTACCACAGTCCGGGCACTCAGGCTTACTGCGATCGATCTTATGCAAGTATGACATCAGCATAGGGGAATGTCCGCAGCGTAACGAGGCAAGGGTATTTCTAGCCCGCCTACCGAGTTCCATGTCGGTGTTGCTGACTCCAGGTGGTACGACCCCCAATATGAGATTGACGTCCATCCTACTCAAGTGATCCCAGACGAACTTGGTGTGCTCCGCACGTACAAGACGCAGACGATCCAGTTGGGAGTCCGTCCATCTTTGTATATTGACTTTCTCAGGAGCATCCGCAAAAGGCCTTTGATAACTCTCTCTCTCTCTCACGGGATGTCACACTTTGCACTGTTCAAGAAGACGTCCATCTTTTGAATCTCTAGCGTTGATTTGTACGGAAACTTCAAATGAAGAGGAATCAACAGAATTATCGCAGGCGATGGAGAAGCTTAGAGCCTTGTTGATCTTGGTGGTAACTCCTGATCACCTGAGGCTTTCGAGTAGCTTTTGATACACAGGATTTTTCCTCCTGTAAAAGCTATTGAAACGTCAGGCCCATAGTAACTGGCAGA
Organism: Aplectana chamaeleonis; assembly: GCA_029168955.1. Lineage (NCBI taxonomy): Eukaryota > Metazoa > Nematoda > Chromadorea > Rhabditida > Cosmocercidae > Aplectana > Aplectana chamaeleonis. Next base: position 236,405 of record JAPDOI010000587.1, read on the forward strand.
TATTGCATGGAATACGACATGACTAACAAGGAAGGGTTGTCTACATGCCTCAGGCAGTCCCTAAAAAGTTTCAAATTTGAACAAGGCCAGAACGGCTCGGCCGAAGTGAGTAGAGCTGATTCAACGATTGAATTACCTTTCTGTATGTTCAGAATAGATCAGAATCTGGGCAACAATACATAGTTTCTGATCTAAACGGAATCAATGCATCAAAATTTTCTACATCTATTCTGAACACATTTAAAGGTAACTCAATCGTTAAATCGGCTCTACTCGCTTCGGCCGAACCGTTTTGGCCTTGATCAGATTTTCGTCTTTTTAAGGACTGCTTGAGGCATTTAGCAGATTCTGAGCATGGGATACTGGAACACTGTCCTCCCCCTAGAACATATCAAAATTACATCCCGAAACTCCATCTGAAGTTGGCAACCCTCCTTGGACGCAAATGTCGGTATATTATAGCACAAAACAGATTTTGCCGTTTGCCGTTTTGCCGTTTGCCGTTTGCCGGTCATTTTTGGGGTTTGCCGTTGCCGTTGCCGTTTGCCGAAATTTGAAATTCCTTTGCCGCACACCCCTGATCAGAATCCCCACTCACCTACAAATCGATCACTTACCAGCCTACGTACCCCCTACCAACCAGTCTGCCAAGTTGATGGCCTGAGACCATTGGCAGTGGCTATTAGCAGTGAGAACTGGAAAGCCTGACGGCCTACGGCCCACGGCCTATGGCCCACGGCCCACGGCCTACGGCCCACGGCCTACGGCAAACGGCCTACGGCCCACGGCCTACGGCCCACGGCCTACGGCCTACGGCTCACGGCCTACGGCGCACAACATGAAATTTTCTTAAGCTTTCGGGCTCACAACTTTGTTATTTGTGAACCGATTTTGCTGAAATTTGGACAGCAGGTGTCTTCTGGACCCCTTCATTTATATCCAGAAGGAAATCTTCGGAAATTTTGTTTCAGAGATTCTATAAACTATTTTATAAAATTCTAAGTGATCACAAGGCCTAGGCAAAACCAAACCTCTCCAGCCACTTCGCGGCTGGAGCGATAAGAAGGTATGTAAATGCCAACCTAATTTAGCTCGACACGACGCTGTCGCGTCACGGGTCTCGTAAGCAAAATTGATGATAATCAATTGATAAAAGGTAGGCTATCAAAGAAGTGGAGAGCGGTGTGTCGTCATTTACATACCGTCCTTCTTCAGCAATTGAGGATCTGTCTGGGCCAGTAAGTAGGAAAACAGCACCAGTGTGGTCCTGATATAACAAAATTGGAGTAAAAACTTAGAAAATTATAGAGCCGTGACGCGAACGCATCGTGTCGAGCAATGTTCGCTTGGTCTTGAAGTTCTTTTATATTCTTTAAATTTCGACCATTTTACCGAAAATTAGACTTTTCCATTTTTGGGTTTTGGAAAAGAATTGCCGACAAATGATTAAATAATTATCGTTAGATAAGGCATTCAGCATGTTACTTAACTGTGAAGTTGGGAGCCTCAAATCCTCTGGATGATGAATATATATATATATATATATATATATATATATATATATATATATATATATATATATATATATATATATATATATATATATATATATATATATATATATATATATATATATATATATATATATATATATATATATATATATATATATATATATATATATTTATATATATATATATATATATATATATATATATATATATATATATATATATATATAAAATTGTCATGCTTCAATTTTTGCGAATTTTTTTAAAGATGTAAAAACCTACTTTATGAAAAAAATTCCGTGAGCCTGTCTTGGTACTCTAGCTCAGATGTTCTATAAATTTGAATAGCCTCAATGAACTAGTTTCAAAACTTGCTTCAGATTTTCACATTAAACCTGAAGCAGGTCAGATTTTCATGATAGCGATAAATGATATTAAATAGAAAAAAGAGTTGTGCTTCCAAATAATCTCGCATTTCACCAGGGTATCACAGGCAAACAAGAAAACATTCGCAGACCGGGATTTGGTGCAGGGCTTTCTTAAAGGCAGTGTCCATGATAAAAACTGTTTCTCTGTTTTTTAGCCTATCTTGAAATCGGTCCCATGCTGATTCCAACGATGTCTCTGTAGGCGTACATGACCTTCTGGGAACGAAGTTATGGCCCCCAAAAATTGAGTTAGAGAAGCATGGTGGACGAGTTTTCCTAGGCTTGTAAATTCCGTCTTTTGCAGCCGATGTATGCAAGCTGACCTGAGGAAAGAGAGAAGTCGAGAATGAAGAGAAGCACGGGGCCAATAATCGGAAACTCATCTCACGATTTCAAGCTTTCATTCGTTCACTTCGGTGGGCGGGCAATGCGCTTTTGAGGTTTGCCTTGCGCTCGAAGTGGCAACATCGGTCTCTTTTCGCACTCTTCCTGGCTCGTTTTCATGCGTTCTTTCGACGTTAACGTTACAGAGTGTCCCTCCACTACCCATTCCTAGTGAAATTTCAAAAACATCTTTCATCGTGAACACTGCCTTTAAAAGTCTAATTTATAATATATGCTTTCGTTTCGGCGCGGAGACTTCTCACTTCTGAAAACCGAAACCATCTGTGTTCTGCTTTATTTCCTTCAAAAAATATGGATACAGGTTCAAGGAACAAAGGCTGGAATACCTGAACAGCTTGGCTTGTTGCTCGCAATCTAGTTGATCGAGATCGATGGGCTTGCGAGACCTGGGAGAGCAAATCTCGTTCTCTGATCCTGTGCCAAAGGTGAGGAAAATACTCACTTGTAAAAAACAGCGGCTACGAGTACAACGGCCGACAGCATTGCAGCCATGACCACGTAGACGGCATAGATGGGGATGGTGACATGGGTGGTGTAGCCCATGATCACGGTGTTAATACCTGAAGGAAGCAGATGTATGTCCGAAAAAGGAGGAAGCCGGTGAGAGCAAATGCCGACGAGATCTATGAGAAAACGATGACGCTCTATCTACCATTCACACGACATGCAGCAGACGATGCTGTAAACAAAATGTCTAATCGTTTTCGGCTTAAACTGATGCGATATATCGCCATACATAAACCACGGATTATGAACGGAGGTAGATGGAATTCTATGCAGCCCACCTAATTGAATTAGCAAAATAAACACAAATTCATGGCAGAGATCGACTATCAGTGAAGCTCTTCGAAAAACATGAGCTGTACTGAAAAGCAGAAAAGTCACGGCCAGAAAAATACACAGAAATTACTGTGAACAAAAATAGTGTTTTCCAAAATCTACAAGTTCAGTGGTGATGAGGAAAAACCCCCTTCATAGCGAAATCACAAACAAGGCAGAAAAAGAAACGGTGAAGTGCATGTTTGATTAAAACGTTTGGGAGAGAACCATTCAGTGATAAATGCAGGTATTGGAAGACGACTTTTCCATCAAAGCAAGCTTACAAATGAAATAACTGATAGAGCCGAGAGCGATTAGCAGGAGCACAGAGTCGCATATTAAATTACAGGGTGCACTTTAAGTATGGTGACAGGAAATCCCAATCTTACCGCGTCTAATCACCCTGTTTAGACAATTCATTTCATCTAACCTC
>JAPDOI010000587.1:245000-367962 GCA_029168955.1 Aplectana chamaeleonis
TTGAAGAGAGATGACAATGCGTAAAATTTCTAAAGAACAAAAAATCCTAAACCACTAGATTAGCCAAAATGAGGTAGTAAATGTCGCCCTCTGATAGTGAGATTGCAGCGCGAGAACACCTCAGCAGGTTGCCTTGGGCGCTGTTCGCGATTATGAGTTTCGTTTCTGGATTTGGAACGGTTACTGCGCATTTTGGAAGGTACAAAAAGAACAGAAAACGTCCGTCATGATCTTATAAATTCCAGGAATCAGCAACTCGGGACGAGGTACCGGGCAGTTTTACTACACATAGATGCTCAAATGATCCTAAAAATATGTACTATTCGTTTTCGCAGATGCGACCTACGTTTTGCACACATCCATTGTGAGCAGAATCTTTTTGATTTTTTTCACGTGCCTGAACGCAGATAGGGGAACAGAGAAAGAGAGAGGGAGGTGGAGAAGGAGACAGAAGCGCACGACAGAGTTCACCCAGAGTTGCTTGTCGGTTCATATTATTTCTTGGAAGACATATCCTTTGTTCCGATGTAAAATTTATTTCAGTCTGTTGCTTGCGTCATCGTGCGTATGCTGCGTATCCCTCTCCCCAACACTTTCTCGCTGCCACTACCGTCGCTCCGCACAAGTGCGCGAACGAACAGAGTATATTTGACTTCGAACCAGAGAATAAACGCATAGAGACGGGTGATTGTACGTGATTTGATCGAAACCCTCAATAACTATGAATTCCCTGCCAACATCTTTCTATCTGAATATCTCACTTCGATTTCAGTGGTCGACACGGAAACGTTTGTGGGATTGGTGCTCACTCCCGGAAACGAAGGGGCTGTGGGCTCCAAATATAGACACACAGAGACGCAGACTGCTCGGGCATACACCAAGCCGACAAATAATTACGCCACTACGTAAATGTTGACAGAAAAAGATCGAATGAATGGACCCCAGCGAATACGCAAGAAAAGAAGTCTAGCGAGTTTCATGTCTGTCTAACGAACTCTGGGCACATTTCTTTCTTATTAAAAAAAATTTAAAAAGGTTCATGCAAAGTATGACTTTCTGAAGGCTTTTCTGAAACTCTGAGAGTCGTTAGACTCAGAAAACTGCCATAGTATAGTAGTAGTGATGCTGATAATATCCAATTCTATATAAGAAGTGCTTCTTCAAGCACGGCACATCACTCACAGGGGATGAACAACTGTTAACAAATCCAGTTTCCAACAAAATTCTTACCACTTGATCTACTTCCAATGACGTTTTTGAATCAGCGTTTGTAGCTGCTTCAAGGTTCTCCGAAGCAAGTTATGGCGGTTAACTCAGTTGAGCGGAAAGGACAGAAAATTTTAGGCTGTTCAAAAGAATTGTTTCCGGATCGGCTCAAAAACAAATTTCCGTTGGGCTTATTCGCGGTCTTGAACATGAATCTGAGATCTGCTTCTCGATTTTCTGAGGTCTACGATGGGTTAGGGTAGATATAATGCTGTTAAACTAGCGTAACCTGCCTTAGCATTTCGAGAATCAATAAGTAGACTTCAAATTCGTGTTCAGCACCGCAGAAAGCCACCACAGAAAAGATTAGAGTAAATTCTGACCCATTTGCCAGTAAACCCGCCATAACTTGCCGTAATCTATGAAAATTGATAAACTGACCTCAGATTCGAGTCAAGGACTGAATAACCTCTACAGGGAGGTTTCTGGGCAAATCTATCATTGCGTTTTGGACATCACCAAAAGTCGCATTTTGCCCCAAAAATTCTCCCCTGTGAGATTCTTTGCGCAGAACTTGTCGAAATTCCCCGAAAATCGATAATTGGACCTCAATTTCGTGTTCAGGACCCCGAATAAGTCTCAGAAAAAGTTTTGAGCCGAATCAGAGACCATTCTTCTGAACACCCTAAAAATAGCTTGCTAGATGTCTTAGTGCCCAACTGAGGAAAGCTGCTTAGCTCGGTTCATTGAACTCCGCAGCAGCTACGGACATAGATTTCAAAAACGCCATTGGAAGTACATTACCTGGCACGAAATTAGTTGGAAACGGTTTTTGCGAACAGTTGTCGATCTCTTGTCAGAGCAAAGCCGAAATCTTGGAAAGATTCCACAAACAAGTATGGGACACCTTATGCGAAAGGCGAGCGATTGTGGTAGGTTGCATATGTTTGAAACGGAGAGAATCCATCAGAAATGCAACAGCCTGTTGAGGAATATGTAGCCCAAAATAGGAGAGAAACAGCCAGCCTAGACCACAATAAACAGCTCCGTCTGCGTCTACTGTAAACCTACACTCATGCATATGTAGATTATGCCTAGTTCCAACTCGAATATTCACCACCGACTTTTCGAATACTGTGCTTCACTGAGCCGAAAACCGGTTCGCAATCACGTCTCGACACGCTCTGCAGCCGCGCGCTTTCGAGCCGGAAGAGGTTCCAGTGCCGCAGCCGCCGATCTGCTGACTCTAGGTGAGTTTTGGAAACTTGAAACTAAAAGAAATGGGAGAAAACTGCATAAAAAAGCCACATAGATTCGGCTTTGGCGCTGGAAACTTGACTGACTCGAGCGCGTGCGGCCGCGAAGCGTGTCGAGACGCAATTGCGGACCGGAATTTGACCCAGAGAAGCACAGTGTATTTGATTCCGATCCACAAGTGTCTAGAGCCTTAAGGCAGTGTTCACGATGATTTTCGTTACCGAGTTTTCCACTCGAAACAATGCGTTGGCAACCAAGTGTTACCAAAATTACGAAGAAACGGCGAAAAACGCACTAAATCGTCTTAAAGGCAGTGTTCACGATAAATCTCGTTCTCGAGGTCTCGGTGTGAAACACTAAGTTGGCAGGTGCTGTAGAGGATAGGGCCGAAGAAAGCAACGAAAACTGGCCAGAAATAAATACAAACGGCTTCGAAAGCTCTCCCGGTGCGCCTACCTATCCCGGTCCGCCTCCCAATCGGACGAGTTTGTGGGGCCGCACAGTTTTTGATGGCAAATTGCCAAGCAACTCTGCCGCAGTTAGCATTATCGATTCGCGCAGATTTCGCAATTAGCGCGCGCTTGCCGAATTCGGCAGGGTTCATGATTCTCGTCCACGCCCTGAATTTAGAAACCGTTATTTTGACTTATTATGGACGTTTTTCTTCCCTGTTTCTTCACTATTAGTTACCTCACGACCAAACATTCCCATTTGTGAGTCGAGCTCGAGTGCGATACTCATCGTGAACACTGCCTTTAATTCAGTGATACTATTCTCTGGCCTGGACTAGTTCTCCGGTTGGATGAACATGTTCACGGTGGCTGTCACCGGTGAAAAATGGGGCTTATCAAAAATGGAAGAATATTTAAGGCTAAACAGTATTAGTTAGGGTCCGAAGGAAAGGACGCAGCAGGAGAGAGTAGAGAATCGCAAAGGAAGGGTTCACAAAAGATTTTGTTGTCAGAACAAATTTTGAAATTGAATTTTGTTGAAAACCTATGAGAGTAAAGAGGCGGGGTGAGAGTAGAGGATTTCGTGCCCTTCTGGGGCGTTTTTATCGGTTTCTTCGTCATTTCAGTTCTACACGGGGGCCAAACAATCAATTTAGCCATTAATCTCAAAATCGATGATTATCGTGAACACTGCCTTTAAATGCATCAACGAAAACAAATGACATTCTTCGTATCTTTTGAGCCTCTATAGTAAAACTGCATAGCGTCCTGTCCCGAGCTGCTGTTTCCGAGAAGTTATAAGCGTTTTTCAAGCTCGGCGAAAAGGCACGGGTATCCATCAGACATTTTCAGGGTACATATTTTGAAACGAAATTTCGGATTTAGCTCGAAACTTGCCTGGAGAGGTTATTCAAGGTGCTGAAAACGGATCCGGTGTCCGTTTGTCGAATTTATGAGGTCCACTGTAGGTTCAAGGGCGAAACCTACATCCGAACTTCAAAAATCGACAAATGAACGTTGAATTCGAATTCAGCACCCCGAAAAAAGCTACAGAGAAATTTTGAGCCGATTCCGAGACTTTGACCAAGCTACCGTACACCCACCGTAATCTAGCGTAATATGTTGAAAATCATCAAACATACGTCAGGCTCGTGTTGAGCACTCCAAATAACCCCCGGAGAAGCACATTGAGCCATACCTATTGTAGCGTTCCGAAAACTGCCAAAAGTGGCGTTTTGCCTGAAATTCTCACCCGAGGGAAGACTTTGAACGGATACCAAGTTGACAACTTTGGAAAATCTGAAGTAAACATCAGATTCGTAATCAGCACACCCAATAACCCACCTGGAAGAATTTCAAGTCAAATCTGGAGTATTCGTCTCTTGTTCATATACCTATGTAGGTAAACGCTCACCCATCAATCCGTATAAGTCGATAACGCTATTACTCCATTCAAAGTTTGGGAAATACAATTTCACACAAACTTTGTTAAGAAAGAGGTTATTTTGGGCGCTTAACACGATTATTGGGTCCGTTTACAGATTTTGGAAAGATTACTAAGCGTGTTAATTGGTATAAGGAGTACAAAAAACAACCGTTTTCTGCTTTTAACTTTTTTGAACCGGCAGATTGGGGTGGCATACTAAGCAGTTTCACTATGGGGGACCAAGAGATGCTATCAATACAATTCGTTTCCGCAGATGCATCCACCGCTCTAAACATTTCCCTTTCAGCCTGAGGATACGCACTATGTATGTGCATACAATGTAGCCTGCTCACTGACTGCAGTTCCCATTAGTGGTACTCAACATCAAGGAAACAAAGGGTTCTCAGATTTTCTGCTTTGAAGTTGTTGTCCATTTGTTGAAGACGCTTCTTGCCAAAATATTTTTTTTCGAAACCGGATTAGGGAACGGCACCTGTTATAAATTCCAAAGCTTGTGCAACTCGCAGAAAAATCACCAATTTCTTCGTCTCTTTTCCTGTACTGGTTTTCGTGAGTTGTGGTGGGAAAAAGCGTAACCTTCACCGAACAGGTTTGCATTTTGATGTTCCTCTCCGATGTACTCAAGACACTATTAAAGACAATCAAACTTGATAATCACTAAAATAGAAATACTGCATCATAAATTTCATGAAAAAATAAACAGAATACTATTACACACATCCAGTTCCCGATAGGGTCAGGCGGGCATTCTTTTTCTGAGACGAAAACAGGTCGTTGAACGAGGGGTTCAGACGTGGTTGTCTCACATATTGTAATAGCAACAAAAAGATCAAAGAGAACAATAGTACAGCACCACAAAAGTACATGTGAGGGGTAGTATCTTTTCATAACGATGTAATAGATATATTTTAGGCAATACTCCAAATTTTCATCACATAAAACAAATTTTCAGACGAGTTCCATTTACCGATTGGGTATATTACCGTTTAAATTTTTCACTTCAAAAATTAGACAACGTACGTCCCCCCATAAATATTAAGATTTTCAAAATTCTGAAAAAAAGATTCTGATTCTCCATGAAATTCCCCACAAACTGATACCTATAACCCCTCCCACCACCTCGAAATCACGAAGAAAATCGCCTAAAACACGTTTTACCGTTGTCCAAAACCGTTGTTCGAAACCGCGCCTTCGGCCGAAACTAGACAACGCTAATTTTTTTTCAAAAAAAAAACAATCTCAAGATCCTGAAGGTGAACTATTCATCCTAGCATATCGTCTACTAACTACGCTCGGAAACTCCCCAGTTTAAAGCATTCCGGAGCAATGAGTTAAATTTACCACTACGGCGAGCCGTCGAAAAATATCGCGCTCCAATGCCAAACCGCGTCTGCCACCGGCGGTAGTTTTTCGGGCACTGTTGCGCAGTGAAGTGCCCGCAAAACCACCGCTGGTGACACCCCTCTCCCAAACCCCTTCTGTTTGAACAATACTAGTTGAGAATCGAACTTTTTTCAACCTGTGAAGGTTTGCGCACCCCACAAGGGTTTCACCCACCCGGAGGTCTCGATGCAAACCTAGTTGGAGATTTCTTATCTGTCAAAATGTAGACTTCTGCCGGTATCTGTTATTTGATAGTGCTACATCAAAATGCTTAGAGTTTCGATGATGTATCACTCATTCTTTCCTGGTATCCTGAGTGGCCCCATCCTACTATGTAGGTTTGCACCCGGATGTCGTGAAGCCTTGTGATTAGTGAGCTGTTATCGAGAATCCAAAACGTCCGCGAATAATGCTCTGTATACGCCAGAGTTTTGCCCATTCCGAGCTTGGAATCCATTAAAATTTAGGGAAAGTTCTTTATTCCTCCACTACAAAAATTTTCTATCAGCTCAAGCTCGCCTATTGCGTCATTTTTGAATCATTCCTGACTTTTTCTAGCTTACTGCACGATCAAGATTAGGACAAAACTCCATGCAAGCGAGGAACAAGTATCCAGCTTTTTTTTGATTTCTGCTTTAATTTTCCCACATTATTCTTCATCGCAATGGCATCATGAGATTGTGAGGCGATCTGTGTCACAATTTTGATTACTTATTTCTCAATGCAGATGTTGTTGCTCAAGAGCAATTAAAAACTACACTCTCCGAGGCTAATCGGTCGGATAGGAAGTGCAGTAATCATAATTTTTTGAATTCAGGTTGGAATATACTATTTTTTGAAATTTTTGACCACAAAAACTGTATAATTTTTTTGTTCAGAACTTTATAGTGGCGTAAAAGTTTTGAACATATTTCAAAAATTTTGATCTCCAAGTGGAGGGGGGACGTAACATCGGCATGGAACGTGAAGAGACTTTGCGTTCACTGTTGAAGGTTGGCGCAAATTCGGTGCATCTATATTATAGCACATGACACCAAGTTTGCGCTAACCTCCAACAGTGAACGCGAAGTCTCTTCGCGATCCATGCCGACGCTAGCTTCGTCGATGTCCTGGTAAACGGTCTGCCTGACCCTGGTTCCCGCGCAGTATCGGTCTTTTCGTCTGTCATATTGACCGGGGCTGTGCGATATAACGTCAACGTTAAAGGCAGTGTCCATGATAAAAACCATGTCTGATTTTTTGGTGGAGATCGGCAGCTGCGGGGCCTAGCGCAACCCTAACGCTGAAAAAACTAAGAAAATTGAGCTTGGAACGGTTCCCTACGGCCCCAAAGTTGGACTTCCGTCAGCTCGTCACACCCAGATGCACTTTCCACGCCCACCGACATGAACAAATGAATGCTCGAGATTGTGAGATGAGCGCTGTTTTCCGATTAATAGCCCCGTTCTTCCCTTCATTCTCAACTTCTCTCTTTACTCAGGTCAGCTCGCATACATCGGCTGCAAAAGACGGAAGTTACAAGCCTCGGACAACTCGTCCACCATGTTTCCTTAGCTCAATTTTTGAGGGACCATAACTCCGTTCCTAAGAGGTCTTGTACGATTCCAAAAACATCATTGGAATCAGCATGTGACCGTCTTCAATATGGGTGGAAATACAGAAAAACGATTCTTATCGTGAACACTGCCTTTAGCGCATTGACGCAACGCGGCTTTTTTCGAAAATTTACGATTCACGTCTAAGGCCACGGTCATGGTTGGCCGATCGGCGTAGCTAGTCCGGTCGATATTCTTGAAAGACATGAATGAGGTGGGGTGAAAAAAAAAGCATCCGATGTGGCTGACCCAGCCGATATTCACATGATATAAGGTAAGAAATGAATAATGTGCATAATATCGTTCCACACAATTCGTACATATTGACCGCGTCAGCGACCCTTGGCCACACCGGGTGTTTTCGGCAACCTCCATAGTCCATGTTTTTCATACGTATCGACCGGGTCAGCCACGATGTTTTTTCAACCAACTCTGACAGGGGCCTAACGGAAAAAATATCCGCCACTAACGCACACCCCTGGCAGTACCGGCTCTGAACCACCATCCAGAAGCATCGACGCTGACACAACTCTCTTCAAAGTGGCTAAATTGGATTCCCAAGACATACATATTTGATTCCCTTCAATAAAACGAATCTTGCCGCATATGCGATCCCATTAAAAACTACATACTTGACTTCCAGATTTGGCAGGAAATTCGAATAGTTTCCCGTTGAATGAAACTCTATCATGAAAGGTTGTCTCTCCTGTACATGCGAAATTAGAAAAGTCGAGAAAGGATATATACCCTTCCATTGACAAAATGTATCTGAAGCTACATTACTTAACTCCACCTGGTTTCATATGAGAACAGTTTATAAGCTTATAGGAATGCGTTTCACAAGCTGTTGAACTCCAGAATGCATGATAAAAATTTATTGGGGCGCTCAAGACAGCGGACGGAAATATTCTCAGGGCTTATAGGAACACGGCGGAACTTCTGGCAAATACATTCGAACATTCATTCTCAACAGCTTCTTCACTGGATCAAGTGAAGAGAGTCGCTCTTGAAATAGCGGGACCGCTAGTTGATTTTCAACTTGAGTTTTATGACAAGTGAGGTCACAGATCGATGGAAGTTATCTTATGTCATCCCACTTCCTAAAAAGGCGCCATTCACAAGGCCTTCCAACTACAGACCGTTTAGTATAACGCCATTGTTTGCTAGGTTGTTCGAAAAGATTCTAAAAAAGAGATTAGTAGCACAACCCAAAATTTGTGCTGTTATTTCCCCTCATAAGCATGGCTTTCAAAATGGTGGTAAGTCAACCGTGACAGCTATGATTGAAGCCCTTAACAACTGGGCGTCTCTTTTAGACCAAGGTAGTAATGTCCATGTTGTTTTCTTCGATTTTTCCAAGGCACTAACAATGGTAGGCGTACACTTCCGCATACTTTCCTGGATTACCTCATTTCTGGAGAATAGGACCTTTTCGGTTCGAGTTAACTCTTCTTGTTCGCAGAATCATACCGTGGGTAGTGAAGCTCCACAGGGTGGGGTTCTCTCAACAGTCTTGTTCAATATATACACGCACGAGCTGGGGGGACCTATTTAGTGGGTTTGGAGTTGATTTCTGTGCGTTTGCAGACGATATAAAGATTTTTTCGCCAGCCAGTGAGGACGTTGAGGCAATTCAAAATGCAATAGACGCAATGGCGGTCTCATCTCATAAATAATTTAATGATAATTTATTACGTAGTTTAAGACATACGTCAGATATGAAGAGACAGAAAAAAGGAAATAAGGACGCAAGTAAACCGCAGTTCTATTCAGAAAGAATCTGTGTTCTTGCCAAATGCTCAAACTTTCTAAGTAATTGTATAGGCTGTAGCCCATGCCTTAAAGGCACAGTCCAACCACAGAATCGCTCGTCTGTTTTTCTGCTTATCTCAAAAACGGTCCTACACTGATTCCAATGATGTCTCTGGAATCCTGCAAGACCCCCTAGGAGCGAAGTTATGGCCCCTCAAAAATTTAGCTACAAAAGTATCGTGGACGAGGTGTCCGAGGCTTGCAACTTTCTTCATTTGCAGCCGATGTATGCCAGCCGACCTGGGCAAAGAGAGAGGTTGAGAATGAAGGGAAGAACGGTGGAAGTGATCGAAAACCATCGCTTATCTCGCCACTGTTGAGCTCGAAAGATCGTAAAAGGGGCGTGCCAAAGTGGCTTCCGGGTGTGGGCGCCCCAGGGTGTCTTCCTCCTATATCTCGCTTATTCGAAGGAATTGAGAGCTCGCACTTGGCACGTGTTATATGGGGTGGCTCTACTTCACAACCATGTGGGAATCTTAGATTTCAGCCTTGAGCTTGGACTGTGCCTTTAAGGACAAGGACACGTATGCAGAACCTGCTCGACAAGTAAAGCTGAAGGCTCTAAGATCCAATCTTGGTTTCCTATAGGAAATTTTCACTAAATCTCCACGAGTTCGTAAAGGTAAAAGAGTGTAGAATTGCGAAACATCAACTTTCATGATCCTTGATATCATCTTGAACACCATACATACATCTCTCACTTTTCGACGCGATTCCAAGCTATTCAGTTTCAAGGAGTTGTTTCTTACTCGTGCTCGGGGTATCCTCGAATATGTAAACCCAAATGTACGGATGAACACTATGCTTTCTCTTTGTGCGGACAATACACCGGTGTCCCATCTCATGCGTATTGTATCTCATGATTGGCACCAGCCGCTATCGAAGGAGAAAACGAAGTGTCTGCATAACTGTCATATAAACTGTAATAGATACAATGTCGAAGGGACTGAGATCGAGAAGGTCGAGCAGATCACTGACCTGGGATTCATCCTCACACGGAACCTCAGTTCTGACAAACACTGCGAATCGGTGTCTACCGGAGCCGCCGTGGCTGGCAATAATATATTCAGGGGACTGGGAACAAGAAACAGCGCGGTACTACTAGTTGTAAGAGCCTCTAAAACCTACGTGAGACCTATTCTTCAGTATGGGACACCGGTGTATTGTCCGCACAAAGAGAAAGCATAGTCAAACTTGAAAAGGTGCAAAACGGATTTACAAGAATGTTAATGATCATGAAGCTTGGTTTTTGCCATTATCAACGAATGCCATCTGCAGAAACCAGGAGAAATGAGCTCAAACGGCTATCTTTTTTGGTGAGAGAGAGTTAAATGACTTGCTACTTCTGCATGAAATCCTGTATCAACCAGACTTCGGTCTCCAGCCTGGGTGTATTGTCGAGGTGAGAACATCGAGTACCAGGGGAGGAACTTCGAAAATTTTTCGCAAAAATTAAAACCTAAACTGCAGGCGCTTTTTCTTCATAAATAGGGCGACCCCAGCATTCGAACGGCTTGAGAGGCTCAAGTCCATCCCTGTGAGATGTTCGGCATTTAGAAAACTTGTAACAGAATACTTCGAGAAGGAGCGTGGCGAGCGCTAATTCTTCGCCAAGCAATTTCCTTGTCTCTCCGACATTACGGGCTATACGTGTATCTGCTTTGAATTCATTACATTACCTGATCGAAAACGTAGTTTTCCCTTGTTCTTCTCTGAGAATTTTGCCAAGAAATAGCCGCGAAATAGCCGTAAAATGCCTGATCTCAGCGTAATAGCCGCAAAATAGCCGTCAAGTAATGCTTGCCGCGAATTAGCCGCAAAATAGCCGAGAATTGGCCACTAAATAATGCTCGCGGCGAAATAGCCGCCAAATAATGTTCGCCGCAAAATAGTCGCAAAATAGTCGCCAAATATCCGGTCTGCTTAGATCTAATATAGTTTAGCTTAGTTGAGCTTACTTTAGTTATAAACGGTCTATCCGATGGTAAACTTCCTAGTGCTGCTGAGCGGTGCCCTACTCCGGAATGCTACGGGTAAAGTCGAGTTCTTAATCGCCCGTTATTGCTGCTTCCCCTAACATGAACGCACAGGGTGCGCGTATTATGACGCATAGGTTAATGTCGAGTGGGAACTTGGTTATTATCGTCCTTGTCGAGTGGGAACTTGGTTATTATCGCCCCTCGGAACCCATTCCGGCTCACGCCCCTAGTTGGGCCCCACGCACATTCAACAGCACTCCTATTTGGGTCCCGTAAACTCTCCCTGGCGCTTGGCGCGCTCCCATGTGGGACCCGCGCACTTTCTCCGGTGCTTGATGCACACTCACTTGGGTCTCGCATACTTCCCGTGGCGCTTGGCACACTCCCATTTAAGTCCAGCACATTCTGCGGTCACCGGTCAACGGTAACCGGTCAACTTTTAGCTGTTTATTATTATGCATGATTCTTGCAGGCATACCGGGTGACGATCAACCATGGCGCTTTGAAGTGCGTACGACTTACTGAGTCGGCTGTGAGGACTGCTCGATACTTAATTTGATGAGATTTTTAGCATCACAAATCTATTCACAAGGAGATGATCATAAGCTCGGACGACAGTAGGATATCGGAGGTTTTTTTTAGTATTTACGCCTCACATTTCTCTTATGCTCTCCTCTGACTACCAGAATGTTTCTTCTCTGCGGAACATGGAGTCATCTTTTGAATGCGGCACGCATATAGTGAAGATTCAAGCTACTATCAATATTGATGGCTTCGCATTCAATTCCCAAGCAGGGTACGGAATGACTAGTTCCCTACGTTTATTTCCTACATCTTTGCCATGTGCAGAGATGATCTCCAGCCTAGAACAATAGCCTTGAAGGACATAAGCCTTGCGTTGCTGTTCAGCGAGGAATGTGTCCTGATGTTTGGCTCCATTCGTGGGCTTGGGAAACCGACGCGAAGAGACCTCAATACTGTCTGTGGACGCCTTCTTTTAGAACACATTACAGTAGTAATGATTGAAGGTAACGTTGTCTGTGATTGTGAATAAATATATCATTTCCAGATTCGTGTCTGTGTGAAGACCACCAGTTGCCGGGAAACAGCCGAGGAACAGCCGGGAAATAGCCCACCAGGCACCGCAGCGACCCCTGGTGGGCCAATTCTCGGCTATTTCTCGGCCAAAACTCTCAGAGTTGCTGTATGCTTTCTTTCCTAATTTCGTTTATGTTTTTTGTTGCACATAATTCTGGTACACAGGCTTACGTAAATATATATAAATATTCGATCGTTACAAAAAATGATAATATGAGCATGAACCTCATTTTTAGTTTATCAACTAAGCCGCAGATTAGAAAACTTTTATAAGATCTGCCGAAAATCGAAAACCGTTGCTACGTTTCTAACTTCTGGTTTTATCTTGTTCTAAAATCTATTTTTATCCCTTCAAGAGCAACCACTTGGTAGCGCTACTCATACCAGCATTGTCACCACTACCGCGTTCAAAATCCAACCGGAGATCTCGGATTCATAATTGCGTTAAATCTGGGTTTGTTAATTTGGGTTGTGTTTGGCACGGGCCCAACCGCTTTATTTCTCGAGTTAAACTCAACAGACATCGACACACCCGGTGTTCTCGCAATGATTTATCCGTCCTGAGAAGTGTGCTGCGAGATCCGAGAAGCCGGTAACGATTATGTAAAGCCAGTCCAAATGGGACAGTCCGCTCATGCGGGCGGCGTGCGTGTGAAGCAGCTGCCGCGAAGGCCTTAATTTGGACGAGCTTTCGAATGGCTGCTAACAGCTGTTTGGGATATTATTCACCAATCGTCGATTATTCCTGCTAATCGATTTCCAAGCACGAAATATTTCGCGACAGTCGTTCCACACACACCCCGACCGCGTGGGCAGACAGTCTCCTTCGGACGTACATTACGTAAGGATTAATTTTGTAGTTATTGGGAGAAAAACAGAAGATTCGTCAAAGAAAAGAGCCATGGAAACCTACTAAAGTAGCAGCTACCTAAAGTTTGCAGGAAAGAAGGCTGATCCAAACAACAGAAATTGAGGTTCAAAGTTGTTTGGATAATGTTCATAGTTATGCATAAGTGAAAAAACTATGGTTATTTTCAATATATGCAAGTAGCAACCTACATTAAGAATGATTTCCAGTTGTGATTGTGAAACTGCTGATTCAAATAAGCATCTAGAAATGACAACTAGGCAACCACAAATCATCGCGAACACTACATTCGTGTTCTAGACGGATAATGGCGCCGTTAATATTGTGGAATGCTACTCATTGTGTTACCCTAAGCCGCTTGTTAGAAGAACACTCCACCCTTGTTTTTGTTTCTTCGGGTTTTTAAGTCTACGGTAGGCTTCAGTCAGCCTATTTGGAATTTGGCAGACTATTTCCCCGAAATCGAAAAAGAGGTCAGTCGGCTTCTTACAAGACGCGAAATTTCTCGAACAAAGTTGACTGCTATAATAGGGTGACAGGAATATGATATGTTTGCTTACGCTAAATACAAATATAGATTCTTAACGAGTCTTTATTATCATTCAATAAACCTTTTGCCATCTAGTAGTGAGTAAATCTTCAATCCCTGGCCGATAAAAATGAATAGGCTTTGCGGCAAAATAACTAGATATGGCGTTTTGGATATCATTCAGATTTACCAATGTTTTGTCACTCAAAAAGTGTTGCAGCGTTCGAAATGAGTTGAAAAAGTGCAACATTGGGCAAATACGATTGATGAGGCAGCACCTCAACTCCAATTCTTTTTTTTTCAGGGTTCGACTTAAGCAGCGCGGTCGGACAGAACATGCGGGACCCAAGCACCTGCTCTGCCTACTTTCCCAATTTGCTTTAAAGGCAGTGTCCACGATGAAATATGATTGTCGAGTTTTTCATGGTCAAGTCTTTCTTTGATTCGCTGTAGTACGATCTAAACGAAAAAAAAAACTTCATTTGAAGTTAAAGGCATCGTACGCGCTAAAAATCACTCACCGTTTTTTGAGTTTGAATCATTGGTTGGGCCCGCCTGAGAACGTGGGTAGCGTTTGTCGGGTCACCGACGCATCATTGGGAAGATATGGGTGATCGAATGCCCCGAATTCCACCAAAAGAGGCCTTTCTGACAGCCATGTGGCATAAAATGAAAAAGAAAGAAACTCCTCAACAAGCTATATCGCGTAAAAGAGTGGAAGTTGATGAATCATTCGTTGATAAGCTACCTTCTTTTCTCAGTTGAGGCCACATGGCTGTCGGAAGGCCGGCCTCTTTTGGTGGAATTCGAGGCATTCGATCTTCCATATCTTCCCAATGATGCGTCGGTGACCCGAAAAACACTACCCACGTTCTCAGGCGGTCCCAGCCAATGATTTGAACTCAAAAAACGGTGATTGGTTTTCAGCGCGTACGATGCGTTTAAAATAGCATTTTAAAATCGGTCGATTTTTTGCTGGTCCACGATTCTAGTGATGTTTTGTAGTATTAGGGGTCATCAACTGGCTTAAAGTTGATGATCAGTAATTGACGGTCGTCGACTAGGCCTTTCTCGAGCTCAGTCGTTCACATTTAGTTGACACTAATACTTTTGTTTGTTTTTTTCTGTGAAAAAAAAATGTTTTTGTATACTCTTGAACTAATTTATTAGTTGCTGTGCACGTCACAGAATTTCGACCAGGTGCAGCTTGAAAATCAACTTTAAATGGGTGGCGATGTGCACCTGTGAACGAACTGGCATTTTTGTACCTTGATCACTCTTATTTTAGCTCTGCGAAGCCTTCGCAGTTTTTGAGCTGTTTTGCAAAACAGATTTTCGCAGTTTTCTCAATTACTTCTTCCATCGTGGACAGTGCCTCTGAATGTTCTTGGATGGCCGACCAAGGTTGGTTAAAAGCATCGTACGCGCCGAAATCCACTCACCATTTTCGCGGTTAGAATGATTTCCTGGGCCCACCTAAGAACGCAAGAAGTGTGGTGGTTAAAAACGCCCTATTGTGAAGATGCATAATAATAATTTATTAGTCACTCACAAATGATGAACAGAACAAAGGAAGTAACAAATATACATTCAGATTGGCTTTAAAAGATTTTAAAAGCAAACTGAAATTACCGCCTGTGAAAATAGTGGCTCTGTTCAAAAGGTCTGAAGTTTTGATACTCCAAGGGGATTAGTGGCCATTGCTTTAGGGAAAATAAGAAAATAGTTATGGGTGAGGTGAGGTCGAATGTTTCCAATTCCGTCAAAAGAGGCTGGCCCTCCGTCAGTTATCTGGCACAATTTGCTGTTAGCCATCATATAACTAATCAACAATTGATACGGTACAACTGGAAGGAAGTTGATGGAATATGCTATACGATTACGTCAAGAATGACTTTTCTACACACATCGGTTAATCGCGTATGCCGCCTTCAAAGTTCTTTTTTCGGCTGTTCACTATTGGGTGCGCTCGAGACGTTCAAATCCACAACCTCGTAAGGATTTCATACCGTTGGTAGGTTTTAGTCAGAAAGCATGTGGTTCTTGCGACTTTAACACCCTTTTTTATTAAAGGCAGTGTCCACGATAAAAATCGTTCGTTTGTTTTTCAGACTATCTTGAAAACGGTCCCGTGCTGATTCCAACGATGTTTCTGAAATCGTACACGACCTTCTGGGAACGGAATTTTGGTCCCTCAAAAACTGAGCCAGAGAAGTATGGTGTACGAGTTTTCCGAGGCTCGTAACTTCCGTCTCTTGCCGCCGATGTAGGCGAGCTGACCTGAATAAAGAGAGAAGTCGAGAATGAAGGGAAGAACGGGGTCAATAATCGGAAACCATAGCTCATTTCACGATTTCAAGCTTTCACTGGTTTACTTTGGAGGGCGGGCACTGCGCTGTTGTGGTTTGCCTTGCGCTCAAAATGGCAACTTCGGGCTCTTTTGGGGCTCTTCCTGGCTCTTTTTCATGCGTTCTTTCAACGTTAACGTTACATAGTGTCCCTCCACTACCCATTTCTAGTGGAATTTCAAACACTCTTTTCAACGTGAACACTGCCTTTAACACTATTAAATTCAATATTTTTCAGATCTGAGAAAACTATTCAGAACTCTGGTGAGAGGATTAACCGACGGTATGATGGTTGCTAGGGTTCAAGGTTGATCAACAAAGTTTTAGAAAAAAATTCCTAGTGTCACTAAATTTTCAGATCTGAAAATTAGTTTGCAGGGAGCTATTCAAAAAAAGACGCTAATATCGAAAAAAAGCTCGATCAGATGTGCTCAGACCACAACCTGCGATCGCAGTTCTTAGAGCCCCTCGTTCTCGGAGCCGAATTCCGGTCCGCAGTTGCGGACTACGGCTGTTGCATGATGCGACACGTGATAATCGTGCTGGGAAAAGTGTGAACCGTGCCGGGACCAAGTGGTCCCAGCACGATTATTGCATGTCACATGATGCAACAGCCGTAGTCTGCTAACGCGGACCGGAATCAGGCCCTGAGAACGACACTATATGCAGTCGGCATGGATCCTAGTGATACTTCGTGTTCCGTATTGAAGGTTGGCGCAAACTAGGTGTCATATGCTATAACATACTCTGCCAACGCGTAGCTATATGCCTCCGGGGGCGCGGCCTGTAACGCCGCCCCATTCCAAGTAGCGAGAATTTACGGGTTTCAGCTACGATAGCTAAAACCCGCATATTCTTGTGACGACGGTACAAGGGTGCAAATTCTACGCGTATTCTACGTAAAAACGAAGGCTAAATTCGATACATTGATCTCTCTGTCGCTAAACCAGTATATTCTCGCTATAATTTTGTAGCAAGAATCTACGGATTTAGCAACAGCCTGTGTTGAATACAATCTTAAACCCGCGCTGGCTACGCGGAACGCAAGGATGCCGTTGGAAAAGTGTTGGTCCAGTCATCTCACTGAGTGATTACTCGACACTCTGTGACTGGCCGTGGAGGGTGACCCAGTGTCGCTCTCTGGGAGACCACGGTGAGGATGATTTTGACCATGGGGATGCTGCAGGACGTGGGGAAGAAATGGCAATGTTGTCGATCGCAGCTCTGATCGCCTTTCTAGTGCGGATCAGGACTGGGTGGGTCGATCGACCGAGTGCTGTAACGAGAAATTGCGTAGAATATGCGAGTTCCGTAGCGAGAATTTAAGTAGAATATGCGGGCGCTATAGCTAAAATTTTACCAACTGAGGCTAAGCTTTCCGTAATTTACGTAAAATCTCGGGTCAAAATTAGACTAGATGCTTCCGAAACCCTGGTCATCTCCGGTCTCCGTGTGAGGCTACTAGCTACGCGCTGGCAGAGTATGTAGGTGCACCAAGTTTGCGCTAACCTTCAATGGGGAATACAAAGTATCACTAGGATCCATGCCGACAGTATATATCTACTTGAGGCTCGTTTTAGGCGATTTTCGGCATGATTGTTGCAATTGACCTCCTACGGTCCGATTTCTAGTCGAAGTTCGAAGACTGTATCATGTAGACTGTATTTAAGAATGCCCAAGATTTAAAACTGAAAACAACGCATAAGTGAACTACTAAACTCTCTTGTATCATTTTTTCGCAAATATTTTGCATTAAAAGTTCCATATGTATTTACATACGTATTACATACTGACCCTATCCCTTTTCCTTTAAAAAACGCAACCAATTTTTATGCAGAAAATTTTTAGAAGACGCAATTGTTTAGCTATGATTTGCGAACAGTGAAAAAATCATTTTCAGAATATAATTGCAGAGAGTCCCGCTGTAATACTTTCAGTATACAGACACCACCAGTCAGAAATACATTATAGAAAATGAATAACAAAGGTAGAACTTATCAGTGGATAATAAAGAATCCCTAAGTCATGAATTGGATGAACGAGTGATGTTGTTTTCCGCTATAACGCACAATCTCGCGAGGGCTACGTACATATACGTGAGATTATCCCACAAAAGCTGTTTGAACTCATTCAACAAGGCTGTTTACATGGTCTGACCACCATAATACCACTTCTTGTAGTGTGACAAAAAGTACAAAATTTTTCGAACAGCCTGAAAATCGATTAAATCAAACTTCCCCAGTACCTACATAGTTGACGTGCCATTTCTAGGAGATGTTATTGGCGATCGCTGACGTTTTTGAAAAAGTCCCAGTGGAAATTGCTGAGGATGAATAAAATAACGGAGATGTAAATGTGCTGGGCATTCTCAACGTGGATTTGATGGGTCAAACAAAAGTTAAAAACTGAATAAAATAGCTGTATATAACTCCTCAGTCGAAGCTGATGAGGAAGGATCGCCTGCTCAAAATGCTTTTATTGCGAAGGAAAATATTCTATACGACATTTCGCGGGTTGAGTCCGGGCTATATGTGAGATATAGGCCGTTTCCAAGATCGCTGCATATTGCACTGGTCCTGTACGGGGGAGCGAATTCAGTCATGCGATTCCTGGACTGTGTATTTGCAATGTCTGCTTATTTACCTGACTTACCTCCCTTTAGCATTCCGTTTTATCTTCCCAATTTTTGTGTACTTATGTTTTATGTACTCATGTAGGAATGAAAAAATCAGAGAAGTGCTTCCCTGTCGTAGGAAGAATAATGGACATCGACCCGAGAGGGTTGATTCCAACTAGGTTCTGAATGGCAGATCACATTCTTGGACTACATCATGGCAATCGATTTGGCAACTATAGATAATTCTTGGAACCAGCCGGTCAAATAGTTTTTGACGACCGGAGCAAAATTTTATTTATTCGATTTTTTGGATTAGGCAAACACGAGAGAATGCTACATATCCCGGAAACACTTGAGCGAATTCGACGTTTCAAGAAGCTGTTCAGAGAAGGATAACAGAAAGCAGCTCCATCTGGGCGGGACAGAGCTCGTTTGCGCACCTAAGCATCACGCCTGCCCTGTAGTTGCGTCAGATCCAGGTGTTTCGCAGATAGAAAGAAATCTGACTGTTGCGATCAATTTCAAGAGTGAGATCTTCATTCAAAAATTACAAATTCTTGTCTTGAGAGACCAATGTGTTTCGGGAAAGCAATTGCGCATGAAAGGACGTTAACTACCTCTTGTTAAGCATTGGAGTTTCAATTATACACTTTCAGAAATCTGACAAAATCATACCTATGTTTCAATGCATTTAGATCGCTCTCGAAAATCGCAGCTTTTTCTTTGAAATGATGAAAAAGAATTACTCTTTGATGATTTGACTGGCTTTGAACCACGCAAAAAGCAAAAATATGTAAATCAGGTGTTGCGAATACTGGCAATTCACCTGGAATTTCCTTTTCTTATATCCTGAATATCGAGCAAATTGAGAGGCAAAATTAGCGCAGAAACAGCAGAGCACACGTCTGAGCTGATTTCGGACTGAAAACATGGCAACGGAAAATCAAACATCAATCTTCTGCAGGTTAGAACTGAACTCAGTTTTTCAGAGGCACACTTTTTTTTGCTGAGAATTTCAGCTGATGGATTCCCCAAAATCCGCATACATATCCAATAAAAACTGTAAAGAGGATATCATTTGGCTAGCTATGTACATTTCCATATAAATTTTATCCAAGCTGTCGGCTTGCATTAATATTAATTAATTTACTAGCGAGACCTAGCGAAGTTTTCGCTCACAGAAACTTTTGCGTGAGCCAACTACCTGAGACGGATTGGTTAGTTAGAACGGTGGTGACTGACTTCCGTCTCACCGAAAGTTGCTGTACAGGCCATAAAACGGCCAATGTCTCACCGTTGACTGCGTACCACGCGCTGCGCGAACGCACGCGCGTCGGAAGCAGACGGGTTTCGGCCGCCGCGCGACGAGTTTTGGCAGCCGCGCGCGGATGTTTCGGCCGCCGCGCGTCAGCTTCCGAAACTCGTCGCGCGGCGCAGAACTCGTCTGCTTTCGACTCGACGCATGCGGTCGCGCAGCGCTCTGGTACGCAGTCGACGGTGAGACATTGGCCGCTTTATGGCCTGTACGCATGGTATGGACTCTCCTGAGCAGAGCAGGGCGCCCGTACATTTACAGCAGGCCGTGGGGTGTCACAATGTGGGATCAAAAAGCAAAACATAAGAAGCCAGCAGTAAATCGTCGGTTGCTACCGGCATAAAATTCACAACCCTTCTGCACTTCGCTTCCCTTACTCTGCCAATTCGAGACTTGATGCCGCAGCAAGAGACTTGATGCTCATGTACAAGTCGGCATGAAGTCTTAATTTGCCGCGCTAAATTCACTGTATGGGTGGAATTTGCCGCTAGAGAAGGTGAGAATGAGGTGAATTTCCCGTGAAAATGGTGCGAACTGGCAGCGAGAGAGGTCAATTTACCCCAAAAATGAGGTGAATTAACCTCGAAAAATGGGTGAATTTACCCCGAAAATTTCACAGGAATTTGAAGGTCCACAGCAAGAAGCCCCTTGTCGCAACATGAGCGTAATCTTCACCGAGGTCTGCGGTGAGGAGCCACCCTCTGCGGACCCCGGCGTAACTCGTCCCCGTCGTGAGGATACCACTGTATCCTCCCAGCAGCAATAAAATTATGCTGGCCTCCGGAGAGTGACCCGAAGTCACCTTTCAGGGCCGGCAGCAGAATGCCGAATGAGGACTCTGGTGGGATGAGGCTGTTTTATACCGGCAGTGCTCATAGTAAACACATTGAGACGTGATCACATTGAGACGTGATTATTCGTTTTATCATGTTTTCGCTGGGATGTTTTCATTTGTTTAGAAATTTCTGAGATGCCAGCAACGGCGGTCATTTCACCCTTTGCGCTGAGTGGTATCCAGCCGCTCAACAACTGATATGCATTAACATGTTAGCGCAGGCGGTATTCTCACGCTTTGCGCTGACTGATATCCAACCGCTCAGCAAATTCACCCTTTGCGCGGATAAGCTTTCATGACGGCGCTAAAGGAGAATTTGATGCCTTATGATAACAAAGCGTGATAAAGGCCGCTTTCGCCGAAGCATCAAGTCTCGAATTGGCGTGAAGTACGTCGCTACCCACTGCCCTTTCTTCCAATTTGTAGAGTTCACAAGCTATTAATCTCGCCTTACCGTCTCTATCATGATAAGGACAAACGCATTCTCATTTTATATGATGTTTCCCTAGTTCACCAACGTCATGCCCTTGTTCTCAATGAATGAAATTAGTAGGTGGTTGTTTATGTTTTTGTGGTGCAGATTTTGATAAGCTCAGACTTGCAACATATAAAAAACTGGTTTTTGGAAGTTAGGGAATCGAAATGACTGAGCGGTTGCAATGAGTGGCGAACAGAGAAGGTGCGGAAGTGGACCTGCTGCTTGTTTCCTAAAACTGGCAAGAAAATGTCTCAGGAGTTCTGCGTCAATCTCGAAACGCGTCGCACGCTTCTCAAAATTCATGTTTTCCAATCTGTTTTCTTCTCCACAAAGGTTAGATTTAGCATCAAAAAATTTAAAAAAACCTTTTTTCAAATTCTTCACTCTTGGTAACGTCCTGCACACTCCCACTGCGGTCCTGCTAACTTTTGATGACCTGCACACTCCCACTCGTGACCTGTGCATTTTCTATGACGCCCTGCACACTCCCACTGGGGACCTGCGCACCCTCTATGACGTCCTGCACCCCTACCATTTGGGTCCTGCACTATCTGTGACGTGCTGCACACTCGCGTTGGGGTCTTGCACACATTCAATGACGTCCTGCGCACTCCTACTCAGGACCTGCACATTTTCTGTTATGTCCTGCACACTCCAGCTGGGGTCCTGCACAATTTCTATGACGTCCTGCACACTCCCGCTGGGGACCTGCACATTTTCTATGATGTCCTGCGCACTTCCACCGGGGTCCTGCACACTTTCTATGACGTCCTGCACACTTCCTCTGGGGTCCTGCACATTTCTACGATGTCCTGCACACTCCCGCTGGGGTCCTGCACAATTTCTGCAGCGTCCTGCACACTTCCTTTTGGGGTCCTGTACACTTTCAATGACGTCCTGCACACTCCCGCTGGAGACCTGCACATTTTCTATGATGTCCTGCACACTTCCACCGGGGTCCTGCACACTTTCTATGACGTCGTGCATACTCCCACTGGGGTCCCTGCACGCACTTTCTACGACGTCCTGCACACTTCCGCTGGGGTCCTGCACACTTTCCATGACGCCCTGCACTCCCACTGGGGTCCTCCACACTTTCTATGACGTCCTGCACACTTCCGCTGGGGTCCTGCACATTCCTACTTAGGGCCTGCACTTTCTATGACGTCCTGCACACTCCGATTAGGGTCCTGCACACTTTCTATGACTTCTTGCACACCCTCACTGGGGTCCTGCACTCCTTCTATGACGCCCTGCATTTTTTTTGCATCGCTAGACGACTCGCAGAAGTTATCATGACCCCACGGCCAAAGTGCGCTCCACGGACAAACTCAGTTGCCCCGAGGCACGTAGAGGTGACTCAGGCTGATTTTTCAGTAATCGATAAATGTCGCACCCACCTAAATGTTAGTACCATTTCATACAAGTTTTGATCAGCCATTCCTAAGATATATGGGACACATGCACACACATACACACACACACACACACACACACACACACACACACACACACACACACACACACACACACACACACACACACACACACACACACACACACACACACACACACACACACACACACACACACACACACACACACACACACACACACACACACACACACACACACACACACACACACATCAGGACGCTGCTTTAAGTATAAGGATTTTCACTTATCAATATCATGCAATCAGAATACATTGCGATCAGGGTTGCGCGGAAATTTCTGTTTTCTGATTTCTGTTTTCTGGCCGTTTTGGTCTTTCTGTTTTCCGATTTCTGTTTTCTGAAAAATCTGTAAAAAACAGAAAAAAATCAGAAAAAATCAGCGAAATTGGGATCTGTGGAACAGCGCAGCTTATCTAGTCCTTTACGGGGTGCTATTTGTGTTCAACGGTGCGATTGCTGTTGAGGGTAGGATTCGCGATAAAAATGTTTATTGTGGTATCTTTGTGAGAAGGTAGGCCTGGTCATTACAAAAATGCAAATAAGTGGAAAGT
Source organism: Aplectana chamaeleonis (assembly GCA_029168955.1). Lineage (NCBI taxonomy): Eukaryota > Metazoa > Nematoda > Chromadorea > Rhabditida > Cosmocercidae > Aplectana > Aplectana chamaeleonis. The sequence continues at coordinate 268,228 of JAPDOI010000587.1, forward strand.
CGGAGAAAAAAGCTAAAAATAAGCTTTTGCTGGGTCTCAGCCCGCCCCCAATTAACTAGATTTTTACAATTGCTTGTTTTGTCTTAATTCATTCTGCATTTAAAGTAGTTGCGGGACACTGAGAGACTACTAACTTTTTTAGCGGCAAAATAGAAGACGGAAAATAGGCATTTATAGAAGTTTTGTTCTTTGGGGGTGTGCGTACACCCACTAATTAGCCGTTCTGACTTGTTTTTGTGCGTTTTTCAAGAAAATCTCCCTTATTTTCACTTTTTTGATGACCAGACCTGCATTCTTATGAAGAAAATTCAACATTCGTTTTTATCGCGAACCCTGCTAACGCAATCGTAGGGTAGTTCTTTGGCACAATAGGGGTAGCATCCCACGGCAGAGCCCGAATTCAACCTCCCCTTGTCAGCAGTTGCTGCAGTTATTTGTTCGCAGCAGCTGCTGCTGACAGCGAGGGGCTGAACTCAATGTCTGTATTAGGATGCAACCCTTACTGTGTTGACGTACTACCATACGGGTGAGTGCTCTGTGAGTTTTGACCGAGCAACAGCCGATAAATAGCTACAAAATGCCTGATTTTTGCTTAATAGCCGAGAAAACGGTCGTGTTCGGAAAAAAACTGGTTGCCGCTAAATAGGCGTCAAATTATGGTCGTCGAGAAACAGCCGCGAAAGGATGCTCTCAAAGGGGAGTATAAGACGCATTGTTAAAGACACTGTTCGCGATAAAAATTGCTTTTCTATTTTTTTGCCTATCTTGAAACCGGTCCCATTCTGATTCCAATGATGCTTCTGGAATCATACAAGACCTTCTGGGAATGGAGTAATGGTACCTCAAAAATTGAGCTAGGGAAAATGGTGGACGAGTTGTTCGAGGCTTGTAACTTCCGTCTTTTGCAGCCAATGTGAGCGAGCTGACCTGAGTAAAGAGAGGAGTTGAGAATGAAGGAAAGAACGGGGCTTTTGATCGGAAACCATCGCTCATCTCACGATTTCGAGTGTTCCTTTGTTCACGTCGAGGGGCGGGAAGAGGCGGGACTTGCCCACAATGGCGGGGTTTTCCCATTTTTCTAAGCCGTTTTGCGGCTCCTGGGTAGCTTTTCGTCCCGTTTTTTCGATGCTGTTCTGCTTCTGAGAGCCACGAGAAGCGTTTGTCATGGAAAATTCGAGGATGAAGGTTATCGCGAATAGTGCCTTTAAGGCAGATTCGGATGTCAACACCGTCGTCGGTTCAACTACTCGTGTTTTCTCGGTTATTCCTCGCTGATTTTGTGAGCAGCATTATCGCAGGCACCTAGCAGCCAAGAACTAAGAAATATTCGAGAAACAGCTCAACAGGATCTGTTGTTGAGCTTGGTGGGCTCTTTCACGGCCAAGACTCTCAAAGTGTCTTTAATGATCTTGTATCCGTCATTGACGCTTCATTGCTACTATCAATGCCTTATACATAGGTCATCTGTGCAGTTCTGACAAAGGTATTCAGAATCACATCCTCTCTTCACTTAAAAAAAAGTTTAAATAAAATGAGTATTTTTTGTGGAAATTTTCTGTTTTCTGGCCATTTTGGCCTTTCTGTTTTCTGAAATTTTTCGAACCATTTCCGCACACCCCTGATTGCGATAAATGCATGAAAATTAATGAATAAGTTAAGAAATAAACAAAAAATAAAGACCCAGAACAAAACCTCACCATTCATTTCTGGCTGGTTGTCCGGATCGAGTAAGTAGGATAGCCACTACACCAAGCTGACAACCTACCATCAATGCTGCATATGTACCTTGCGGATAAGTTCTTCTACTTGCTGGTCTAGCACCATTCTGGCCTGATAAGGTTGGTACTCCCGATCGTTCACGCTGTATAAGTAACTGATTTTCGTGTGATATTTTCAGTGGCCTGAAGACGATATTATTTATATCGAAACGTCGCCAATAAATGCATCACGAGTCTTCATCTCCACAATAAATTAACGGATTTTCATGAAGCTCAGAGAATTATCTATTTCGGAAAAAAAAGGATAAAAATAAAGTTCTCTGCGCTTCCTACCCTTCTAGGGGTGCACAACACATTCGGCTTTCAATCAGAATCACGGATGCTTTTAAATGTGGTTTGAGCCTATATCACAGTGGCCACCGGCTTCTTTTCCACATACAAGTCTGGTACCAAATTATCGACCCCGAAGGGGTACTCAGTTGAAAACAGCCCACTTCCCGCCGGCCAAGTCAGGCTAGTCGACTTCGTGCGGCTCCAATTTTGTGGGAATAGCGCCCCACTTCCCGCGGAGAGAGAGGCTTTCCCGTCTTCCCGCGGAGTGTCGGCCGGCAGTCGGCTATTCCTGTGGGTCATCGAACACTCACTCATCGATTCCCACTTTGAAATCATCATTGCACCACCCACTAGAGTGGAGATAATGAACGATTGCTGAGCAGAGAACGCTGTGCTGAGACTCTTTCTAAAACCCGCGCTGTGTGCGACGCTGGTCTTGGGCAGGTGAACCACTGTCCGTTAATGGCATCTGCGAATGGGAAGACTGCGAGAACCAGTGAGTGTAGGAAGCTTCCCCGTATAAGCTCACTTCTTACTTTTTGAGAGCAGTTCAAGATGAAATCCCCAGAAGCGGATTTTAGAAATTTTGTTCTAACCGACCTTCACTTAAAGGGTGATTCTTAAATGTGCAGGGAACTGTTTTAGGACTGTCTTCTGTCAGTCATCAGATTAGCCGCAAGGCAGAAGGGCCGCAGAGTGCTTGTTCACCGTGTACGGGCAGTCAACGAAACGGCGCTGCCGACTGCCAGCTACCAATCTATTGGCCTTCCGCTGGGAGGGTTACGGGACGTCGGCTAGTGGTACCGCGGGAAGTGTGCTGTCTCTTTCTGAGTACAGGACTTGGTTGGCCTTGAGCGAAGACCGATGACTCGAATGCGTGTGTGTGTTTGTGTGTGTGTGTGTGTGTGTGTGTGTTTGTGTGTGTGTGTGTGTTTGTGTGTGTGTGTGTGTGTGTTTGTGTGTGTGTGTTTGTGTGTGTGTGTGTGTGTGTGTGTGTGTGTGTATGTGTGTGTGTGTGTATGTGTGTATGTGTGTATGTGTGTGTGTGTTTGTGTGTGTGTGTTTGTGTGTGTGTGTGTGTGTGTGTGTGGGTGTGTGTGTGTGTGTGTGTGTGTGTGTGTGTGTGTGTGTGTGTGTGTGTGTGTGTGTGTGTGTGTGTGTGTGTGTGTGTGTGACAATAAATGAATGAAAAATTAAATGAAGAAATAAAAATAAAAAGATGAATAAGAAAAATGACATAAATCAATGATTCGGAGGAAATTAATAAATGAGAGAAACTTTCGTTGTTGATCGCCATATTTATAGACCAATAATGTGCCATTTATTTTCACAACTTCATGGCCATGAAATTCATTAAGCAATGAAAAAAGAACTCAGAAGCTACCAATACTCTAGCTATACCTGTAAAGTCACGGAAATCCGAAATGATCAACAAAAGCACTCCTAGGAACATAGAAAAAAGTCAGAAATTTGTGTTATTACACCTTCGTGCCAACCAGCATTCGATATATACATACTAGAATGCTGAGAAGGCACTAGTTGCCGCAGCGTTGGGGAAGTTGTCAATATTTCAAATTCAGGTCTGCAGAAAAGGTGCCCTTACAGTGAAATTTCCATGGCGGAAATTCAAGGCGTTGAGCCGTAATGCTCCGCCTCCCCCCCCCCACCCTGCGGGGTTTACCTAGTATGCTCCACCTGCAACCTTTTTTCACAGGAATAACTACTGACGCAAACATTGCAGTGATTCAAAGCAAATAATGTCCTAATGTTTCACGGGGTTCTGAAAAGTCATGCTTCGAAATCATATTATATTTGAGTTCTGAAGACACAAAAACACGATTTCTTAACTCGATATTGGAGTAATCTAATGAAAAGTGTAGTGCCTTCATCAAACATGCATACCTCAATTTGCGTGATTCAACTGTGACAATCTTTTTTGCCTTTTCGTACTTCATTTTACACATTGCATTTTACGAAAGCGCTTAGAAGAGCAAAAATAATGTCAATCCGTTCACAGATTATAAAGAAAAATTTAAGTATTATTACTTGTTTAGCAGTCGACATGAAACAAATGAGTCGAATTACGACCGGAAAATTTTTGGACCTCTCCAAAGTAATCCTCCGATTCAACAAAAAAAAAGCGATTACATAATCAATGTATAGGGTGACGTATAAGTTCTGCACTCTTGGCATGAAAATTGGTCCAACACTTGTTGTAGTGCTATTCATAGGGCAGTCGGTCCATTGCGATCGGAAAAAAAATTAGGAGCGAAAAATATGGGAGCGGAAAGCACTTCATTTGATTAATTGCATTCTCATCCAGTTACGCCATCTGTATAGAATGACGCGTGAAAACTACGCTGTCAGAAGCACAACACCACCTCATCCGGATGCGACTAGCGGTCGACGATGAATTATGGGTGAGAACTAACAACTGAGCTACTTCCGGGAGAACAAAACTAATCTGCAGGATGAAGTAGAGATCGAGCAGAGATGTTTAAACGTTTTCGCGCTCACCATTTAGGTTTCCGAAGTGAATAATAAAGATCAGAGTTCTATTGAAGGATTTTTTCACTTTTTCTGCCGTAATTTTGATTCCCAATTATGTTAAGAGAATCTATTCGTAAGTCACCCAACACGGCTCAAAAGTTGTGAAAACTAGTAGAGGCTAGATCAGAGTCATACAAGGCCTGAGCAACGCTGTAGTCCACCACAGATCGAGTAATCTCGACGCCATAAGCATTTGCCCCTCCCCCAAACCTCCAAAAGATTTATCAGATTTGGACGAGTCCGTGCGATTTGAGCATACCTATAGTGCTCCCACAGGTATTTGGACAGACGGTTTCTAGGTGCCTCTTTCTACTTTACTAGTCCTAGTTTCATTATGTCATGTGTGCGGTCGTCGTTCAGGCTACAACATCGTATGGATGGTCGCATGAAGTCCTACTTAGTCGGACGACATCCTGTGCTTTCCTTCAGAAGCCCTCACATTTACTTAGTATGTCTTGCACTTTTTCTCTCCTCTCCTTCTGAAGCTCAGCAAACTATCCACAACGTTCCGCGTAATCCTTTCGCAGCTAAGCCGATGGCTTAACAATCAGGATTGAACCGAAAAACCATTTTGTTCGCAAATTTTTGCGCTCCACCATGGGACCTAGCACACACGACAAGTCTCCGCTCGTTGCTGAGCCATACATCCAGCGACGGGAGACGTGATCTGGTGCTCGTAATCAATATCGATTGATTTAGTGCCAAAAGCCGTGCGTGGTCCTCAAATTTTCTGTCCGACTTGGAGCTTTGAAGAAACGACGTAAAGATTTTTGAAGACTTCAGCTGAATCTCCTATTCGTGATCAGCACTCTAGAAAACCAAAATGGGAAAATTCCGAGACTGCTCTGAAAGGTTTTTTTTCTTTGAACGCTCTCAGAACCACCTGATTAATAGACTAAGAGCACCTATCATAGTCCTCACCGCAAGCGCGGCACGAGCGGGAAGCGCCGTGGACTATGAAAGTACTCAAGTCGCGGCACGTGCGTTCTGCCAACAAGGTTCGGCGTGAGGTGTGATGCAGGGCTGTGCGTTATAACGTTAACGTGTTAACGCATTAACGGGTTAACGTGATTTTCTCCTGAAAATTAACGATTAACGGTTAACGGAAAAGTCCTAAAATCGTGTTAAATTGAGTTCGTTAGTAGCAGTGGAATTATGGCTCTGATTGATCTGCTTCAATGGCAGATTTGAAAACTGGGGCCGTGCACGTCGCGTTGGCTTGCGGCGCGGTCAGTTTGCGTTTGGTGTGAAATATCGCTGACCTCAATGTTTCCCATTCCAATGTTTTTTTTCTATTTCTGTTATTCTCAATATCAAAGAATTCGAATTCTTCTTCCAGAAAGGAAATGTGAAGTCTATCCCACCTTACTACGGTTGAGTAAGCTATCAAATGAGGGTTTGGAGCGGGGATTGAAGGCCACTCACTTTCTAACAAGCGGTGCACGCCTTACAACACCCACCCTCGAACTTCGCAAAAAGCTCGTTTTTTCGCGCTTCTTTGGAATAACTCTGTGAAATTTGGGGTTCTGGAGGTAAGCAAGATATTGCTAGAATCGTTTCATCAAGATCAACAATATGGTGTTAAAATTTGATTGATATCTTAGAGGCAGTGTTCTCGATAAATTTCACTTCCGATATCTCCACGGCTTACGGAAGATCTGGTGCCCTATATAGCAATTCATGCGTAAAAAGGACACGAAAAACGCGTTTTTGAGCGAAAAAAAAGGCCATCTCTTGTTTACGTTGGTTTTTGAGCGTGGAGGAATTGACCGCTAGATGCATGATGCCTATCAGTGCAATGAAGAGATCAGCTCACTTATCAGCTCTTCCTTGACTTGATCATTCCTGTAATCTGAGTCTTCATTTGCTCGTTCCGAGGGGGCGGATCTGGGGCACCAGGCGTGTCTGGGGCACCAAAACGCTTGTTTGCAGCCGTTATTTTGCCGCTTTTGGCTCGTTTTCTGCCGTTCTCTCGACACTGGGAGGCTAGGATCCTTCTCGCCTATCATTTCACTGTGGAAAGTCAACGAGTATGATAATCGTGAACGCTGCCTTTAAACTATACCTTTGTTATAGGTATGTTGCTCTTTTCAGAACACGTTTACCATGGTCAGGGCGAGCGGCCGGCACTTTCATCTTTTTCGAGCAACATGCCTACAATTAAGGTACATAAGAACTCAATGAAATTTTCTTGTTGACACGATTCTAGCAATATCATCCTCACCCAAGAAAACTCAAATTTGACACAGGTATTTCTAAGGGGTGCAAAAACGCGAAGATGCGTTTTTTTGCTGATTCGACAACGTAGAGGGTGGGTATTGTACATAAGGTGCTAGTGACTGTCTAGGACGCGACACATGCCCATTTTGCACAACGTCCTTCTGACGCCATCTCAGCGCTCACCCACGTTCCACGACGTCCTGACGTTTTCACGTGAAGCTCTGCCTACTTTCGATGACGTGCTGCTGACGTCATCTGTAGCCCTACCCATTTTTCACGAAATCCTGACCGCGTCATTCAAAGCCCCAACCACTTTTCTCGACGTCCTGACGACGTCATCTGGAGCCCTACCTACTTCCCATGAGGCTGTGCCTACGTTTTCTGGAGCCCTCCGTGCTTTCCACGACGTCCTGCTGAAGTCATTAGAAGGTCTATTTTATTTGTTTTAACCTCCGGTGTTTTGTGGATTTTCGTTGCGATCAAGTAATGTTTTGAGCATTTTTAACGAAGTGTAAAATTAACGTGTTAACGCATTAACGGGTTACCGCGGTTTTCTCTTTAAAATTAACGATTAACGCTTAACGAAAAAATACTAGGTTGTCCAATAATTCTTGTCCGAAAATTTCACCATTTTAAATTTTTTCCAACTTTATTGAAAAACAAGTCTAATCAACAATATAATCACCACAATTATCCACAACAGTGGCCCATCGATTGGGCAGGTCGCCGATGCCCTTCGCCCAGAACTCCGGGGGCTGCGACTCGAAGAATTCTGCGATGTTGGATTTGAGGTTGTCGTAGTTGGTGAACTTTCTTCCGGCCAAATTGTGCTTCAGCGGGCGGAACAAGTGGTAGTCGGAGGGGGCGAGGTCCGGGGAATACGGCGGATGGACAACTGTCTCCCAGCCGAGGAGAGTCGCCAACTTCTGCTGGGTCTCTTTCGCCACGTGGGGGCGCGCGTTGTCGTGCAGCAGATGGACCGAGGCCCGTCGGGGACGCTTTTCTCGGATGGCGGCGGCTAGTTTCTCAAACGTATCGGTGTAGATGGAGGCGGTGACCGTCCTGCCTTGCGGGAGCAGCTCGAAGTGCAGCATGCCCTTGGTGTCCCACCAGCAGCAGAGCATGATCTTCAGCGGCTGCAGGTCGGCTTTCGGCGTCGTCGGCGGCTCTTCTCCGCGCGGGATCCAGACGGCTCGGCGGGCGACGTTGTTGTAGAGGACTCAGCTCTCATCCCCAGTAACCAGGTCCTCGAGAAACTCCTTGAGATGTGGATGAAGGAGAAGGGACTGGCAGACGGCCACGCGGCTCTGCTTGTTGGCATCCGTCAGACGGTGGGGGATCCAACGGGCCAGAACTTTGTGGTAGCCGAGTAAGTTGAGTTGATTGTGGATGGTTGACTTACTCCAGCCGAGCGTCGTCGCCAGTTCACGGGTGGTGGCTTCCGGCTTCTCCTTGATACAGCGACGGACTTCGTCATCATCCACCGTAGAAGGCCTCCCTCTGTCCTCGAGGCTCGTGTCGCCGCTCTCGAAACGATTGAACCAGCGGCTGACTGTGCGTTGGGACACTGCATCCTCCTTGCACGCTCTGCAAATCTTGGCGACCGTGGTGCCCGTGTCGTTGCCCAGCAGCCACTCGTAAAAATGAGGCATCAACACACAAGAGGAGCTTACAATTCACCGGTGCTAACGCATGCAAGACAACAGACGACAGTAGCATGGCCATCGTTAATGAATTTAGCATGGAGAATGAGTCGTGGCCAGGTAAAGTGTCTCGCCAAAGCGCTCCTGGATATGTCAGCAAAAGTGTTGAGTAAGCTGTCATCGGGGTCATTATAAGCGGACTACCCTGTCAACGGAATGACACAGATGTTGTGGAATTTCGTAACCCAACGAAGGGAACCACAATAAGTCATAGTGACCATTCCAAATGAAGTGTACATTTATAGAACCATTTTCGAACGAGAAGTTAGAATATGCCCATCGCAGCTGCCTAGACCCACTCTGAAAAAAGTTATAGGCATTTTTTTCTCTGATTTTCGTACTTATTGTACCCTCCAAAACGCGTATTATATTTTCGGAAATCCGGAAACGGACCTCATATTCGTGTTCAGCGCCCAAAACTACCCAACTAAGCAAAGTTAGGTTGACGGAACATTTTCCAAACTTTGCGCAGACTAACAGCGTTTTGGACTTGTACGGATGTACGGATTTTTGGTTGAGCGTTTATTTATACCAATCAGAGGGCTCTCAAAGCGTTTTAGAAAAATATTCCAGATTTGACTAAAAATTCGCTTTGGGGGGTTATTTGAGGTGCTGATCACGAATCTGAGGTTCATTTATCGCTTTTCCGAAGTTTTTTACTGTATTCGATCACAGATTCCCATCGGGGGAGAATTTGATGGCAAATCGCGACTTTCGACGATTTCCGGAGTGCTTCTATAGAATGTGCTCATGTTGTTTCTCTGGGGGTTATATGAAGTGCTGAACACGAATCTGATGTCGGTTTATCGACAGTTACGGTAGATTACGGTGGGTATACGGTAGTTTGGTCAAAGTCTCAGATTTCTCTCAAAGTTTCTATGTGGGGGTTATTTGGGGTGCTGAATACGAATTTGATGTCCATTTGTCGATTATCGGAATATTGAGGTAGGTTTTGCCTCCTTGCATGTTACCTACCGTAACCTACAGTAAACCTTGAAATTTGGGCAAGCGAACCTATTATTCGTGTTCAGCACCCCAGATTACACCTACATACATGTTTTTAGCAAAATCAGGAAAAAATTTAAAAACAACCTAAAAATTCCATAGGGGGTACCCTTAACTTACCGCGAAGCTTTAGAAAACGCTCATAACTTTTTTCAGAGTGGGTCTAGGCAGCTGCGATGGGCATATCTGGATTTTTCGTCCGGAAATGGTTCTAGAAAAGTACATTTTATTTGGAATGGTCACTATGACTTATTGTGATTCCCTTGTAAGATGCATTTTTAGACAAGTTAGAATTCACAGGTTCGATCCCGCGAAAGGTGAAAAATTTCGCACTTCTGGAAAACGATGGATAGTTGACTGTTAGAGAAGAGGATTGTCCACTGTTATATCTTCTGCAATTTACTCCTCGAAATCGACTGGTGTCCAAGATGCGATATCGCCCGAAGCATAGGATTTTTATGCCCTGAGGGCACATAGGTGAGGTTCCGGGCAAGAAAACCATGTATAATAGTTGGCTATCCGGATTTGGAAGCGCATCCGAAGTTTCATGGACGCAGCTTTAAAGGCATCGTACGCGCTGAAAACCACTCACCGTTTTTTTCTGTTCAAATCATTCTCTGGAGCCACCTAAGAACTTAGGGAGAGTTTGTTCGGTTAAAAACGCTCTATTGTGAAGATAAATGAGGTTGAATGTCTCAAATTCCGTCAAAAGAGGCCGGCCCTCCGTCAGTCATCTGACACAATTTGCTGTCAGCCATCATATAAGTAAATTTTCAACATTTGATACAGTGCAACTGAGGGAAAGTTGATTGAATATACCAAACAATTACGTGAAGAATGACTTTAATACACACATCAATTAACCTTTCCTTCTCAGCAACTTACTTGAAAGAAAGATAAACTTCATTTGATCGTGAGATCGTTGGTCAACGCAGCTATCTCTAACGATCGACTCTTCCTTTGTCAAAAGTCGATTGAGATATTTTGGGTGTAAAAAAGGGGTTTTCAGTAGGTTTTTGGCGGTTTTTTCAACGTAGTTGTTATATAGGGGACTATAGCTCTCATTATGCATGGAAAACTCGAAAACGAAATCCATCGTGAACGATGCCTTTAAGCCAAACAGCGCTACATAGGGTGGGGTCCATGAAAAATCGATAGCTGTGAAAGAATTACAAGTATTTACCGAAATTCGAATTAGAGAGTTTCGCGTCGCTACAACGTGCGGAAAACCTAGTCACTGACCCAAATAATCAATTTCATTATTTTAACCGGTTAAAAACAGTTTTTGAAGACAGGTTTTTGGTGTGATACGATCGAATGCATCACACCTACAAATGGGTCTTCAAAGACGGGTTCGTGACTAGGTTTTCCGCACGTCGTAGCAACGCGAAACTTCCTTATTCAAATTTCGTTAAATACTTATAATCATTTAACAGCTATCGATTTTTTTCATGGACCCCACCCTATGTAGCGCTGTTCGCCTTGAAGCTGCGTCCATGAAATTTTGGGTGCGTTTTTACATGCGGACATTCGTATTCAAAATGAAGGGTTCCGCGCCTGCTACCGCACCTATGTGTCCTCAGGGCACTAACGAATGTTCAGCCATTGAACCAACATTTGGTGTCGTCATTGCCGCAGGAGAGTTGTTTTTGTCTACTTTCGTGGAAGACATTTATTTATTGCATTTTTAGGATTAATTGATACAATCGGTGTATCAATGTAGTCTTGATCTTTTCGTTCACAAAAAAATGCGAAGTGAGGACCTCCCCCCCCCCCGGTCGTCGCCATCACTTTTTCCCCGGTGGGGGGGGGCTGAGCAAATCGCTTGGCTTGGGTGGGGGGTCGGACCAATGTTGGGTTGTATCACACCTCGCACCGTAGCCTGTCTGCCTATCCAACACCGCCCAGTATACTTCTGCGACTCGACAAAAATTTCGAATAATCGAGTTTTCGACTAATTCGATTTTTCAAAATCTCCAATAATCGAGTTCTCGACTAAATCGATTTTTCAAAATTTCGAATAATCGAGTTTTCGACTAATTCGATTTTTCGAAATTTCGAATAATCGAGTTTTCGACTAATTCGATTTTTCAAATTTTCGAATAATCGAGTTCTCGACTAATTCGATTTTTCAAAATCTTGAATAATTGAGTAGAAAAATTGACTCGATTTTTCGAATAATCGAATGATCAAGTTTTCGGCTAACTCATTTTTTTGCAAATTTCGACAATTGAAATTCTAAAACACCTTGTTTCGACTATGTTTTATTTCGACTATGCTACTCGAATCACTATTCATTTCTTTTTTCGAACCAGGAGCGTACCGTGATTCTGTCAGCCTCACTTCTTATCGTACTGCGTCCTGTCACCCGTGCCGTCTCAGTGTCTTACCCGAACAAGTGTTGCCTATCAGATTAGCCCAAAGCTATAAGGTAGTCGCCCGTGTCCTAATTCGCGCCGCTTTACAAATCTGCACAGCATGAGAGCGCTGGTCCGGGGGATCGATCACGGTAGCATCATGGTACGTGCACAGGAATGATCACGGGTGGGTCGATCGGGTAACTTTCGCGGGACAAGGGGAAGACGAGCGCCGCACAATCGCGGATCGCGGTACCGCCGCGAAAGATGCTCTCACAAGGGAACTACAGTGCGTTCGGAAATGATAGGGACACCTCTAAAAAATGAGATTTTCAAAAAATTTCTGGGAATGGTGATGAATACTGTTTATCAATGAATTCAGCGTGATAAAAACCTCTGTTCGCAACTTCCTTGAAACCGTGCCTAATTTCATGAGATTTTTTTTTACATTTAGAAAATTTCACCGTTCGGAAATGATAGGGCTACCTTGCAAGAAATGGAATTTTTCACTTCGAACAAAATTTCCCGTGACAAGTTCACTATATGAACGCAACACGAGGACACCCAACATCTTTATTCCAATCATGGGCCGTGGTACATCGCTTACTGTTTCCGAACAAGCGCAAATGCGTGCCCTCAACGCTGCCGGGCTGAGCCAACGTCTAATTGCCTCCCAGCTCGGACGTTCCCCCAACTGCATCAATCAGTTCCTACGAGATCCAGACTCCTACGGCTTCGCGAAGAGTCCTGGACGCCCAAGAAAGGTCAGCGGCAGGGATGCACGGAGGATAAGCCGACTCTGCTCAAACAGTAGTCTGTCTCTCAACCAAGTGAGGGCTTAGTTGCCGCTCAATGTGTTGAAGACTACTGTTTGGAGCGTCGTAAACGCAGACGAAAACATCGTCCGCCAAGTGATGAAGAAGGCTCCATCACTCTCAGAAGCCCACAAAGTAGCTCGACTCCGGTTTGCAAGGAACAACATGGCAACAGACTGGTCAGAGGTATGGGATTCTCTGAAAACCCGATAAAATTAAAAAAGATAAAGGAGACATGTTCCAGGTAATTTTCCCCGACTATAAGAAGTTTAACCTTGATGGACCTGGCGGTGCTCGATGCTACTGGAGAGATCTTCGCAAGAATCCGATGGTATTTAGTCGAAGAAATTTCGGAGGCGATTCGCTGATGTGTTGGGGAGCATTCTGCAGCGAAGGTGTTATGGAAATCGCCTTCACTTCGTGTCGGATGGATTTGGAGGAGCATCAAGAAACATTGCGTGCGCATTTTCTGCCGTTCTTCACTGGAAACAGGCGTCAACGCTACATTTTCCAGCAAGATAACGCTGCGGTCCATGTCTCCAGATCCACAAAGGCGTGGCTTCAACAAAACCGAGTTCGCGTGATGGAATGGCCCGCGTGTAGTCCTGACTGCATCCCGATAGAGAATATCTGGGGCATAATGGTGCGCCAGATTTACGCGAATAACAAGCAGTATGGGACCGTATACGAGCTAAAGGCCGCTGTACTCGAAGCCTGGAGAAATTTGGATAAAAATGTGATATCCAATTTGATCACTTCTATGCCGAATAGAATTTTTGAATTGATTTCCAACTCTGGAGGTGCGATATCATATTAGATTTCATGTATGTGTTGATCCTTGCTTGATATTTTTTGTTTTTTGATAGTGTCCCTATCATTTCCGAACGACGAATAATGTGATAGTTTAAAATAAAATATTACATTATTATGCTATTGTTATAGAAACAAGTGAACATAGGTTATTTACCTTGCTGAATTCATTTATGGGCATTACCGAACGCCGCACGCAATTTAAACATAAAGACTGTGGTTTTCAGGGGTGTCCCTATCATTTCCGAACGCACTGTATTATTAGTTGCTCTGGCCATTCCATTTGAAGTGTATTTTCCCAAAACCGTTTTTGACGTAGAATCCAAGGGCGCTCTTCGAAGCTGCCTGAAACCACTCTGTAAAAAGTTATAGGCGTTTTTCGCCAGAGTTCCGCACCTCTTGTACGTTCCAAAACGCGCTTTAGTCCTTGGAAAATTCGGAATCGGACCTCATAATAGGTGCTCAGTGCCCAAAACAACCCCCTGTTCGAAGTTCAAGTGAGAGCATATTTTTCGATTTTTGCACAGAGTGAGGGGTTTTCCACTTTCACGGATTTCGCGCTGAGCTTTTATTTATATCATATAGAGGGCTCTGAAAGCGTTGATAAAAGTGTTTCAGATTTGACCTGAAATTCTCCCAGGTCGACTATTCGAGGCGAATCTGGGGCTTACTTGTTTACGACTGTCTACGACTCCGAAGTCTACGACTTGCTTCGTTCAAAGCTTCGCAGCATGTAAAAACTTCGAGGGCAGAACTCGACTTCTGAGATTTGCGGATTTCTACAATAGATATGGCTCATATTGTTTTTCGAAGGGTGCTTCGGAGTGTTTAACGCGAACCTAAGGTCCAGTTGACGATTTATGACAGATTACGGCGGGTATACGGCAATTTAGTCATACTTTCGCGGAACGTATGTAGGCGATTCGACTCAGCATTTGTACCTGGGGGTTATTCGGAGAGCTGAATACGACTTTGATAATCATTTATCGGTTTTCGAATTATTGAGGTGAATTTTCTCTCAATAGCATGGCACATCCCGCAACCTATAGTATTCCTCAGAATTTTGACAAACGGACTCCAGATTCGTGTTCAGCACCTCACACTACCCCTACACACAAGTTTTAAGCAAAATGCGGAACTCCTCCAAAAATTCCATGAGGGGTACTCTTGCCTGGTCGCCAAGCTTCCAAAAACGCGTATAACTTTTTTTTTCAGAATGCTTTTAGGCAGCTGCAAGGAGCGCACTCGGATTCTACGTTCAAAATAGTTCTAGAAAAGTACTTTTCATATGGAATGACCACGTAAACTAAAAGTGGTTCTTCTGTCAGAGTAGGACTGTTGGAACCAAAACTTATTTTTGAATGTCCGTTAGTAAATTTCAAATACAGAATTCAAAATCTTAGGAAAAATGAACAAAGTTCATTATTGGGGAGGAATGCAACTCAGAGGGATCACAGCATAGGTGAGCGAGCGAAAATCTTCCTTGAAGACTAGAACCGTGGAAAAAGTCGGGTGTGAGTTTAACATGAATAAGTCACGACATATAGTCGTCCATTTCGAGATCATCTAAACTCATGGAGGAGTCTCCGCCATCATGGTCCGTAAATACGTCTTCGAAAACTGGTGGCTCAGTTTCGGTTAACTACATGATGTAACTTACCTGACGGTGATTTTTTTGACTCGAAACAGTCGACTATCGAGTTCATTCGACTATTAGGGTCTATCGAATAATCGAGTCTTCGACTGACTCGAAATTCCTAAATTTCAAATAATCGAGTCTTCGACTAAGTCGATTTTTCAAAATTTCGAATGATCGAGTTTTCGACTAACTCGATTTTTCAAGATTTCGAATAATCGAGTTTTCGAGTAATTCGATTTTTCCAAATTTCGAATAATCGAGTAGTCGAATGACTCGATGTCGACTGTTTCAGTCGATACCAAGACTCGATGACTCGACTGGGCATAAGTATACCGCCCAGACCGTCATAGCGGTTTCATGATTTCAATCAATACTCGCTTCTCAGCTTGAGTCAACTCCAACATAAGTAATTCTAGGACCATCTTACTCCACCGTATACGCAAGTCCAAGCCAGGATATTTTGTGCATGCCACAGCTGAGACCCAACTCTAACCCGCACCGCCCTGGCGGTGCCGTAGGAAACTTTATAAATGCTTCTCGCGCGGTGAAAAGTTTCATAGGTCACCATCCATTCCGCGCTTGCGGTTAGGACTAGAAAAGATGCTTAAAGGCATCGTTCGCGCTGGAAACCAATTTCCATTTTCTAGGCTCAATGTCATGAGTGAGCCCGGTACACCACACTGGTGAGCTTGGGCTCGTCAAAAACAGGGTACGAGGTTGGAAGGGGTTAAAGATGACGGTCCGCCACCAATTCTCACCAGTCATCTAGCACTTTTTCATAGAACGTTGATACGACCGTCTAACAACACGAAAAACAGTTACGGCACAAACTCAACAATCAGAAAAACTTAAAGCTGCACAGTTAAAACAAGAAAAACTGCAGAGAAACAGAACGCTCAGCCCTCGACGTAAAGCGGAATAAACGCCGATAACTTCCAATAGGGTAACTCTAGGCAGCCCCCAAGGGCATATTTGGATTATTCAGTCATACATTGTACACGCGCATTGGTTCCGCAGTGAGACCTTTCAGTCGAATTTTTCCACTAAATACATATATCCGGACTTTCCCGAAATTCATCAGCACGTAGAACCATACCGTGTTCGACGGACTATTTATGTAATACGGCTGAAACTGGGAAGGTTCAGACATACGCCGCCGTCGATGATCGTCCGCAAAAAGAGAACTCGAACTAAGTCTCACAGCAAATTCACACGTTTCCCAGCTAGTTGGAGCATCACTTTGCCTACAACAATTTCCTGGACACTACTATGTGTGAATCAATAGATATGCTTCGTCTTGGCTAGCCGCCAAAGACTATTTGATCTTCATAGGTACAGGTTCTAAGGTGTTACCGACTAGTAGCCTTCGTAAGCTAGACGGCAGCGCTTTTATGTAATTTATGGGAGAACTCCAGCTATGCATGCATAATTGCGCACTCTAAATGGCTCGAGCATTAGTGTACTCAAACGTCTGCTGGCCCGTGGGCAACTTAAGAAACACAGATGGAAAGATTCGACTGTACGGAGATTAAGCCGTTTAAACGTTTGTTTTAATATTTCTGGCCCGCGAACATGCCCCTTAAAGGCACAGTACACCCTCAGATATGAATTTTGAGAATTTCGTGAAATTGTGAAGAAGACCCCTCCTGTCTAACACGTGCCAAATGCGAGATCTCAATACTTCGAAATGAGCGAGATATAAGCGACCACCACAGACCCGACCCCTTCGCTCACCACCACAGGCCCGGCCCCCTTCCTGATTTTCGATCTCAATAGCGGCTTGATGGATGGATGAATTCCAACAAGTCATCGTTTTTCAGTCCATTGCTGGTCTATCTCCTCATACTGTTTTGCTCTCAAGCAGCAATTTCGAATGAAGAGAAATACATGCATGAGACAACTCGTCCACCAAATTTTCGCCGTCAAAATGCAGGCATTTTCATGGCGCCATACCTCGATCCGTAGGGTTCTTGAACGCTTTCAGAGATACCATTGTGATCGGAGAGTGGCTCTCTCCAAAATGAGCTTGAAATCTGAAAAAAATTGTTTTAATTTTTTGGGTGTCCCGTGCCTTTAACGAAGATCTTTGCAAATATTTTTTACAGGGAACCCAATAGCTAAAGATGGAGGCATGAAACTGGGTGAGACTTTGGTGGGTTGGCTTTCTGCTAGAGGTCGATCTTGAAGAGGCGAAGTGCGGCAACCTCTACTTGACGAACGGTTGCATATTCCTCTAATACATATAAAAGGATTATCAATAGCAGACGATCATACACTCTGGAAAAAAGAACAGGGCGAAGAAGACGAAGAAGAAAGTTGTCCTCGGATTTTCAAAGAATAGTGAGGACGTGCATCAGTTCGAGTCAGATATTGCCCGGCGAGAAACGCTAGCTCTACACAATTACGACTCCACCCAACCTTCGTTAGATTTCAAAGAATACTGTTGAAAAAAGGCAGGGAGCGAAATGTAGTTTCAGCTGCTGCTGTAATTTGTAGAATAACTGAGCTCAGTGTACTGCAGGTAAACTTACATAGAAAGGGGTTATGTAATGAGTGAGACTGGTGAATACGAGAGGCTCGGATTAGATGGTAGTGAGGATTCTGGCGAGAGGCGGATGATCCGCATTGAGAGGGTGATGGGGAGAGGAGGAGGCGCTGAAACAATTAGACAATTTCTTGATTCTGGGGAAATTTCAGCATGGAGTCCGTATATTCACAATTATATCGACATCAAATGTAGTTATGCCAGTCATTTCACACTTTAGAGGGTGTTATAACAAGACGCTCCTTTACCATCCAGTAGAAAAATCGAAGTGTGCAGCAGTGTCGGTGAGGATATTCGGAATGTTCATTGACGCACACAGATTTCTACATAATATTAGATCAAATCTCACACATCAAGGATATTGGAGAACGATCCGGAATCGCAAGTATTTTTGCAAAGTCCTCGATCGCGCAAATAAATGAATTGTCACTGTGCTTTAGCAATTCGAAAGATTGGAAAAATCGTTCGACGGAAAGAGACGGCTTAAAAAGAGCATTAATTCCGAATCGCTGGAATAGTCGAATACTCAAAAAAAAAACTGAGCTGAATGTGTCAAATTTATGTTTTTTCAGCACTTAGCGGCAGAAATCATGACGCACAATGAGAATAGATCAAATACATCGCGGATCGAGGATAAGACAATGCTCCGGCTCAAAAATTCTCAAGCTCCTTTCTCGTTTTCGTCGTACGGGCTCAGGCGGTGCCAGTTGGGAGAAACTGTGTTTTACACTCGGACTGCGATAGAACCTTTGATTACATGGATCGTGGCACTTCCACGCCACATCTAAATTGCCGATGGAGATAGCTCGTCCTTCGACGTCAAACGAGCTCATGCATCTGAAGGCTGGACCACACTTGCAGCTACGAGCGCCGCAAAGCAATGTTTACCATCGATATCGCACAGGAAACTATTTGTTTTATACGCGCTGTCGCTCTCACTGGTCGCGGAAAGACTTTGTTAATGTCTTGAAGACATTGTTAATACGGCAGCACGGAATGATATGCATCAAACCCGTCTCAGTGGAACCTAAGGGATGCCCTTGATGCGGACCGAGGCGAGGTTGGCCTCCTTGCTGCTGGCCATAACAAGGATAATACCTAGCACAGATAAAGGGGGTGTGAGTTCAAATTCTTTCTCCGTTCGCAGAATAGGCAGTCGATAACGAGGGATGAAGCCCAGCATACGTTGACAACATATGATGCCTTTAGCAGCAGCTCCTGCTGACGAGGGATTGTATCCGATGTTTGCCTTAGTATACAACCCCTATTGTGCCCACTTACTACCCCACGAGTGTCTGAAAGCAGGGATTGTATCAGGCTAGGGTACTCGGTATAATGAGTCACAGAGAGGGTGGGGAGGGGGGGGGTTGAAACCTTCGATGGCTGGAGAGGGTCTCGGACGACATCGAGTTGGCTCTCTCCACAAAGTGAGGGGCCAGAGAGAAAGTGGGAGGGACAAAGAGAGAGAGAAGAAAAGAGAGAGAAAGAAGAAGGAGAGAGAGAGGGAGAGAGACAGAGTAAAGTGAGAAAGGGGAAGATGAAAGCTAGGCAATTTTTTTTTGAAACCGATAGCAGTGCGCACTATTTTTATACCTGCGTTTCGAAGGAATGTAGATTAATTAATATCGAATAGCAATGAATAGCAAAAATCAACTCAATGAAGAAA
This sequence comes from Aplectana chamaeleonis, assembly GCA_029168955.1. Lineage (NCBI taxonomy): Eukaryota > Metazoa > Nematoda > Chromadorea > Rhabditida > Cosmocercidae > Aplectana > Aplectana chamaeleonis. The sequence goes on from JAPDOI010000587.1 coordinate 287,589, forward strand.
AGTCTAAAAAGCTTATTCAGTATCATAAATAGAATGTAATCAAAATTACTCGTGTGAACCATTAATGAATATTTGCAGGTCTAGGAGACAATCAAGTGTCGATTAGCAGGAAGAATAGCTAAGAAACAGGCAAGTTGATTAAATGTGATGTGAACTGAAAATCAAGCATGCATTTTGAAAAGGGAAATAGTAGCAGTAGTGGGCTAGATGTTAAAAGCTTCGCGCCTTTTTGTCCATCCTGGAAAAAATTCAATATGCATCTCCAAGCGAGTTATAGAAACACGGGCTCGACCCCCTCTGAGGCCGAATATTGACAGGTACCCTGAGGGTATATCATGTTGAGCGCAGGTGTGGAAAGGGAATAAGAAAACTTGCAATTCCTTTAGACAGAAATACATGTACATAGACTCTGTATCATTCCAAGTGAACTCATCTTTTCGGTTATCACAGCGCGGAGCGGTGGCTTTTTCGTCAAAACCTCCTTATCACTAGTTATATTTCACCGAGATCCACCGCTTCGCTGCTGGTGATAATCGAAATCAATAGGTCACTAGGGATGTACCAGAGCTCACTTCTATTTTCAAGCCTCGTTTCTTTGGAGTTCTTATATTGGAACTTTGTATCACAAAACTGGGAGATTCGCGATCAACAACAATTAAAATCGGCTATTCATGTCTGATTCGTGTCGCTTTTAAACTCTTTAATAGTATTGTATTTCTTTTAATTGAAAGAGCTGTTTTAGCACCTAAATTTCTGATACCTATCCTGTTGTTCAAAGTACTTCGATTAGAGGTCCAAAGAAAGTGCACTACAGTGCGTTGCAAAATTATACGACACCCAATTTCCGCGGTTCCGAAATTCGCATCAATTAAGGAGACAAACGGTGAAAGCCAATCGATGCAGCACCCTCGAAAACCCCTGGGTACGAATTTTCATGAAATTAGAGCCACTAGCAGGAAACTGGCAACGGAAATTGTCAAAAATGGCCGTTGCAAAATTATTCGACATAGCTGACGTTCTCGCAGAAATTTCTATTCTACACCATCTGTATCAGTTCGCTCATGGTAAGAAACACTAGAAACATCGAGCTATTAGTCTTAAGAAATGTATTGGCGCCAGGGTCAGGCACAGCGGTGGTCCGTGTCGTCCTGAACAACGCCCCCCCCTGAGAGGGACATTTTTTCGGCTAAAAAACGACCCTATAGGAAGGGTGAAAAAATTGGTGGACTTCACTGACTCGTTTCATTTTGGAGGTTTTTTTTTTCAATTTTTGGGGCCTCACCATTCCAAAGTGGATGAATAGCGTTCCATGCGCTGCCAATATTCAAAAAATGCGGCCAGATGGAAAGCTGAAAAGCATATCAGAAACCGGAAAAACCTTCGCCCTCTGTTTTTGGCCACGGTGGCCCGATGGGGCTTTTGAACCACCGTGGGACCACCGCACTTTTGACCGGCCATAACTCGGCTCAAAATCGATTTCATGAGCTCATCTCCGGACGTTAACATTTTCTAACATCTGTCTACAGTTTCCACTCTTTCACTAGGTCATGTATCCAGACGACTCTTTTTCGAATTTTGGGCCGATTTTTTCAATGTCCGGAGGGGGGTAGGTGAAGTTCAGTTTTTGAAAGAAGTTATTTTTTCACCTATCTAGAAAAGATTTTTGGAACATTCCCAGTCGATTGGTACCTTCGTTATGGGTACTTTTTTCTGAAATTGACATTCCGCCATTTCCAGACTCGTTTCATTTTGGAGGTTTTTTCAATTTTTGAACCCTCACCATTCCAAAGTGGATGAATAGCGTTCCATGCGCTGCCGATATTCAAAAAATTCAGCCAGATGGAAAGCTGAAAAGCATATCAAAAACCGAAAAAATCTTCGCCCTCCGTTCTTGGCCACGGTGGTCCGGTGGGGCCTTTGGACCACCGTGGGACCACCCCACATTTAAAGGCAGTGTTCACGATAAATTCCACTTCTGATATATCCACGGTTTACGGAAGGTCTGGTGCCCTATATAGCAAGGCATGCCTAAAAAGGACACGAAAGACGCGTTTTTGAGCCAAACTAGGCCCTCCCTTGTTTACGTTGATTTTTGAGCGTGGAGGAATTGACCGCTAGAAGGATGATACCTATCAGTGCAATGAAGCGATCAGCTCCCTTATCAGCACTTCCTTCACTTGATCATTCCTGTAATCTGAGTCTTCATTTGTTTCTTTCAAGGGGCGTGTCTGGGGCACCAAAACGCTTGTTTGCAGCCGTTACTTTGTCGCTCCTTTCTCGTTTTCTACCGTTCTTTCGACACTGGGAGCCTAGGATCCTTCTCGCCTATCATTTCGCTGTGGAAAGTCAATGAGGATAATCATCGTGAACGCTGCCTTTAACCGGCCGTAACTCGGCTCAAAATCGATTTCATGAGCTCATCTCCGTACTTTAACATTTTCCAACATCTCTCTACAGTTTCCACTCTTTCACAAGGTCATGTACCCAGACGACTCTTTTTCGATTTTTGGGCCGGTTTTTTCAATATCCGAAGGGGGGCATGCATGGCTGTGCGGAAACGGAAGAGACCAGAAAATTATGGGCTGTGCCCTTTTCACGTTTCGTGGCTGCCCACGGCTTGCAGTTCTCATTCGTTAACCTGTGGTTTTGGTCAACGAACTAACTATTATTCAAGATACATGAAATCACTATGAGACATTCCACGATTTCGAATCTTCGCTCCTGAAAAAAAAAACGAAAAGGCAGTTTCGAAAATACTCAGTATACGTATGCTGCCCGTTTAAGCAGCGTAAAGCCTTTTCCCCCAGAGAAGAGTATAGGCTGTACCAGGTCAAGATGGACGCGGTTTGCCGCGTTACGTGTTCAAGTCTGGTCAGAGGTCGACCTCCAGAATTTTATCGGCGACTTTTTCGGTTTTGTTTTGAAGCTTAATTGCCCACCGGATTGATAGAGGATTCTCAAAATCTCATTACTGTCAAGTTTGACTTTTGATTCACCCCCATAAAGGGAAATACCATCACACTGCTAGCGTTGACCGATGAGATTCTGAGATTTGTCTCTAACGCTGCCCGTTAGAGACAAATCTTTTAGGTTTACATACGAACAAGAGGACTTTAGCGGAAAGCCCCAAAAAAATCATTAAGTCTCGGAGGGAAAGCTTTTAGAAAACACCAAAAAGCGGTCAGATCCCAGCCACGCCTATGTTGTGCCGTCAATCTAGAGGGGCGAAATTTTAGAACCCCGAATTTTTTCGAGGATCTCAGCCAGGCTCAAATATTCGATTGAACTCAAGAGATCCAACGTGATGTTCAGCCCCTCATGATGCTTTCAAACACGCTTGCCTAGACCAAGAACCATTACCCATGCAGCACTGTTTCTTCCGTTTCCGGGATCAAAAAGTCGGAAACGGAAGCGGAACGGAACATGCGCTCCCGATATTCAGAAAAGCCAGATGGAAAGCTGAAAAGCATTTCAGAAACCGGAAAAAACTTCGCCCTCTGTTTTTGGCCACGGTGGTCCGATGGGGCTTTTGGACCACCATGGGACCACCGCACCTTTGACCGGCCATAACTCGGCTCAAAATCGATTTCATGAGCTCATCCCCGGACGTTAACATTTTCTAAAATTGTCTACAGTTTCCACTCTTTCACTAGGTCATGCATCTAGACGACTCTTTTTCGAATTTTGGGCCGATTTTTTCAATATCCGAAGGGGGTAAGTGAAGTTCAGTTTTTGAAAAAAAAAGTTATTTTTTCACCTATCTAGAAATGATTTTTGGAACATTTCTCTAGATGATTCAGGTACAGTTTTAGTTTCGCTACCGACTCCAAGTTTCTGGTCACGGTCTGCCCCAGAATACGGATGAAGAGCTTCGACCTGATGCAGAAAATATTTGCAGAACTTATGCAAAGAGTGCGAAAAAGGAAGTGGGAACAGTATGAGGACATTTACACAATGAGAGCTCGATTGCTGAACTTTGTAGGGCCTAACAAAGATGGATGAGATAGAACTTGCAATGCCGAAAATTCTGAAAGCTCCAGATAATTTTCACGAGCGGTGAGGAGGTGTTCGCGCAGAAAACCGTGTCAATCTCATGTTTTACCTCACAATGCTGCAAATTTTCTTAGCACGGACGATGACTTCATACCAAGCTTTCGATCTTACCTCGTATGTGGTATCGCTGCCAAGGAAGCTCTATCGTTCGCTAAACAATTCTCTTTTATTTTGATGACAATGAAGTCTGATGCGACGCCTGCAAAATCGCATTACGATCCCACATATGCCAAGCGCATGGTCAAGAACTTGCACAGCACCTGAAGTTTGATTTGCTCGAATATTCAATTTGGAAAAACTCCCCATTTCTCTGTTGACTGACGGCATTACCGACATCGATCGCAAATGAATTGTGTTTCTGATAAGGTTTATCTCACCCTCCTACACACCCGTAACTTTTCACTTCTCTTTATTAGAAACAGAAAGCAAAAGTCCGAAGACATCGTCGACGCATTCAAAAATTTTCTAATTGAGGAGGATTCATGGGCAGACCTGCAGAATGGTTTTTCTCACAAGCCCTTCGCGTTTGCCATAAGAAAAGTGATGGCCCTGTCTGCCGACGGTGCATCTGTGATGACAGTGCACATAAACGGCATTCATGCAAGACTTCAGCTCATAGTAGATGACGAGACAACACTCGATGGAAATATGAGAGCAGGTGCGAACCCAGCAAGAAATTTTAGGTATCTAAATATGTCTTGTTCTACATTTTTTTTCTCAGCGTCTACGCAGCACTCAAGGTGCGTCCGGATGAGAATGGCGGCCCATGCGGCCGGCGTGCTTGGCAGGCGACCTTCGCGTTCGCCGCTCTCGGAAGAGCATGCAAAAAGTCCCCACCGCCGTCGACTACGAACGGGGCCGGCACCGGCTGGCAGCAAGCCCTGCGCCGATCAATCAGCTCTGTAGACGGTGGGAGAGGGGACGGCCGTCGTCGAAATCCAACACTCGTCCGAGGGCGGCACATGCGACGGCCGCCTGTCAAGCACGCTGGCCGCGTGGGCCGCCATTCTCATTCGGGCACACTTTACACTGAATCCCGTCGTAACTGCTCAGAACAACTACGCGTATCGGCTCGCTCAGGAACAAATGAACTTTCCTACCTCAAAATGGGGGCGGTACATCGGGTCCGCTGGTCGGCCAGCGTGTAGCAAGCGCTAGCAAAGATCCCACGCAACTACCCATGTTGATTGGGAGCTTTTAAGCCTTGGCGAAGTGAGATACAACTGAAAGTATCAAAGAAAGAGCTGTGGCTGCTGCGTGGACGGGCGCACGTTTCTAGTTATTCACCACGTGAGCCACACACTATTCCAGCAGAGGAACTACAATAAGAAGAAGGTCTCATAGTATGATTTGTGTTTCGACCACATGATGGGAGACAAGGGCGGCAAATTGACGAATGTTGCACAAAGATTATTGAGAGACAAAAACATTTCGAAAATGAAGAATCCCTTGAGCTTAAAGGCAGTGTTCACGATAATCTTCGATTTTGAGATCAATCGCTAAATCGATTGTTTGCCCCCAAGTAGAACTGAAATAACGAAGAAACCGAGAAAAACGCACCAGAAGGGCACGAAATCCTCAAGTATCAGCCCGCCTCTTCAGTATCAATGGAACTGTTCGTTGTGACAATGAAATCTTATGTGGACACGTCTTTTGCAAATCTCCATTCTGTGTTGCTCCGTTCTTTCCTTCGTGCCCTAACTAATTCTGTTTTGCCCAAAATATTCTTCCATTTTCGATTAGTCCTATTTTTCACCGGTGACAACCACCGTGAACATGTTCATCCAACCAGACAACTAGTCCAGGACATAGAATAATATCACTGAAATAAGACGAATTAGTGCGTTTCTCGCCGTTTCTTCGTGATTTTGGTGACACTTGGTAGCCAACGCATTGTTTTGAAAGGAAAACTTGGAAACGAGAATTATCGCGAACACTGCCTTTAAGATACGAAAGTGTGAGCACAGGGTCCCTCAATCAGTACTATACCTCTTTTGAAGGCCCATTATCTGAGTACCTGCTGTGGTATGAGGCTAAGACATTAGAGCCTTAGTGGACCGACGTCGCAAAGCCATGAAACGCTCACAATTTCGGAGTACCGAAACATAAAGCCAGAAAAACAGAGATGCGGAGTCACACTCCATCAACGAGAACAAGGCAACGCTTATCGTTACACCTTTGACATAGATGCTCTTAGCCATTGAGCCTTGGGTAAAGTGTATAACGAAGGGACATCTGTTGCTCTGGTTAGCACCCACATCACACTCCAGCTCCAGCTTTACTCCAGCTATGCCAATCAATTTCGAAGGTATATATTCCCAGGAGACGAGGCTAACGCAGGAAGCAGAAGGACTTTCCCTATCCTATGGGTCGTCACATACTGCTGGAGATGATACAATGTGAAATAGTGAGTTTCGAAAACTTCGAAATGTATAAACCTACAAACCCTAAGTTCAATACCAGAGGTTGGCCCATATATATAGACGACGCAAACAAGATACAGATCACAGTACGTCTAGATTCGATTACGAACTCAATCGCCTTAATTCAAAAGTAGCGCTCTATACAGGATGCGATGCCATCGTACGAAACCTACGCTACCATTGCCAGATCTGCACAAAGTTTGCAGTCGTGGCCCAACCAGTTCCGAAGCGATAAAACAGTCTTCACTTCTATCGGATTTAGCTAGAAAACCCCGAAGCAATGTCTACTCCGGCTGTTGTAGTCGAGATAATGTTGAGCTAGTACGCGCTTGATGATTCACTCTATTTTTTATTTGGAAACTGCTCTTGTTCCATCGATAATGTTTACCATTTCATGGTAAATAATCATGGCCCTAAATAATGTTACCTCAAGACTCAATTTTTCAGCGATACATACATTATTTTAGATGGGTCAAAAAGATAACGACCCCCACTCAAAAATCTAAAGTGTTTTCAAAAAAAAATAACGACCCCCCTCGGTCCCACGGTGGTCCGCGGACCACCGTGAGCCTGACCCTGATTGGCGCTGAACCACTTTGGAAACTCTGTTTGGTAATGTTTCAACCCAGCTTTTTGTGAACGCCCCTTTCAATCTGCGCCCATTCACTTATAACGGCTAGTTTCAGCGGAGCCACACGCTCGTATTGTCTGTTCTTGATGTAGATTCAGCGTCCAAGAACATCTCACACGTTTTCCACAGGGTTGAGGTAATGCAAAAAGGCCTGCCATCCTAGCGAATTGGCAGGATCGGCCTAAAACAAAGCCTGCGTTGTCCTACTGAGAAGATGTGAAGGCGGAATCGGACTACAAAGAACTGGAAATGATTTTCCGGCACAATCTGATAACCTGTGAAGTTCATAGGTCACGTCGCAAAAAGCTGGTCCTGCTTAAATCCCACCTAGATCCGCGTCAATGCACTATCCTTTTTCCTCCGAAATTCCCACTCGAGGATAAGTTCGGGTCCTTGTGTGGATCCTTCGAAATCCTTTTTATCGGTCGAAAGCAAGTGCAATCCGAACGAGCTTGATCAATTCTATTACATTTATTTATTTCTGATCAAGCTTTCCAAGCCTTGGAGAGATCCACAAAAGGACCCGAACTTATCATTGAGTAGGAATTTCGGAGGAAGGGGAATAATGTATTGACGCGGATCCAGGAAGGGTTTTAAGCTGAACCAGCTTTTTGCGACATGGCCTATGAACTACACAGCTCATCAGAATCTGCCGGAAAATCATTCCCAAATCTTTCTAGCCCGTTTCCGCTTTCACTTCTTCTCAGTAGGACAACGCTGGCTTGGTTTCAGGCCGATCCTGCCAATTCGCTAGAATGGCCGGCCGGTTTGCAGGACCTCAACCCTGAGGAAAACGTGTGAGGTGTTCTTGGGCGCTGAATCTACCTCCAGAACAGACAATACGAGCGTGTGGCTCCGCTGAAACTAGCCGTTATAAGTGAATGGGCGCATATTGAAAAGGGCGTTCACAAAAAGCTGGGTTGAAGCATACCAAACAGAGTTTTCGAAGTGGTCCAGCGCTAAGACATTTCTTATGACTAATATCTCGATGTTTCTAATAGTTCTTATCATAAATGAACTGATACAGATGGTGTAAAATAGAAATTTCTGCGAGAACGTCAGCTATGTCGTATAATTTTGCAACGACAATTTTTGACAATTTCCGTTGCCAGTTTCCTGCTAGTACCTCTGATTCCATGAAGATTCGTACCCAGGGGTTTCGAGGGTGCTGCATCGATTGGCGTTAACCGTTTGTCTCCTTCATTGACGCGAAGTTCGGAACCGCGGAAATTGGGGTATGTCGTATATTTTTGTAACGCACTGTATAAGCTATCATACGTGGAAACGTCCCGAAATTTTCATGGACAAAAACGCAAATTGTAAAGCGCCACACTATGTAGAGACGAATATTTGCGTTTGCCCTGAGGGCACACAGGGCGCAGTCACGGGTATAGAACTACAATAAAATATAACTGCCCGTATCTAAAAATACACCCGAAATTTCATAGACGCGGTGACAACTTAGAGAGCGCTACAGTAGGATTTTATTGAAAAAATTACAAGAATTTTTTCTCAGTAGGACTGCTAACATTGCAGTAACATGCGCAAAGAAAAATAAATTTTAATAACTTTCCAGATTCGAAAAAAAATGAAGGAAGTTATTAGAAAGGGAAGCTAAATTTGCGGCAACGCGTCCTCGCGAGCTCTCTGACCAAATCTTACGGGCGGTCTTGTAGTAGCGCTTTGCCAACTGAGTGAATACTGGAACATTTCCATAAGGAGTACCTCAGAGATGCAAAAAAGCAAAGCAGTGTAAAGTAAGAAACATTTTCAGAAGAAAGGAGAGCTCTCCCCAAGAGTGTATGTCAATCTCATTATTTACGCTGTGATTCGCGACTGACTCGAGTCGATAATGAACCCAAAAAGTAGGCAAGGCCGAAGTGCAAATGGAATGTTTCGTGACATCCATGAATCTCAGCCTCCATAAACTTTCCTGCAAAGAAAGTTATCAGTCGAGGTGAGAGCCACTTGCGAGCAAATGGTCGATGCAGAACTGTTCATTGTTTTTTCACGAAAGATGGATTTAGTGACCGCGCCGCATATATAGACACGTAGAGAATCCGACAGCTTGAGCATAAACCGACCCGACGAAGTGTACATCATATGGTCGCCTCACTAATTTGAGTCCAGTAAACGAATGTGGCCATAGCGCTTTTGCGATCATCTCGTTCGCAGCGTCGCTACCGTCGCAGCGGCTATAGACTGGATCATACTTTCAACGACGAGCGACGCGACGCAACGATTACCATTCATATCAATCATCAATCTATATGCCTGATATTCACTGTCGCTCTCGCTGGCTGCGGGTTGTGTGATCCCAGCCTATTGATCCCGGCATGTGTGTGACCCCGGCCTGACAAACACGTACGATTTATTCCCTCAAGTAGAATGGATGAACGATTATGCGTACACTCAATTTCAAAGCGAAACTAAAGACATCGCGCGCGCTGGAAACCACCAACAATTTTTGGGTGTGAATCATCGGTTGGACCCGTCAGAAGACGTAAAGCGTGCCCGAATGAGAACGGCGGCCTACGCGGCTGGCGTGCTTGGCAGGCGGCCGTCGCATATGCCGCCCTCGGACGAGTGTAGCGACGGCCGTCCCGTCTCCCCCCCCCCCCCCGTCTGCTTAGCTGATTGATGGGCGCAGTGCTTGCTGCCAGCCGGTGCCGGCCCCGTTCGTAGTCGATGGCGGTGGGGACATTTCGCATGCTCGTCCGAGAGCGGCGAACGCGATGGCCACCTGCCAAGCATGCCGGCCGCATGGGCCACCATTCTCATTCGGACGCACCTTAGGTAGAGTTTGTTGGGTCACCAACGCATTATTGTGCAGATATGGAGATCGAATGCCTCGAATTCCGCCAAAAGAAGCCAGCTTCCCGACAGCCATGTGGCGTAAATAGAGAAAGAAAAGTAGCTTTGCAGAAAATTTTCTTTTTTCCCCTCAGTTACGCGATATAACTTGTTTCTCAGCTACTTGCCGTTCTCTATTTATGCCACATGGCTGACGGAAGGCCGGCTTCTTTTGACGGGATTCGAGGCATGCATTCGATCTCCCATATCTTTCCTCAGACAGTCGGGGCTTAGTACGTCGGCACAATAGCGTTAGTACGCCGGCACAGAGGGATAGGCAGCTGCCGTGCTGTAGCTGCTGGTAAAAGCAGGATATGCTGGCAACGACCAGGAGCTCCTGCTGCATGTGCTGCCGTACTAACGCTTTGTTTATCGTGGCACGCGTTGTATTGCCGAACCATCTCTTCTAGTGTCTGCCGACACTCTCCTCCATTGATTTGTCTGATACGAATGAATATTGCAGCATCCTCTTGTACGACGACGGCCCCTTTATAAGGCGGCCAGTTTCGCCGAGAGGGTAGTTGGCCGTTTGGGGCCAGTCCGAGAAGGTGGCCTTGTATCACTTTTGGGACGCTACTTTCGAACGCTGAGGGGATCATCCCCATGGCCTATCGCGAGAGAAGCCTCCTCGTTGTGGACCGTGGCGGAGATGATGTCTTGGTTGCGGACCGCGGCGAGGTCGGCCTCCTTGCTGCTGACCGTGACAAAGATCATACCCAAAACCAGTAAAGAGGGTGGCAGTCCAAATTCTTTCATCGTTTGCAGAACAGGCTGTCGGTAATGAGTATTAGAACGTCAGAATACGTTGGCAGGATATGCTGCCGTTGCAAGAAGCTCCTTCTCGCAGTGAACGTTAGTACGCCAGGTTTGCCCAGGCATACTAGTCAGGTTTGCCCTGGCGTACTAACGCTATTGTGCTGACGAACTAAGCCCCGACTGTCTGAGCCCATTAGTGCGTCGGGGACCCAATGAACTCTATCTACGTCCTCAGGCGGGCCCAAGCAATGATTCAAACCCAAGAAATATTGAGTGCTTTTCAGCGCGTACGATGCCTTTAACTTGGTTAAACGCGCACCTCGAAAAAGTGAGGGTTAGAGAGAGAGAGAGAGGGTGGAAGACATGGAGAGAGCAGAGCATTCGGTACGCTTGAGTACATTTTTCTCCAAAGTAATGTGTGCGTAAACCAGAGGCAAAGAGTGAATTCAACTCGGATTACCTGCTTCCTAATCGACATTAGTCAAGGAGGACTTTGACACATCTCTGGTCTGGATGGAGACATATGACATAACACCCGAGAGGTTGACTAACACTGAGATTTTTTTTTCTCCCATCAGCCCCTTAAGGCAAGTTCCGGTCAAGCTTTGACATTACCGAAATTTGGGTTAAATAGATTAGGCTGGCCTAGCTGAACATCGTCTGAACGTTTCACGAACTCTGAGTCCTTAGTTCTGGAGAAAACAGCCTCAAAGTCAGGGGTTACGGTATTCACAGCATGATAATCATGGCTGGAATGACCGATAATCACACAGCACTTTTGATGAATGCGTGGACAACTGCTAAAATATGGACGAAGGCCACACTTTTCTGACTTTATGGGATCATCGGCTCACGGAAGTGGCCTGAATAACTTGGAGAAGGCCGGTTTTACGCAGTTTTCGCATGTTCCTTCGGACTACCTGTAGCAAGAGCGCCGATTTAGTGGGAAATCTCAAAATCGAAATTCTACCCGGATCCTGCCTTTGAATGAACTGGCAATCATCATGAGCACTGCCTTCAATCGGATGGCTTCCGCCTGGTGTGGTCAGTTTCACCGAGGCATGCAGTCCTCTCAGACGATAGCAGGCCCTGGGCCCACCCCGAATGCACCCGGAGCCGCGTCCATGTTGCGCTCAGGGTGACGAATTCGGCAATTTTCGGACCGCATATGCTGCGATGCAGGCCACACACGTTGCGCTTCGGGTGCTCCCGAAGAAATTGATTCACGCAGCGCCCTGGGCGCACCTGTCAGCCGATGACGTAATAGTATGTCATCCATCGTAGACAGTTGCGCCCCGGGCACTTACTATAAACCGATTTTAGCAACACCGTTGCAAAAATCGATACTTCAATGTGTTTCAGATCCTTCGCTAATCGATTTTCGGACGCATTTTAGCTAATCGACAACTTTTCAGAAAAGAATCCAGCGATTTCCACACACTCACCCTATTAACCCACCCTACCAAATTTCCTCAAATTGATTTGACGCTTGATTGTTCCTTTGCTGAGAGAGTCCTGATTATGTGATATCTAAGCTTAATAGACTTCCTTCTACTCTGAAATTTGATTCCGTCACAGTTCCTCTCAATATTTCACCTGGTATTCTTCTGACTTTACCTGTATCTCCTCAACTATGTGTTCGGTATATTTTTCCGAATTATGAGGTATCCACAGCAACCTTCCAGTCCCAAGTACCAGCCCCTAATAGAAAATTCGAGCGAAAGAATAAGTAACTTCGGGCGAAAAAATACTTGAATGAAATTCAAGCGAATGATTGAGTGAGCCGAATAAAGTATATTTAGAAAGCTTAGAATGGGTGAATGAATCCAATAAACTCTCTTAGAAATTTCTGAATCAATGGTTTCTTCCACGTAAGGGCTTCCTAATTGTTCAGAGAGAGTGAAATTTTAGATTTGAATAGTTTTTAGTAAACTCCCGAGTGGCTGGATCCAAGAAATTATTTTTTCCAAACATTCCGATAATAGTAATCAAATAAGTTCGAGAACTTTCCTCTAGGGATTTTTGCGAAATGCATCCGAGAATTCGTTTAAATGCTCTAAATTTTGAGTGTTATCTAAATATTGCGCAGATACAGCCTACGACAACGGAAAAAGACCGTAGTGCGGTTGCATACCTATACTGTAGCCATGGCTGGATCGGTTCTAAGACACGATAATGAACAGCTGATAATTTTTTCTACGCAATGTTTTTTCTTTCCTTAACTTTCCGTGTAAATCTTGCATGTATCTGAAGTAAACAAACTGGGTGTATTGATATTGAGTGTGTTAGGAGAAAACTTACCATTTCAAACGTAACCGGTGTTTTTTCTATGGGATTGGGATGAAAAATAGAGGTCTGCTGTCGATTATGGCGTGACGTACGCAGAGGTGTAGAGAACCATAGTGGTCGGAAAGACTAATTTCTCACTCAATTTTAGAGGAAAAAACAAAAAAGTTTCCCCCTAAGGTTCCCTATACCAATACACCTAAATTAGTTATCATAGATACACGCAAGAATAACACAAAAAATTGAGAGAAGCAGAAAAAATCATAGCAGAGAAAATTGTCAGCTGCTCATAGATGATTTCCGGAACCGAAACAGCCATGGCTACAGTATAAGTACGCAACTGCACCACTTCCTTTTCCCGTTGTCGTTTACTGCATTAAGAATCGGACAAACCCTGGGATGATCGAAACTCTCGGATTTTTCTGGGTCTCGATTGAATCCTTGCAAAAAGCCGTTGGAAATTAGCCGCGCTCCCCTTATCGAACTGAAAGACCCTAGCAGCGATTCGCCGCCGCTGGCTTCCGCGGCATGTCTGCTACTGGTCAATTTCGAAATCTCACCAATCGCAGACGTCCCGCAAAAACCAGCGACACCGAATCGCCGATGTATAATTAGGGCCAAAGGCAGTGTTCGCGATGATTCTCGTCCCCGAGTTTTTTACATAAAACAATGCGCTGGCCTCCAAGTGTTGCCAAAATTACGAAGAAACGGCGAAAAACGCATTAAAACGTCGTATTTCAGTGACATTGTTCTATAACATGGACTAGTTGTCCGGTAGGATGAACATGTTCATGGTGGTTGTCACCGGTGAAAAATTGGTTCCGTCGAAAATAGAAGAATATTTCACGCAAAGCAGGATTAGTTAGGGCCCTAAGGAAAGAACGGATCAATAGAGAGTAGAGAATTGCAAAGGACGGGTCCACAAAAGATTTCAGTATCACAAGAAGCACTTCCTGTGATACTTAAAGGCAGCAGACGCGCTCGAAAAAGTTGTTGAGATAACTACGTTTCTGAAGTCGCATGGCTCCTAGTAGACTGCTCACGCCGTTGGAAGCTTTAAAAATCAGTCAAAACTACTAAATTTCAGCAATGCAAATCGAAAAATTTTTGCAATCCCGCCCCTGATTGTGAGCTTCTGCAACCCCGGCCCAAAATGCAAACTCGTCCAGATGTATAGTACTAATACGGTCAGTTTGGCTGGTTTTTGATGCTTCCAACGAGGTGAACGTCCGAGTACACGCTATAGGAGTGTATCGGCTTCTCCATCTCAACCGTTTTGCTGCTAATATTCGCTGTTTCAACAGCGCGCTGCAAAACTCGTCCATTTCCACCCGATTACAAAATAACCGTTTATCCTCTATTTGTGCACAGTTTTCGTTCGTTTTTTCGTCAGTTCCCAATACAACCAGCTCCGCACCTTTGATTTATGTAATAAAATCGTTACCATTTTGAGCGTGTCTGCTGCCTTTAAAAGGCGGGGTAATACTTAAAGGCAGCGTCCACGATGAGAATCGTTTTTGTTTTTTTTTTCGCCTATCTTGAAAACGGCCCCATGCTGATTCCAATGATATCTCTGAAATCGCACAAGACCTTCAGGGAACGGAGTTATGGCCCCTCAAAATTGAGCTAAGGAAACATGTTGGACGAGTTGTCCGAGGCTTGTAACTTCCGTCTTTTGCAGCCGATGTATGCGAGCTGGCCTGAGTAGAGAGAGAAGTTGAGAATGAAAGGAAGAACGGGGCTATTGATCGGAAACCATCGCTCATCTCACAATCTCGAGCATTCATTTGTTCAGGTCGGTGGGCGTGGAAAGTGCATCTGGGGGTGACGAGCTGATGGTTGTCCAACTTTGGGGCCGTAAGGGACCGTTCCTAGCACATTGTTCTTAGTTTTTCCAACGTTAGGGTTCCGCTAGGCCCGGCAGCTGCCGATCTCCACCAAAAAATCTGACATGGTTTCTATCGTGGACACTGCCTTTAAAAATTACAGGTGCTTCTGGCGCGTTTTTCTCGACTTCTACGTCATTTCGGTTCTACCCGGGGGCCACCTAATCAATATAGCGCATAATCTCAAAATTGAAGATTATCGTGAACACTGCCTTTAAACAATACGAGGGTGTGGCATCAAGAGGTATGTATCAGAG
This sequence comes from Aplectana chamaeleonis, assembly GCA_029168955.1. Classification (NCBI taxonomy): domain Eukaryota; kingdom Metazoa; phylum Nematoda; class Chromadorea; order Rhabditida; family Cosmocercidae; genus Aplectana; species Aplectana chamaeleonis. The sequence continues at coordinate 302,734 of JAPDOI010000587.1, forward strand.
CGATGAGATTCAATTTACATAACAGCTTCGGAGGGAAGTGGAGCCTACAAATTGAAGAGCAGAGATTATACGTCGGTAAGGCTTAAAAAAAAGAAAACTCATTAGATAGACCATGAAAACAAAGAGCCATTGAAAAGGAAATGGGGTATATATGTCGACATCGATCAATGTCCGAAACGTGGAGTTTGATGACTGGGCGTAGTCTCTGGGTTTCGAAATTTGAGCCAGTCAACGCATGTGGCCCGGAGAGCAACCTGAATGCACTGCACGTTGCAATCACAACCGAAACGCACCGCAAGTCCGCATATCTACTGCTCTGCGTTTCGGTTGCAGTGGGCGGGGAGAGGCGGAGCCGGTTGCGCTCTGGGCCTGCTACTGTCTGAGCTAGTAATCAGCTGTGTCCACTTCTCTCGTTCTTCAGCCACAATTTGAGCACATTCTATTCATCCATCACTATTCCATTTCCTACGAAATAAAACATCATGCCTGAACTGTCTTTCGATGCCGAGTGACTTTAGATCCTATTTAAAGGCACTGGTCGCGAAAGAATATGTTTGCCTTCGTTTCCTCTCTAAACCCTTTTCTGGGTATAGAGTAGACGAACCTATAAGAAAAAATCGCGAAAAAAACGCTGTTCTGGGCCAAATTTGAAGCCTGAACTTTCTTGTCTTTTGACGGTGGACGAGTCCACTCCACATCATCGGCATTGATGATCTCTAATATCATGAACATTAGCTGGCTTGAAATCGAATTTCAATCAACGAACCTCCGGATTTATGTACACATCTAGTCAAAAACATTGACTGAAGTGCTTGCTTTCATTGTTCAACTGTTTTTATTAGGTAAGATAGCATTTATTTCTCCCTCTGAATGTCGATGATTTTTGACTGCTCTGCATGAGGCTGCGATCTTTTTGAGCGGCGCTGTGCACGTATGCACGAACAGGCACCTTTGGGCCCTAGAAACTCTAATTCTAGCCCATTTTTCATCGCACTACCTCTAAAGTTTTCCAGCAGTTTTCGATCTGAGCTGATTTTTGTAGTTTTTTCGATAACGTTTTTCATCATGATCACTGCCTTTAAAGGCAGTGGTCACGATGAAAAACGTTATCGAAAAAACTACAAAAATCAGCTTAGATCGAAAACAGCTCAAAAACTATGAAGGTAGCGCGGTGAAAAACGGGCTAGATTTAGAGCTTCTAAGACCCAAAGATTCCAGTTCGTGCACACGTGCACAGAAAGATCACAGTCTCATGCCAAGCATTCAAAAATCATCGACACTCAGAGGAAGAAATAAATGCAAATTTACCTAATAAAACAGTTGAACAATGAAAGCAAGCACTTCAGTCAATGTTTTTGACTAGATGTGTACATAAATCCGGAGGTTCGTTGATTGAAATTCGATTTCAAGCCAGCTGATGTTCTTGATATTAGAGATCATCGATGCCGATGATGTGGAGTGGACTCGTCCACCGTCAAAAGACAAGAAAGTTCAGGCTTCAAATTTGGCCCAGAACAGCGTTTTTTTCGCGATTTTTTCTTATAGGTTCTTCTACTCTATACCCAGAAAAGGGTTTAGAGAGGAAAAGAGGACGAGCTTATTTGTGCGCGACCACTGCCTTTAACCTCACCCGTGCAGAACATCAGCCTACGTCCAGGTGGCCGTTTCCAGACAGGATTTAAAAGCATTTTCAGAGCGTGCTGTACGATAGGATCTGGCTTTCTTCTTAGTATATGCCCATATAGTCCGAGTCGATTAGTGCTTGAGAAGGCATAGAGAGTTTCTGGCACCTATCTCGTACCAAGCGTTGATGTACTGTGTCGATTTCCTGGTAAAAGTCTTCAATATGACATACTCGCGGCCAGAAAAATCTTAGCGAAAGCCTGAAAAGCTTACTTTCCGCGCTTCCCAACTTTTTTATCTGTGAATCGGGTGCTGACCACGTTTCCAATCCGTACATCATGATGGAGCGAATAGCGGATAGGTAGACGCGCAACTTGCTCAGGCAGTCGGAGGTAGTACGCCGGCACAATAAGGGTTGCATTCCTGTGCAAATGGATTAGCAGCAAGCCAGCAGGAGCTGCCAGCAATTAGCAGCAGCTCCTGCTGCTTGTGCTGCAATGCAGTCCCTTTGTCTATACTGGCACGCATGAGATCGGCATGAGGGGTTGCACCCCGGCATGCGTAGGTAGCACATCTCCCCTAGTGTTTGCCGACACCCTACTCTATTGATTTTTCCGATACGAATCAACATTGCAGCATCCCCTTATACGACGACGGCGGGTATATAAATCGGCCAGTCTTACTGAGGGGACAGTTGACCGCTTGAGACCTCTTCGAGAAAGTGACCTTCCGTTTTTTTTTCTGGACGTCAATTTTGGACGCTGAGGGGAATGTCCCCATGGCCCATCGCAGAGAATGCTCCTTCGCTGTGTACTGTGGTGAAGATAATGCCATTGTTGCGGACGGTGGCGAGGTTGGCTTCCTTGCTGCGGGCCGTGACAAGAACCCAACACCGCTCAAAAGGGTGGTAGCCCAAACGCTTTCTCCGTTTGCAGAATAGACTCCCGTTAACGAGGGGTTGAACCCCAGCATACGTTGGCAGCATACCAGCTTCTGAAGGAAATGAGGGGTTGTATCCGATGTTTTCCCGAGAAAACAACCCCTATTGTGCCGACGTACTTCACAACGACTATCTGAGTGACTTCCTTTGCGATGGGGGTAGACCACACACACTTGCGTAGAGAATCGGATGCAGATGTAGCTTTCGTACATGGCTGTCGAGTATCCGCTGCATAACTACCATCGTTCTTCGGCAGATAGCCCAAATAACAGAAATCGTCCACAAGTTCGATACGTCGTCCACCCACACATAATCCCGTTGAAGTCCTTTGACGGTCCCGCATCTGTATGGATTAGTCGGGACGAAGACGAAGAAACGAGGTTCAGAATTTATTATCAAAAGGACATATACGTACAGCTTTCAGGATTAACAATTTTTCTTGGAAAGCCGAGTCTTGCATTGCTCCCGTGCAGAGAGGGAGGGGCGAAAAAACAATATAGTGGGTAAAGGCTTCGTACGCGCAGAAAACCATGTTCTATTCCATCCTAGTTTCGAGTGATTGTACATAACCCTCTAATGAATGCAAATGACGGAAGGGCCCTTAGAGAATTGCAATTTTTTAGGAGAACCATGTCATGAACTCGGTCTCTTTAATATTTTCCAACGGTGCGTTTTTGATTCGTCAAACTCTGCGCTCGAATTCTCAGACGGGTCAAAACAGGGACTGAGCAGAAGAAAAGACTTCTTGCTTCCAGCGGGACCGATGCCTCCAATCTCGTGCGCAGCTTACGAGCTGCTGAGAAAGCCCACCTTCAAGATTAGGAACTCCCTCAGAAGCCTCCCACGAGTAACAGCCGATCATCATATAAAGTACATATGGAGCACTAGTAAGCGATATATGCAGCACTTAGAGATGTTCGATAAACATAACTCAGACTCCCAGACTATTCATTCGCTTCCAAAAGAATGAGAGAAAAAAAATTCAATCATGATCGGCCATCAAGTTTTGAACAGTTGGACACTTTTTTTTCGTACCACGCTTAAAGATAGCACATCTCGTAGAAAATCTCACAGAAAACCCTATGTCGTCACGCCTATACATTTTGTTTGAGGGTAAGACGTGTGCCATTTTGACCGAAAGAACTTTCAATTCCGATTTCGAATATCTCTTGAGATTCGCAAACTTATCTATGCATTTATTTAATTATTTTTTGGAGACGCGGGAAGAGTGCGTAAAAACAACACAATCAAATGAACTAACTGAATACTCAATTGGTAGAATCCAAATAGATGAAAAATGTTTTCAAACCAAGAAAGGAAACGCTTCAGCAAACATAATGACCATATATACACTTGAAGTCAGCAAAGCTATACAGAAGACAGCCACAGCTTAGCCGCGGACTCACCACCTCTGTAACATGGGTCAACTCATTTTTCAAATGTAAAGTATGCGTTGCTTAAAGGCAGTGGTCGCGCTCAAATATGCTCGTCTTCTTTTCCTTTCGGAACCGTTTTCTGGGAACAGAGTAGTAGAACCTATTAGAAAAAATCGCGAAAAAAACAACGCTGTTCTAGGCCAAATTTGAAGCCTGAACTTCCTTGTCTTTTGATGGTGGACGAGCCCATTTCACAGCATCGGCATCGATGATCTCTAGTATCAAGAACATCAGCTGGCTTGAAATTGAATTTCAATCAATGAACTTTCTGATTTATGTACACATCTAGTCAAAAACAATGACTGAAGTGCTTGATTTCATTGTTCAACTGTTTTATTAGAGAAATTTGCATTTATTTCTTCCTCTGAGTGTCGATGATTTTCGACTGCTTGGCATGAGACTGTGATCTTTCTGTGCACGTGTGCACGAACTGGAAATTTAGGGTCTTAATAACTCTGATTCTAGCCCTTTTTTCACCGCGCTACCTTCATAGTTTTTGAGCTGTTTTTGATCTGAGCTGATTTTTGTAGTTTTTTCGATAAAGTTTTTCATTGTGACCACTGCCTTCAAAGAAACGCCACCACTACACAGTATAAGTCATGTAAAAAGCGATGAACGCATCCGCATTCTCTTTTGAACCTTCAACTCATAACAGTTCGCTGAGGTTTTTGTAGACAACTGGAAACGGTTCGATCTCATCGATCATTATAATTGCAGGACAACATATGGAGAGTTGGGAATTGTAGGAAACAATGAAATTTTCTCAATTTCCAGGCAATAAATCAAGAAAAGAATGACAATTTGTACATTTTCTTGCAGCTGCTAGTTTGTACTGTACTATCTGTATAGTATATGATTAAAAAACACCAAATAAGGCTTAATTGCATTTTCTCATTCGATCTTATGTTATAAACAACAAATTGGTAATGCATTAATCATGCTTACTTTGGTAGCCTTTGTTTCTAGATAGAGCGAGAAAAAAGAAATTAAAAAAGTGTGCGTTTCCCAGAAATCAAAGCTAGAAAAAGAGTTGTGTTAACCACTCACAAAAAGTCCTATGGAGGACTTTTTGCGCGACCGTTCTTCGTCTCTCCACTGCAGGTATATTTCTCACCGTCTGCCGAAGAATCTTCAGCCCGTGGTTCGCTGTGTTCGCCGCAGAGTGAAATTGCATTCGAAAACTGCTCAATGACTACGCAACTTTTCATTTCAAAACAGGAGCAGCAGTTTCTAAGCTAGGTTTTTCGCTTTCCCCCACTTCCAAACTTAAGAGTAAGCCCTTGTTGTTCGTATTGCTTAAGAATAAACCTCTCTCATACCATATATGCTCCCAAAGGAGCTGGCGATCTGCTACCCAATGACCGCGTGATAGCCACCCGCTTAGCGGCGGTCAACTCGCGGCAAACATGCAGATTACTACCAACCCAGACCTGGTCGCCAGAACAGCACATGAACCCATGTTTTTCTGATCGACTACCTACCGGGTAATCCTAAAAACCTCAATCTAGCTGCCCGAGTAGTAGTGAAGAAAAGGTTTTGAACCAAAAAGTGAAGAGCCCTGTAGGATTATTATCGTTAAGCTACTGTAACCTGTCATAACTTCGAGAAAAATAACAAACAGTCCTCAGATTCGTGTTTCACGCCCCAATTTACCCTCCTGGAGAAAGTTTGGGCTCAAAATTTTTTCTCGACTTCTGCCTCTCGACCCCCTCCTCCCCCAAAGAAATATGGATTGGGCTAACCCAATGGGGCTCCAGAAGCCAGAAATGATTTTTTTCTCCAGACTCTGCCTGGGGGGTTTCTGAGGTGCTGAACACGAATATGAGGTTCTTTTAGCGTCTTTCAGGCGATTACGGTATGTGACGGTAAGTATAATATAATTTGGCTCCGCAGCTCATAGACTTCCATCTAGAGAATCATGGGGTACAATCCCCTTAGGTGCAAAAAATTTTCCATGCAGTTTTTTGACACGAACGTTGTTAGGGGTATTCACATAGAAGTTTATTGACGATTCTTCTGATAAGAAAAGTCAACAATCATTAGGAATGGAGTACACGGTAAGAAAAACCAACACCGATGGCAAATTTCGAGGAAGTGGGCGGAGCAGAAATTCTCATGACAGTAGCATGAAACTAACATGATTACAACATCCAACTTCCTCGCACTTGCCGATTTCCATAAGGAAAAGCCTTGCGATCGGGCTGTCGAGTTCACCGGGATGGTCATTGACGTACCCTGCCGTGAAATCGACAATCCTGTGAAAATAGGGGTATTTAAGTAAGACACAAAGCAAGAGGTTCAAGTCGCCACAAAATAAAACATGTTTCCTGGTAAGATGGCCCTCACGACTCACGCCACATCCACTAATACGGAATGATGTCTTTATTTAAAAACTCGTTTTCGTGTTTTGATCTTCTGTATGCTTGTTCTTCTTCCCTGTGAGGGCTGATGTCGATAAACTGTCATCAAAATGCCGCGTACAGTTGTTGGACTTCAAAAACCTCGTTGAAAAATCATCAACAGAGGTGATCGAACCGGGGAGCCTCCAAATGCTAGGTCGCCGCCTTGGACCGTTCGGCAAATTTGGCCTGGTGGGGTTGTTGAAATGATGGATGATACGGCACTCGCCAATTTCTCGCCGTTTCGACCTCATTTCAAAAAATGGCTCATAACTTTTTTCCCCACTACTACTCGGGCAAATGGGTGTTCTTACGACTACACTGGAGGTATTCCAGGAGAAAAACATGAATGAATGGGCAGTCCTGGCAAAGGGGTCTGGTCAATCCCTTGTCAGTGACAAAATGTGATCTGATCCCTGACCTCGCTACTGATATATAAAGCCCGAGCCTCCCATTCCTGCTTCTCGTGATTGCAGTTCCAAAAAATTTTACTGGTTCTACGGATAATTCTTTTGTGAGTATTTTAAAAATCATTATAAGATCTGATGTCTTTCTTCTTCCATAGAGACTAGGCAGCCTCAGAATCCTGGCTCCTTCGGTGCCAGTAAATACTTGGGAATAGGTGAAACCTTATCAGTTTGCAGGTGTAGTTGTTTTGAACAGCTTTCAACACATCAATATCCCCCTTTCTGATAGGGAGACGGCTATTCCACACTCAGCAATAGGTCTTGCATTGGTTTTGTCGACCAGTAGGCATGAACACGCTGTAGAGTTTGGCCCTTCAGCGTATAGGTATAACCAACGCTTCGATGGCTTAATCCTCACAGACGCCTCGGTACAAGAACGATAGTTAAGTGCGCCAGAATCGGGCTACCGTAATCTTAGCCGTAAAATTAATTGTTTGGCGACGGTTTCTCACGGACGAAACAACTCATTCGACGGCAGATAATGGATTTTTGTTCGTCAGTGTCGTGTCGGCGCTCGATTCATAAAAGACCTCAAGAAGACGGTTTTTTGTTATTGAACAGCTCAGTGAGTGGACCCAAAAGGACTTTTTTATTTCTTGCGCTTCCTTTCAGTACTTTTCATGAGCGCCGTAGTTTCTTCGCTTTTTCATGAAACTGATTGAAAACTGAACATGAGTACCGGAAAAATGGATGTTAACAGGAAAATCACGGAACGAGTTTTCCTAATTAACAATCAATAATTCACATAAGAAGGCAGTCATATTGGGAAGATAACTGCTAAAACTGGCAAAGATTCGTAGGTATCAGATAGTATTGGGAAGAGAATTGCTTAAACTAGCAAAGATTCATAGGTGTTAGATTTGGAGCAAACTGCTGATTACTTTTCGGGACACCCATAAACCAGCCGTTCCTACTAAAATGGTATAGTAGGAAATGATTTTGTTTTGAAAAATATTTCGGATTGTTTCTATAAGTAATTTGAAGAAATTAACGAATGTTAGCGCGAATTGAAGTTTGAATCATGGAAATTGTTGAGTACGCCTATAAAATTATCAGTCCAACTATTACCATTACCAGGAATCCCAAAAAAGCAGATGGGATAGAAGTATTGAGAAAAGTCATGGTTTCTCACTATATGATTATCGCCGTCGAATGAGTCGTTTCGTCAGTGAAAAAGCGTCGCCAAACAATTTATTTTACGGCTAAGATTACGGTAGCCCGATTCTGGCGCACTTAACTATCGTTCTTGTCGCCTCGGTCATCAGGACTCACGCGTAAAATAAAATGCGTGTGGTGCAGGCGCACACAACACACGCGCCCTTACGCGCAATTCGCTAAAATTCACCGACTCACCGTTTCTCGGACTTACGTTCGTTAGAGTCCGAATTCAGATCAGAAAGAGCTTTGCGGCCAGTTTTTTCTTACAGAAGATCGTTTTAAATAGGAAAACCAGTTGTCTTGTAAACACACTCAAGTAATACAACTGGAATAGTTCATTTTTTCATGTGGTACGGAATCCACTTATCATATATTCACTTGTGATATATACTTTATACTTTTTAAAGTCATTTTTTAATATTTTTTTTTATACTGATTATGACCAAAGTGGGATATTTAGCCTTTAGAGGCACAAAGCTGAGAAACTCATGTGATCTGGTGGACAATAACACTGTGATAAGGAATTTGTAATACGAAACCGATGTACTGTCATTCGCGTTAGAGGGTTAAGAACATATGCTGAATCATTTACTTCCTTCCTCGTCTGTGTGAGCTTCCCCACAGCGCCTTGCGAGGTCAGAGTAATGATGGAACGTTTCCTGACATTCAGAGCAGACAACATTCAAGACTGCATCATTGACTTGATGATCATGCTGAACCCGTTGATGATAAAAAGTTTCTTAGACGCTTTTTGTACCCCGTATTGATATAGCTGAACGCTGAACCGAAAATCCGTACAAGTCCAAAACGCTATCAGTCTGCAGAAGGTTCGGAAAATGTGCTTTTACCCAAACTATGCTTAGGGGGGTGTGTGTTTCGGGCGCTAAACACTATTATAAGATCCTTTTCCGGATTTTCGTAAAAGTAATGCGCTTTTGGAGTATAGAATATGTACTAAAATCAGAAAAAACGCCTTGTGCAAGTGGAAAACGCTTTCACTCTGTGCAAAGTTCGTAAAACATGCTCTCACCTGAACTTTGTTCAGGCGGTTATTCTGGGCGCTGGACACGATTATGAGGTCAGATTCCGAATTTTTCAAAGACTAAAGCGCGTTTCGTAACGTCCAGCAGGTGCGGAACTGGCGAAAAACGACTACACGAATTCTTAACTGGTTCATACGTCTAAAGAAGGATGCTTTCACGCTCTACTTTTGATACCTCTTGGCTTTGTAACCGTGGAACTTACAAGAATCAGAATGTTTCAGGGAGAGGGTTTTTGCACTTTCGTCATTTCTAAGGGGTTAAGAATCTGATGATTTGAAGAACACACTTCAAGACTCCCAAACAGCTTTGAACTTGACCGAATTCCTCTGATTACCTAGTAAAAATAAAATCGAATTTTTACCGAAAGTTTGCCTTTTCAAGCGAAATTTTCGGCAAACGGCAACGCCAAACGCCAAAAGTGGCCGGCGAACGGCAAACGGCAATTGCCGCACTCCCCTGGTGAATAACCAAAACAGTGGCACAGATTCAGACGATGGCATCCTGCTCCCCTGCCATCAACAATGGAGACTGGACAATTAAGTGTTGAATACATAGGATGCCAAACGCGGCTACATTAGATAAGCAAAACGGTTGCAAAAAAAAGGATTTCAGGGATGGCAACGCCGATCAAGGTTCTGAGGAAAACTGAAAAGACTCGTGGTGAGTTTGTTCAGGAACTTCCTGGAGAACTTGTCTGAGGCCTTAGAGTACCAGGTTATTTTTGCGGTGGCCTACCGCACTCTTGTAATCTCCGAGTACCGAGCGGTACACATTGCCAAGGTTAAATAAAGTGGTGATACTAATTGCACTGCCACATCGCCGACCGCTTATGTTAAGTAGGTAAAATCTCGAGAGAATACTGAAAATTATTGTTCTTGTTATGAATTACATATATACACCGCTCGGTATTCCTCATTGAGTCCACCTTTATACGAAAATCTGAAAGAAAACTCTGGGTGATCGTGATTGAAAAAGAATTATAGTCGATGTTCCAATTTTTACGCCTTTTTACGATTAACGTTCCAGAAGTAGAACAGCTGTGAAGAGTGGAATGGTATGTGACGTCTGTTATCAATGAAAAAGGCCCAGTACGAAGAACTGAAAACTCAAAAAACTGGCGCATTATGCCCGGAAACCCAAAGAAAACTTTTGTGCTGGAAAGAAGTGATGGGAACGGTAGCTAAGCAAACAGGGAAAATTAGCTTCGTAATGTAAAGAGAAGAGTTACGGTGAAAATCTCAATCCTATAAATACAGTACTTTTATTCAAAGGAGTTGTTTTGTCGTAGTCATATACGTATGTTAATGCACTGTCGCGTATTCATCGCATAATTAAGGCTTTATCCATGCTTTGAAAGAAATCAGTTTTTCTGTTTTTTTATTTGCGCGTAAAGGCGCGTGTGTTGTGTGCGCCTGCACCACCCGCATTTTACTTTACGCGTGAGTCCCGATGATCGAGGCGTCTGCGAGGACTAAGCCCGCTTCGATCACCTCGACCGATTTGGAGGAGATTAGATTTTCCCATTGCTAACGCGAGGTCCCACTCATTTTTACAGGTTACACCAAAACGTGAAATAAATTCAGGAAGCTCATACGTATAAACTACAATTCACCGCAATGTTAAAAGGACATGGTGCGATTGAAGTCGACACACTAAAATTACGATGAAACCTGACACTCTGCCGGATTTCCCCATCGATGGCCACTACATCTGAAATTCTGGGTGAGTTACTATTTCTCTTCTTTTTTCACTCTTGTTTCTGCTTCATTTTTGTTTGTGACTCTTACAATATTGCTAGTAGAGGCTTTTTTAGTGTACGAGGTGAACTTGCCTTTTTTTCAACATTAAAAAGAAGAATTTTGAAGAAAAGACAATTCAAAGCCCGAATAGACGTTTAATTCCCCTCACGCACTAAGAAGAGTCCCTATTTGCAAATTTGAAAGAGCAAGAACGTAAAATCAATGAAGCAGAAACTAGGAAGGAAAAAAAACAAAAACAGGAACTCACCCAGATTATCAGCTGTGGTGGCGATCGAGGACGAAATCCAGCAAAGTTCCAGGTTTCCACCTCAGTTTTAGTGTGTCGACCGCAACCGCACTATGTCCTTTTAACAATGCGGTAAAATGTAGGAAAAATATTGGTGGTAGAACGCCTCCCTGTGGAACTCCGCCATAGGCTGAATACCAAAGAATACACTTCATCAACTTTAACTTCATAGGTCCTATTGGAACAGAAGTTTTGCGTCCAGCCGATCAGTAGGGGATGAACCCCAATAAAATCCATTTTTTGGAGCAGCCCCTGGATTGGGACCTTATCGAAAGCCTTTGAAAAATCAAAATTGAATCATTTCGAACAGAATCGCTTTTGTACGATCCTGTTTTCCTTCCAAAACGCCAAAAAACGAGGATGGTACGTATCCTTTGGTTCCGGGCCTGATTTAGTGTGTGCAATTGCGGACTTGCGTCGTGGGAGCGAGACGCATCGCTTTCGTACGATCAAAGAACTAGAAAAAACCTTGAAAATGTAGAAAAAACGCACACGATCAGCTGATGAGGGGCGGGAGCGGAAGCTCGTACGAGAGCGATGTTTCGCGCCCTCACGTCGCAAGTCCGCGATTGCACACACTAAATCAAGCCCGGAATCAGAGGGTAATTGCAAGCGACTTCTTTATATTTTATGCACATTACTCGTACAATACCCATTCTATTTTTTTAGGCGAGAAAAAACGTGAGAAAACTTTCTGATTATAATTTGCTTCAAGGTTTGCGTTTTTCCAATTCGAACACATCCTTGGAATCAGCATCGAGCCCTCTTTCATTTGAGCCGCACATGGTTTTTCCTTGAAGGCAGCATACACGCTCAAAAATGATATCAATTTTATGGAATGAATCGAAGGTCTGAAGCTGTTGATAAGCAGAGATAACGAAAAAACCGGAAAAAATCAACTGAAATGAAGATATAACGGTTCGTTCTATATTGACCCAGAAGTGGACGAGTTGTACCGCATTGGCCGAAATAGCGGAGCTAGCGACATGTTTGTTGGGATAACGACGCTAACGTACTCGAACGGCCCTTTCTGGAACTCTTACGACCTTTGAAGCGTAAAAATGAGCCAAAATGACCGTAATCGAGCATTCAACATTTGTATTGAGGGGGTGTGTATACAAGTCTGTTGGTACCTGCTCGTTGGTGCCCCTGCTTCTACTGAACCCAGCAGACGTTTGAGTGTACACAGGGAACGTTCGAGCGATATAGCGTGCACAACTATATCGCGAAAGTATCCCGCACATTGCATAAAGGTGTCGCCGTCCGCCACACTAAGGCCTCTGGTCCATAACACCTTAGGATCCGTACCTAGGGAGTCATGGAGTCTTTGGCCACAAGCCACAATTTCGCCACCCTGAACTGTCGATCGCTGTCGAGTGATATCCAAAACTGCGCTATCCAGACTTCTGAGCTATTTCCATGCACCGTTTGCTGCTTTGCAGGAAACCCGCCTCAAGGATAGACCCGTCATCAGCGTCGGAGAGTACACCATCTACTGCGGTAGCGCTGACGATAGGAGAGTGGGAGGCTGTGCAATAGCTGTAAGGAAGGATTTCAATGGTATGGTCAAGGAGTTCGGCTCAACGTCGTGTCGGAATGCATTGGTACGACTGCGGGATCACAGAGGATTCAATCTGTGGATAGTGAGTGCTCATGCGCCCACTGAAACCGCCGAAGACAATTCGAAGGATGCGTTTTATGAGGAACTCAATACGTTGCTGGCCAGGATACCTTGTCAACATGCTGTTGTCGTGGGGATTGACGCAAATGCGAAGATGGGACTTGATCAGGAATCCGAAGTACTCGGTAAATGGTTCTACCCAGTGGAGCAAACATCGGACAATGGCTACCGCCTTGTCGACTTTTGTGAACGCAGTGGTCTGATTATTGCATCGACATTCAAGAGGAATCATCGCCGCCATCAGCTTACGTGGCAGGGACCAACCCGGCTATCTCCAGAAGAGCAGCGGAAGCGGAAGATGACAACTTTGAAACTACAGCTTGACTATGTCCTGACGAGGAATATTCCAGTATCGGACATTCGAAGATCTAGAGCTGTGTGGGATGTCGCATTCGATTCGGATCACCGTCCTGTTCTGTTGAACTTCACTGCGAGGATTCATAAGAGGAAGCGAGGGGCTCAGCCTCTCCAGAGGATTGACATGACAAGTCTCAGAGATGAAGAGTGCAGAAGGAATTTCCGACAACGCGTTTCTATTCACATCGGAGTACGGACTAAGAAGAAACTTTGCGACGCGGATTCTTTTGTCAAATGCATCCAGGACGCTTCGAAAGAGGCACTCCCGGTTGTACAGCCTAAGAAGAAGTTCGCCTACGTCTCAGAAGAAACAACATCTACCTACAACAGAGTATGTGCTCTCCGAACTGCAGGAAACTTCGTGGAGGAGAAGCGTCTGAGGAGGAAGCTGCGTCGGCGGCTTCAAAGTGACCGCGAACGAGAGTGGACGTGTAGAGCTAAGGAGTTCGAGAAGGCTTGGGAGGAGAAGAATCCGAAGAAAGCCTACACGTTGCTGCGACAGTATAGCGGGAAGATGAAGAGATGTTCTCCTGTCTTGAACACTACCAATGGAGTTGCAGTTGGTGATGCGACGCTGCCAATATGGAAGGATTACTTCAGTTCACTACTGAACCGTCCAGCGCCATCAGTACCTGAGCTCCCGCATGTTCAGCGAGCACATTACGATGCCAGTGAGGAACCGCCGACTGAGTCTGAAGTTTTGGATTGTGTCCGGAAAATGAAGAATGGAAAGGCAGGTGGAGATGACAACATCACTGCTGAAATGCTGAAAGCTCTTCCTCCGTCTGGGATTCGTGAAATGACCAACACCATCCGTGCCATATGGATGAGCGAAAGGATACCCGATTCGTGGAGACATGCGATCATCGTACCTCTTCACAAGAAGTTATCCGTCACGGATCCTAAGAACTACAGAGGAATCTCTCTACTTCGTGTCATGTACAAGGTTTTAGAACGTATCATTCTCGAGCGACTTATCAAACATCGTGAAGGAACGACCAGAGATGAGCAAGCCGGTTTTCGACCTGGAAGATCGACCATCGACCAAGTGTTCGTCGTGAGAAGAGTAATTGAATCGTGGCAGCGGTTTTCGAAGCCATTACAGCTTGCTTTTTTGGACTTTGAAGCCGCGTTCGACTCTCCTCATCGTGATCGATTGCTCAATGCTCTGCGAGCAGATGGAGTCCCGGAAAAGTATGTTCGGTTAATCGAGGACATGAACAAAGGAACAACAGCAGCAGTTCGTACACCTGTCGGATTTACGTCAGCTTTCGAGGTGAAAACAGGAGTAAGGCAAGGAGCCGTTGCAGGACCTTTTTCTTTCAACTTCGCCGTTGATGACATCATGCGTAGAGTTGCAGAACAGTTTCCTGCGGATGTGATCCTAACACCATCAGGACGCTCCCTTGTCGACCTGGAGTACGCCGACGACATTGTGTTATTCGCTGAAAACAACGCAAAACTGCAAAGGATTGTGAACCTCGTTTCGAAGTATGCCGCAGCCTATGGACTTCGTCTTCGTCCCGACAAATGCAAGCAGATGTGGGTCTCTCAGAGGCCTTCAACTGGAGTTTGTGTGGACGGACAACGTATCGAACTGGTGGACGATTTCTGTTATTTGGGCTGTTTGCTGAAGAACGATGGTAGTTATGCAGCGGATATTCGACAACGATGTGCGAAAGCTACGTCTGCATTCAATTCTCTAACCAAGTGTTTGTGGTCTACCACCATCGCGAAGGAAGTCAAGTTGCGCGTCTACCTATCCGCTATTCGCCCTATCATGATGTACGGATCGGAGACGTGGGCAGCACCGAAAACGCAGATGGAAAGGTTGGATTGCACGGAGAGGAAGCTTTTTAGGCGTTTGCTTTGATATTTCTGGCCGCGTGTATGCCATAACGAAGACCTTTACAACGAAATCGACGCAGTACATCAACGCTTGACACGAGGGAGGTGCCAGCATCTCCTAACGCCATCTCAAGCAGCAATGGAAAGTCGACTTCGACTGCTCGGGCATATACTAAGAAGAACGCCGGATCGTCTCGTACAACACGCTTTAAAAATGCTTCCAAATCCTGTCTGGAAACGGCCACCTGGGCGTAGGCGAAAGTTCTGGACGGATGTGGTTAAAGAGGATTTAAAGTCACTCGGCATCGAAAGACAGTTCAGGCGCGATGTTTCGTTTTGCAGGAAATGGAATAGTGACAGCTGGATGGAATGTGTTCAAATTGTGGCTGAAGACCGTGAAAAATGGACACGGCTGACTACTAGGACGGTACACCTCGGTGAAGATGCGGAATGACCGCGTCAGGCGAAAGCCAACCGATTAAGTCAAGTAAGTCAATTGAGGGGCGGAGCCCGTATCGATGGGTGGGGAAAGGATGATTTTGTGCCTCAATACGGCTCAAATACGGTCATTTTAACTCGTTTTTAACTCTTCCAACTTTGTGAGGGCTCTTCTACGGCCCGTACGACCGCACTAATGTAGTTATCTCAACAACTTTTGCGAGCGTGTATGCTACCTTTAAAGGCACTGTTCGCGATAAACTTCATTCTCGAACTTTTCATGGCAAACGCTTCTCGTGGCTCTCAGAAGCAGAACAGCGTCGAAAAAAACGGGACGAAAAGCTACCCAGGAGCCGCGAAACGGCTTAGAAATGTGGGAAAACCCCGCCATTGTGGGCAAGTCCCGCCTCTTCCCGCCTCTCGACGTGAACAAAGGAACACTCGAAATCGTGAGTTGAGCGATGGTTTCCAATCAAAAGCCCCGTTCTTCCCTTCATTTTCAACTTCTCTCTTTACTCAGGTCAGCTCGCATACATTGGCTGCAAAAGACGGAAGTTACAAGCCTCTGACAACTCGTCCACCATTTTCCCTAGCTCAATTTTTGAGAGACCATAACTCCGTTCCCAGAAGTTCTTGTACGATTCCAGAAGCATCATTGGAATCAGAATGGGACCGGTTTCAAAATAGGCAAAAAAACAGAAAAGCGATTTCTATCGCGAACAGTGCCTTTAAACACCGCATATAGGGTTGACACAATCTATCGAGTGGGCCAGAAGTGGAACAATATGAATTGCTGAAATATGCGCCTGTGTCTAGTTAAGTCTAACCAACATTTTGAAAATTAGTTTAGTTTTCAACGATTTTTTTATTTTCTTTGTTCTTTTATTATTTTTGTCCCGTTCAATTTTACTTCACTTTTAAATATTCTCCATTACCTTAATTATCAACATTAACAGTTCACACCAATTGACTAAAAAATAATTATATAAACAAATGATTAGTAAATAAATAATATCCAAAAGCGAGGTGAAGTCGAATAAAAGAAAATAATTTTAGAACTAAGAAATTGAAAATTTGCTTAGCACTTTACTAATATTTCAGAAAGATTGATTTAAATACAATAAACACAAGCGTACAAATTCAACGTCTCGTATTGTCCCCCTTCTCACCTACTCGATTGATTGTGCCAGCCCTATATGCCTTGTTTGAGAATAAGCCGTAAATATTAAGAAAGAGGACTCCATACTGCTTTCAACGCAGCCTCCAAGTTTGAAAGTCCACTTTGGAGCGAGGTACTATCAGAAGACGAATAAAGAGTTTTTTATCCCCTATTTGGTAAAAATTAAGGTGGGCATTGTATTTTCGAGATACCCTCTATAAAACGTCGTAATTCACATCACTCGAGGCGCGACGCCTCGGCCTCCGTCTTCCCTAAACTCTCTCACTGTCTCTAACCTCCGCTCCGCACCAGCACGCGTAGGAACCAAGTGAATTTCGCCGTTTTATAGCCTGTTCGAGGAATGATAAGACGCTACACCCTTTGAAGATAAGCAGATAGATCTTTTCCGAATGGTTCATGCCTCAACGGCATGAGCACCTCGTTTTTACTTCTTCCTAGTGCCCATCGTTGTACTCGGTCATTATGATTGATTGATGAGATCAAAGCCCACATTATGGTCCGTTTCCTACTCAGATAAAAACAGCCCACTTCTCGCCGGCGAAGCCGGCCTAGTCGACTTCGCGCGGCCCCAATTTTGTGGGCGTGGCACAGCGCCCCGCTTCCCGCGGAGAGAGAGGCTTTGCCGTCTTCCCGCGGGTTCTTCAGTCTGCTTGTATACATATAACTCAAGAAGGAGACTGATCTGAATCCCAACCGTAGCTTCGTTGGGTGGAGCCATGTACTCCATCAACCTTAACCTCTGGGCAGGTGAAGGAGGAAACCTTTACCATTGGGTAAACCGGTGACCACCGGTGAAATGCTCCGGAAAAGATTGAAAGTGAACCAACACTCATGTAAGTCATTTTCAAGATTGGGTGGGTGTCATTGCTGGTTTTCCGTCCATAACTTTCTTACCCTAAAAGACAGCCCTTTGGTGTAAGCTGTTTTCGAAATTCTGATACATTTCTGCATCCAATAGCGTTTCGAGTTTTGTGAAATACGTTCCCCTTCTTCCAGCCGATTTCAGTTTACAAATTGCATTTTTTTCGCCTAAAATTGTCTGTTTTTTGTTCATAATTCTTTCACGCTATGAGAAGGGCTTTTGTCAAAGGTTGTTTTTGGGATCTCCGTGGAATCCTGCGTTGAATAGTGTCTCCAGTTTGAAAAAATATTTTCTCGATCTTTCAGCCTAATTCGTTCTACGAAACAGCGGTTTTTCGCCTATAACTCTTTAACCGTTGAAGATAGGAATCTGTAAGGTTGTTTTTGAAATCTACGTAACATTCTGCGTCGAATGATATATCGTGATCCTAACTTTGCTTGCTCCATAAGCCAGCCAGGTCGATGAAGCCGAGCCCCGTTGTTGGCCCCAGTAGAACTCTGTGTCTCTCATTTAGACCATAGAGGCGAGACCACCCTATGAAGATAACTATGGAGCTCGGCTCCACTTGCCTGGCTGGCTTATGGGGCAAGCCCATTTAGGAACCCGAGATATCCTTCGACGCAAAACTTTACGTAGATTTCAAAAACAATCTTACAGATTCCTATCTTCAACGGCTAGAGTTATAGGCGAAAAACGGGTGTTTCGTGAAACGAACCAGGCTGAAGGATCGAGAAAATATTCTTCCAAAAGGGAGACACTAGTCGATGCAGAATTCAACGGGGATCCCGAAAACAACCTCTGACAAAAGTCCTTCTCTTAGCGTAAAAAAGTTATGATTGCTTTTGGTGAAAGAAACGCTATTTCATAAATTGACATCGGCTGAGAGATAGGAAAGGTATTTTTCTTAAATTGAAAACATTACTCGACGCAGAATTTCATGAAGA
Organism: Aplectana chamaeleonis; assembly: GCA_029168955.1. Classification (NCBI taxonomy): domain Eukaryota; kingdom Metazoa; phylum Nematoda; class Chromadorea; order Rhabditida; family Cosmocercidae; genus Aplectana; species Aplectana chamaeleonis. The sequence continues at coordinate 321,156 of JAPDOI010000587.1, forward strand.
TTTGGGAAACAGCTCCGCTCAAAGATTCATCTTGAAAGGCAAAAATGTTATGAGCGAAGAACAGGTAGTTTTTCGAAAATTGTTTGGAAAAATTTCCCGGAAAATTTTGACTCCAAGACAGTTTGAAGAAAATTTCTCATGAACTACGTGGACCACTTCATTAGGAATAGTGAATTTTTAAAGGTCATCTGACAAAAAAAAATTTCCAAAATTAATGATTAAAAATGAAAATATATTGAATTCAAAACGAAGAGGATTGAGAAAACGTCAAATTTTGAAGTTGGAAGTCTATAGGGAACCTTCACCATTCCCCACTCAGGTATCCTAAACAACCTTCACCTCTCAGACCGCTGTGTCCACCCCAACGAACCTCCCAAACCCAAATGTTTTCAAGTGGTGTGAGAAAGAACACTTCGAAGATCATATGAAAAAGGACCAACGCCCCTCACTTTATGGTTCCTCATTCACGCCCTTGAGTCCAGAGAGGCATAATGCTCGGTGAACGCTTTTCGTGCACGAAGCGAGTCGAATGAAATGTAAGAATAAAATTGATTTGTGACCGCACATTTCCACCTGACACTAATGAAACCTGCACTGCTACGTGCTAAACTATTTTTGGCTCAGAAGGATACTTCGCGAATTGAAGAGAACGCAGGAGAAAAAACTGAAATCGCCTTGACAACAATAGAAACGGGGTTTATCCCAATCCATGAACCGGAGACAAAGGCAGGCACTGGTTAAAGTGTTGTGAATGTGAATGACATGATCTCATCGAATGGGCCTGGAACGAAAGCGAAAAAAAGGTACTTCCTCAAGAATTGCACCGGAAAATACCGCATGGGCTATGAGTGCTCACTGGTGTCTTAGTCTTCCACAATGCACGTCTAACTGTTTCCCATAAGGTGAACATTCACATGTGTATGCATATATGTATTAGACGCGTATCTGATGCATGGTGAAGTAGACAACCTTCTGTCTGCGCTCAAAGTCAGGCTCAGCAAAGGGCTAACTGGGCCGATCAGCTCAAGATCTGGAATATCAGCAGCCACACTCGCGCCAGATATACTGCCTTTATTCGGGAGTGCACAAACCCCCCTTTTCACCCGCACTCGCTTCTACAGTATTGCCCCACGGCGGCGCTATCTGTGGTGGCGCTCTCTCATGCAATCTCTCCCTTCCCATGTGGCAAGCATCGACCTTCGTATGACCACCGTCCGAACATCCGCATGACCGGCGATCATGTTCGCAGCCCGTGAGTTTTTTTTTCCAAAATTTTCACCGACTCGAAGCTTTGAACGATTCTTCACGCTACCAAGAAATCGAGAAAACGTTTGTTCCTTTATAAAAAAAACTACACCTATTCAGAATTCAAGTGTACCTGTTACAAATCTCTCCGAGCCGGGTTACGGAGGGGTTTTCTCATTTGTGTCAGACCATTAACGAAGGACCAGGCAGAGAAAATATTGTCAGAAAATTGTTCCCGGCTTTGCATAAAACTCCTTTCTAGAGGTTACTTGAGATCCTTAATACGAATCTGGGGTTCGTCTGTCAATGTTAGAAACACCACAACAGGTTTGGGTCGGAGCCTCCCACAAGGGCACAGAGGCGGAATCCGAATTCAGATGATTTCCTAAGACGCTACGACATATTTGCCTCGGAACTTTTCTGCAGAGGTTATCTGAGTGCTGAACACAAATTTGAGATTTATTAGGCGATTGTCTTTGATCTCTCAAAATGGTAGGTTCCCTAGAACCTACCATTTTGAGAAGTTGAGAAGTTGAGCGTAGAAGTTGAGCGTTCATATACAGTCATATCAAGGATTGTCTTTGAACTTAAAGGCACAGTCCAACATCAGAATAGTTTATCTAATTTTCTGCCTATTTTGAAAACAGTTCCGCGCCGATTCCCATGATTTCTCTTGCATCATGCAAGACCTCCTAGAAGCGGAGTTGTGGCCCTTCAAAAATTGAGCTGCGGAAGCAAGGTGGACGAGTTGTCCGAGGCTTGTAACTTCTATAATTTGCAACCGATGTATGCAAGCCGACGTGAACAAAGAGAGAGGTTCAGAATGAATAGAAGAACGTGGCTATTAATCGGAAACAATAGCTTATTACGCCACTGTTGAGCTTGAAAAATCGTGATAGGGGCGTGCCAAAGTGGCTTCTTGATGTGGGCGCCACAGGGTGGCTTCCCTCTACATACATATATCTCGCTTATTCGGAGGAATTCAGAACACGCATTTGGCAGGTGCTGTATAGGTTAGGCCTACTTCACGATTAGATGGAATTCTTAGACACCGTCCCTGAGCTTGGACTGTGCCTTTAAAAGCAGGATTCACGATGATTTTCGTTTACGAGTTTTCCACTGCGTTGGCAACCAAGTGTTACCAAAATTTCGAAGAAACGGCGAGAAGCGCACTGAAACGTCTTATTTCAATGACATTATTTCCTGGCCTGGACTAGTTATCCAATTGAATTAAACATGCTACCAGTGGTTGTCACCGGTGAAGAATGGGGCTAGTCAAAAATGGAAAAATATTTTAGGCACAACAGTATTAGTTAGGGTCCGAAAGAAAGAGCGGAGCAAAAGAAAGCAGAGAATTGCAAAAGACGGGTCCACAAGAGATTTCATTGTCACAACGAACAGTTCCAGTGAGAGTAAAAAGGTGAGGTGAGAGTAAGGGATTTCGTGCCCTTCTTGGCCGTTTTTCCCGATTTCTTCGTCATTTCAATTCTACTCGGGGGCAGGGTCAAGCTCACTGTGGTCCGCGGACCACTGTGAAACCGGGGGTCGTTATTTTTTCTCGGTAAAACTTGAAATTTTTGGGGGGTCGTTATTTTTTCGACCCATCTAAAATAATGTCTGTATCGCTGAAAAATTGAATCTTGAGGTGAAATTATTTGGGGCCATGATTATTCACCATGGAATGATAAACATTATCGATGGAACAAGAGCAGTTCCCGAATAAAAAATTTCCAAAAATTAAGCTTCCTGGCAAAAGTGATGATTTGGCAATGTTATAACTACAAGAAATATAGAAGTTGACAAAATCAAATGAAAAAAACAACTCGAAATATGTTTGAAAATGATTTGGCACAAAATAACCAGAAGTAATGAAAAATTGGGAAATGTAGTGAAATGACCAAAACCGGATTTGGTGGTCATTCATAGGCCAACTTTTGATAAGTATGTAGTGACTGACGAGCGATTACCTTTTACAAGATAATCCGTTAAACTTATCAAAGCTAAATCAAGCGCGCAACGGAAACCGGAAAACATTTCATTGAAGCTGTATGACGGAAATCAGCATAGGTCAAGCTATGTGAACGTAACGGTCAGATCCGGTGCGCGCTTGATTTAGCTTTGATAAGTTTAACGGATTATCTTGTAAAAGGTAATCGCTCGTCAGTCACTACATACTTATCAAAAGTTGGCCTATGAATGACCGCCAAATCCGGTTTTAGTCATTTCACTACATTTCTTAGTTTTTCATTACTTCCGGTTATTTTGCGCCAAATCATTTTCAAACATATTTCGAGTTGTTTTTTTTTATTTGATTTTGTCAACTTCTATATTTCTTGTAGTTATAACGTTGCCAAATCATCACTTTTGTCAGGAAGCTAAATTTTTGGAAATTTCATATATTTTTCCCAAAGGTTCCCTTTCTGACCTGATTTTTGCTTAGCGATTCCCATTCTGGAGAGGCAAAACCTTTTATGAAAGCTTTTGCCAACGGTAAATAATTAATTCATTAGTTCCAGTGGGGTCCCGCGCACTTTCTGCTGCTCCCTGCGCACTCCTCAATTCCTATTCACACCAACCGTCTCAAAGAAGAAACAATCGTGGGCGGAAGCCTATCATTAGCTGTGTTGATTTTCATTAGTTCATTTTTAAAGTTCAGTGAGCGTCGGATGGTTTACAAAAACATGTTTACATGTTTTTACCCGTCTTGGCCCTCAATTTTGAGGTTCCGCTAAAATTGAGCTTTCAGCTCCAGCATTGAATAGGAGCTAGCTGCATCCATTTCCAGCCTCCTGCCAAAAAATTTACTTCCTAGCTAAATTTTAAGTGTTGCAACAAGATCGTGAATGCCGTCTCAAAAAAAAGGAGATTAACAGTTTTTCGACCAAAATCACGTGGTTTTCTCCATTTTTCTCGGGTGCCAAGAAACCTTCCCACAAGGATCATCCCTGTTGTGATCCTAACGGGAGGTGGGGGTGACCCCACCACCACTGTTCGCAGTGGGGTCCACCCCACTGCAAACCGTGAGGAGACGGGCCCATACTTGGGTACCACCTCACCCCCCCCGAGCCGTGGGGATATCCCCTCGGCGACAAAAATTATCCTCCGGTATCCGGTGGATCTTCTGGAAAGTGACTAAGGCCACCTTCCAGGTCCGGCTCCGAAGAGCCGACTGAGGCACACGGTGAGATGAGGAGCCTTTTATACCAGCAACATTGTTAATACCTTTGTCTAAACATGTCTATGTTCATACGCGTCTTAACATAGTACACGTAAAACAGGTTTTAACTTGCCTCAATAGGCCAGAGCGCAACTTTAACAGGATAATTCCTGAGTGAGAATTTTGTGCCGGTGGCAAATTATAATCGTCTCTTTCTGCGGCGTCCTGCGCACTCCTCTAGTCCTATTTACACCAACCATCTCAAAGAGAGAACAATCTTGGCCGGAAGCCTATCATTAGCTGTGTTGATTTTCACTAGTTCATTTTTAAAGTTCAGTGAGCGTCGGATGGTTTACAAAAACATGTTTACATGTTTTTACCCGTCTTGACCCTAAATATTGAGGTTCCGCTAAAATTGAGTTTTCAACTCCAAAATTAAATAGGAGCTAGCTGCATCTATTTCTAGCCTCCTGCCAAAAAATTAGCTTCCTAGCTCAATTTTAACTGGTTACACAAGATCGTGAACGCCGTCTGAAAAAAAAGGAGATTAACAGTTTTTCGACCAAAATCACGTGGTTTTCGCCATTTTTCTCGAGCGCCAAGAAACCATTCCAAACCATCTTTGGGTGTATACCCCAACTTTTTACGCTCTTTCCAATGGAGAAAAAGTCGCATTTCCACAGTCACTCCGAATGCCGGTTTCGTAATCGCAGAGTTGCGCGTGGGCGAGTTAAAGCCAAATCTGGTGCGCGCTTCACGCGCACTACAATAGAGTAAATCATTAAGCGTGTTATAGCTCAACATTATCTCGACTACAACAGTAGGAGTAGACATTGCTTCGGGGTTTTCTAGCTGAATCCGATAGAAGTGAAGACTGTTCTATCGCTTCGGAGCTCGTTGGGCCACGACTGCAAACTTTGTGCAGATCTGGTAATGGTAGGCGTAGGAGGTTTTGCACGATGGCATCGCATCCTGTATATAGCGCTACTTTTGAAGTAAGGCGATTGAGTTCGTAATCGAATCTAGGCGTATCTGTATCTTTTTCGCGTCGTCTATATATTTGGGTCAACCTTTGGTATTGAACTTGGCGTTTGTAGGTTTATACATTTCGAGGTTTTCGAAACTCACTATTTCACATTGTATCATCTCCAGCAGTATGCGACGACCCAAAGGATAGGGAAAGTCCTTCTGCTTCCTGCGTTAGCCTCGTCTCCTGGGAATATATACCTTCGAATCTGATTGGCATAGCTGGAGTCAGTGATGTGGGTGCTAACCAGAGCAACACATGCCCCTTCGTTATACACTTTACCCAGAACTCGATGGCTAAGAGCATCGATGTCAAAGGTAATGTATTCGGTGTAACGATAAGCGTTGCCTTGTTCTCGTTGATGGAGTGTGACTCCTCATCTCTGTTTTTCTGGCTTTATGTTTCGGTACTCCGAAATTGTGAGCGTTTCATGGCTTTGCGACGTCGGTCCTCTAAGGCCCTTAAATGTCTTAGCGTCATAACACAGCAGGTACTCAGACATTGGGCCTTCAAAAGAGATATAGTACTGATTGAGACACCCTGTCCTCACACTTTCGTATCTTAAGCTTAATGGATTCTTCATTTTCAAAACGTTGTTGTCTCTCAACAATAATCTTTGTGCAACATTTGCTATTTCACCGCCCTTGGCTACCATAATGTGGTCGAAATAGCGCCAGCGAGACACATATTATACTATGAGACCTTCTTCTTATTGTAGTTCCTCTGAAAATAGTGTCAGTTGGAATAGTGTGTGGCTCACGTGGTGAAGGATTAGAAACGTGCGCCCGTCCACGCAGCATCCAGTTGCTTTGATACTTTCAGTTGTGTCTTCGTTGGCCAACGCTTAAAGGCTCCCAATCAACATGGGTAGTTGCGTAGGATCTTTGCTAGCGCTTGCTACACGCTGGCCAACTAGCGGACTCGATGTACCGCCCCCATTTTGAGGTACGAAAAGTTCATTTGTTCCTGAGCTAGCCGATACGCGTAGTTGTTCTGAGCAGTTACGACGGAATTCAGTGTATGTGCTGCGTAGACGCTGAGAAAAAAATGTAGAACAAGACATATATAGATACCTAAAATTTCTTGCTGGGTTCGCACCTGCTCTCATATTTCCATCGAGTGTTGTCTCGTCATCTACTATGAGCTGAAGTCTTGCATGAATGCCGTTTATGTGCACTGTCATCACAGATGCACAGTCGGCAGCAGGGGTGTGCGGAAATTTTTCAAAAAATTTCAGAAAACAGAAAACAGAAAATCAAGTTTTTCAGAAAACAGAAATCAGAAAACAGAAAGGCCAAAATGGCCAGAAAACAGAAAACAGAAATCAGAAAACAGAAAATTTTCAGAAAAAAAAATATTCGTTTCATTTTACCTTCTTTTTCTCAAGTAAAGAGAGGATGCGATTCTCAATACCTTTGTCATACTAGTAATATAATATGTGCAAAACTGCACAGATGAACTATAAGGCATTGATAGTAGCAATGACGCGTCAATGACGGATACAACATCATTAAAGACACTTTCAGAGTCTTGGCCGTAAGAAAGGCCACCAGGCCCAACAACTGATCCTGTTGAGCTGCTTCTCGAGTATTTCTTATTTATTGGCTGCTAGGTGGCTGCGACCATGGTGTTCGCGAAATAAGCGAGGAATAACCGAGAAAACACGGGTAGTTGAACCGACGGCGGTGTTGACATCAGAATCTGCCTCAACAATGCGTATTATACTCCCCTTTGAGAGCATTCTTCCGTGACTGTTTCTCGACGACCATTATTTGACGCCTATTTCGCGGCTACCAGGTTTTTCCGAACACGACCGTGTTCTCGGCTATTACGCGAAAATCAGGCATTTTGTAGCTATTTATCGGCTGTTGCTCAGACAAAACTCTCAAAGCACTCACCCGTATGGTAGTACGTCAACACAATAAGGGTTGCATCCTGATACAGACATTGGGTCCAACCCCTCGCTGTCAGCAGCAGCTGCTGCGAACAACTAATTGCAGCAGCTGCTGACAAGGGGAGGTTGAATTCGTGCTCTGCCGTGGGATGCTACCCCTATTGTGCCAGATACCTACCCTACGAGTGCGTTAGCAGGGTTCGCGATAAAAACGAATGTTGAAATTCCTTCATAAGAATGCAGGTCTGGTCATCAAAAAAGTGAAAATAAGGTAGATTTTGCAGAAAAAACGCACAGAAACAAGTCAGAACGGCTAGTTGGTGGGTGTACGCACACCCTCAACGAACAAAACTTCTATAAATGCCTATTTTCCGTCTTCTATTTTGCCGCTAAAAAAGTTAGTTGTTTCTCAATGTCCCGCAACTACTTTAAATGCAGAATGAATGACGACAAAACAAGCAATATTAGAAATCTAGTTAATTGGGGGCGGGTTGAGACCCAGCAATAGCTTGTTTTTCAGCTTTTTTTGTCCGACTTTCCACTTATTTTCACTTTTGTAATGACCAGGTCTACCTTCACGCAAGGATACCACAATAAACATTTTTATCGCGAACCCTGCCCTCAACAGCAATTGCACCATTGAACACAAAGAGCACCTCCTAAAGGACTAGATAAGCTGCGCTGTTCCATTGATCCGAATTTCGCTGATTTTTTCTGATTTTTTTCTGTTTATTTGCACATTTTTCAGAAAACAGAAATCAGAAAACAGAAAGGCCAAAACGGCCAGAAAACAGAAAACAGAAATCAGAAAACAGAAATTTCCGCACACCCCTGGTCGGCAGACGAGGCCATCACCTTTCTTATGGCAAACGCGAAGGGCTTGTGAGAAAGACCATTCTGCATGTCTGCCCATGAATCCTCCTCAATTAGAAAAATCTTGAATGCGTCAACGATGTCTTCGGACTTTCGCTTTCTGTTTCTACTAAAGAGAAGTGGAAAGTTACGGGTGTGTAGGAGGGTGAGATAAACCTTATCAGAAACACAATTCATTTGCGATCGGTGTCGGTAATGCCGTCGGTTGACGGAGGAAAGGGAGGTTGTTTCCCATTGAATATTTGAGAAAATCAAACTTCATGTGCTGTGCAAATTCTTGACCATACGCTTGACATGTGGGATCGTAATGAGATTAAGCAGGCGTCGCATCAGACTTCATTTTCGGCATTCCATGTTTTATCTCATCTATCTCTGTTAGGCCCTACAAAGTTGTCGCAAGCTTCAGCAATTGAGCTCTCATTGTGTGAATGTCCTCATACTGTTCCCACTTATTTTTTTTTGCACCCTTTGCATAATGTCCGCAAATATTTTCTGCATCAGGTCGAAGCCCTTCATCCGTATTCTGGGGCAGACCGTGACCAGAAAATCGGAGTAGCGGAACTAAAACTGTAGCTGAATCATCTAGAGCTTTTCTCTGTTTGGTTAACATGACACCACAAACCTTTGGGTGCTGAAGCTATCAGAGGAGGAAAAATATTCCGAAAATAACACACAAATGCCATTTCTCGCTCCGAAACTTTAGGAAGATAGCACACAACATCCTCGTCACCATTCGAAACCTTAACACTCGAAAAATTGGAGCAAGTTCAAAATTGTGCAAGCCGAAATGAAGTCTTGAAATGGCCGGATGCCAGTTTTGCAAAAAAGTACCCGTAACGAGGGTACCAATCGACTAGAAATGTTCCAAAAATCATTTCTAGATATGTGTAAAAATAACTTTTTCAAAAACTGAAGTTCACCTACCCCCCTCCGGACATAAAAAAATCGGCCCAAAAATAGAAAAAGAGTCGTCTGGATACATGACCTAGTGAAAGAGTGGAAACTGTAGACAGATGTTAGAAAATGTTAAAGTCCGGAGATGAGCTCATGAAATCGATTTTGAGCCGAGTTATAGCCGGTCAAAGGTGCGGTGGTCCCACGGTGGTCCAAAGGCCCCACCGGACCACCGTGGCCAAGAACGGAGGGCGAAGATTTTTTTCGGTGTTTGATATGCTTTTCAGCTTTTCATCTGGCTAAATGTTTTGTATATCGGCAGCGCATGGAACGCTATTCATCCACTTTGGAATCGTGAGGCCGCAAAAATTAAAAAAACCTCCAAAATGAAACGAGTCAGTAAAGTCTACCAATTTTTTCACCATTCCTAGAGGGTTGTTTTTGACCGAAAAAATGTCCCTCTCAGGAGGGGGGCGTTGTTCAGGACGACCCGGACCACCGCGGTGCCTGAGCCTGGTCGGGGGCCAAACTATCGATTTAGCGATCAATGTCGAATCGAAGATTGTCGTGAACACTGCCTTTAAAGTGAATTACGCCCGCTAAATGGCACTATATGTGTCTACCGTGGCCTAAACTATTCCCAAAATACCAAAAAACTAACCCTAGATTCGTATTCAGGGCACCGAATCCCCCCCCCCCTTCCAACAAAAAAGTGTTCAGCCAAAAAGTGTTCAGCCGATTTGAAAAAAAAAAAACTCAACACGAGTGACTTGCTAGTTACCTCCACTACTTGTGCCTTATCCGAGACACTAGATGATATATATATATATATATATATATATATATATATATATATATATATATATATATATATATATATATATATATATATATATATATATATATATATATATATATATATATATATATATATATATATATATATATATATATATATATATATATATATATATATATATATATATATATATATATATATATATATAACTGCAAGCTTGTTCGGGATCTCATTCAACCGAGTCTAGTCTTTGAGCCCTCTCAGGCATTAAAAGAGCTCAAAAATCGTTGTTATCGCGAACCCTGCCTTCAAAGACTATTGAAACTTCTCTCACGCCAGCACGACACGCGCTAGCGTCGCGCTGGAGTATGAAAGGTTTGACGCCACGCCCGCTCCGTCGTGACGGCGACACCCATGATGACTTTACATTATTTTCATTATTAGTCCATTATCAATTTCATTCCGTTTCATAATAATCAATTTCCATGGTGGTGGACGCGTGAACAGATGATGAATAAAGAATGAAAATCGCCTGGGATACTCTTTGCAGTGGTTGTCTGGGGGTGCTGACCACAAATCTGAGGTCCGTTTATCGATTTTCGAAAGATGACGGTAGTTTACGGTAGGTATACGGTAGTTGGATCGATGTCTCAGATCCAGCTGAAAACTTCTCTATGAAGGTTATAGGGTGTACTCTCTACTTTGACCGAATAGAATGATTCGAAGAATCATTCGGCAGAAGAAGTCGACTTCGAATTATCCGATAAGTCGGATATTCGAAAAAGGCAAATTCCCGAATTATTCGAGAAATCGAATATTCGAAAAACACAAATTCCCGAATTATTTGAAAAGTCGAATATTCGAAAAGTTCAAAATCCGAAATTATTCGGAAAGTCGAATAATCGAAAATCTACAAAAACGGTCGAAAAAATTCGATAGTCGATTTTTTCGAATAGAAAGTTTTTCCAGCGTATTCCACTGACCCGAGAGCAGGTTCCGTTCCAAGGATGGACACTGTCGCAAATCGTAGATGTGTTCCGAAAGCAAGGTATGTAGAGCGAAACGATCGTTCTTGTGCTTAAAGGCAGTGGTCGCGATCAAATATGCTTGTCGTCTTTTTCTCTCTAAACCCTTTTCTGGGTCTCGAGTAGTAGGACCTATAAGAAAAAATCGCGAAAAACCCGCTGTTTTGGGCCAAATTTGAATCCTGAACTTTCTTGTCTTTTGATGGTGGACGAGCCCACTCAACATCATCGGCATCGACGACCTCTTATATCAAGAACATCAGGTGGCTTAAAATTGAATTCCAATCGATGAACCTTCGGATTTATGAACACATCTAGTCAAAAACATTGACTGGAGTGCTTTCTTTCATTGTTCAACTGTTTTTATTAGGTAAATTTGCATTTATTTCTCCCTCTGAATGTCGATGATTTTTGACATCTCCGCATGAGACGGCGATCTTTTTCGTCGACGCTGTGCACGTGTGCACGAACTGGCATTTTTGAGCCTTAAAATCTCTATTTCTAGCCCCTTTTTCACCTAGCTACCTTCATAGTTTTTCAGCTGTTTTTGACCTAAGCTGATTTTTGTAATTTTTTCGATAAAGTTTTTCAACGTGACCGCTGCCTTTAAATGCCGTGAAAGTGTTTCATTGCATTTGGCTCTCAAATTAATTTTTTGGATGTAGTGAAATTGTTGACTTGATTTGGCTGCTCTTGGTATATGTAGGCATCGTAACCATTAAAATATAGAGACATTGTTTCAAATAGATTTGGCAGGCGCTCAACAATTTATCAGAGTCAAATCACGCGTAAGGAATAGTCTTGCGTCAAGCGTAATTGGGATCAAATCAGAACAAGAATGAGTCCAGCAACAATAACGTTCTGATACAATGTGCACCGTGAAAGTATTAAAGACACAAAGACCATCCTGACAAATACTTGTGACGCGTGATTTGACTCTGATAATTTGTTGAGCGCCTGCCAAATCCATTTGCTACAATTTCACTATGTTTCAATCATTACGATGTCTATATAGGTATACCAACAACAGCCAAATCAAGTAAACAATTTCACTACATTCAAAAAATCAAGTTGGGAGCCAAATCCAATAAAACAATTTCACGACATTTAAGAGCAATTAATCTCCTTTTTTCAGGCGGCGTACACGATCTTGTTGGTACACTTGAAATTGAGCTAGGGAGCTCATTTTTGGATAGTAGGCTGGAAATGGATGCAGGTCGCTCCTATTCCATTTTGAACTTGATACCTTAACTTTGAACGGTACCTCAAAATCGTGGGTTCTATACTATATTAGCCGTGGAGCACGAAAACTGCCTTTTTCTGCTACGGCTGTGGGGGCCGGGTTGTGTGGGTGAATTTGCAGCCAATCAACCCATGTCGTCGGGGATAAGTACTGAACTTGTCAGAATTCATACTCATGACACGTCATCGATCGATAATCAATATTATCGATTTTCGCGTTTTTTGCACAAAATGCGGCGAGGAGTGGTGATTGCTGGTGAGATTGGTTTTCTTGGTTGGGGAATTTCGCTCTTCGGTCATTATCGATAAATCCCAATCAATAATATAGATTTTTTCGCCTGTTGCACAAAATGCCGCAACGATTCTTGATTCTTGATGGCTCTAAGTCACTTGTTTGGGAAATTCTTCTCATCATGCAAGATCAAATATTGATGATCAATAATATTGAGTTCTCACATGTTACACAAAATGCGGCAATGAGTGGTATTTTTTATGATTTTGCGTCATAAGTTTCATGAATTGTACTTTTTACTTACTTACTTAATCGGTTGGCTTTCGCCTGACGCGGTCATTCCGCATCTTCACCGAGGTGTGCCGTCCTAGTAGTCAGCCGTGTCCATTTTTCACGGTCTTCAGCCACAATTTGAACACATTCCATCCAGCTGTCACTATTCCATTTCCTGCGAAACGAAACATCGCGCCTGAACTGTCTTTCGATGCCGAATGACTTCAAATCCTCTTTAACCACATCCGTCCAGAACTTTCGCCTACGCCCAGGTGGCCGTTTCCAGACAGGGTTTGGAAGCATTCTCAAAGCGTGTTGAACGAGACGATCCGGCGTTCTTCTTAGTATACGCCCGAGCAGTCAAAGTCGACTTTCCATTGCTGCTTGAGATGGCGTTAGGAGATGCTGGCACCTCCCTCGTGTCAAGCGTTGATGTACTGCGTCGATTTCCTTGTAAAGGTCTTCGTTATGGCATACACGCGGCCAGAAATATCCAAGCAAACGCCTAAAAAGCTTCCTCTCCGTGCAATCCAACCTTTCCATCTGCGTTTTCGGTGCTGCCCACGTCTCCGATCCGTACATCATGATAGGGCGAATAGCGGATAGGTAGACGCGCAACTTGATTTCCTTCGCGATGGTGGTAGACCACAAACACTTGGTTAGAGAATTGAATGCAGACGTAGCTTTCGCACATCGTTGTCGAATATCCGCTGCATAACTACCATCGTTCTTCAGCAAACAGCCCAAATAACAGAAATCGTCCACCAGTTCGATACGTTGTCCGTCCACACAAACTCCAGTTGAAGGCCTCTGAGAGACCCACATCTGCTTTGCATTTGTCGGGACGAAGACGAAGTCCATAGGCTGCGGCATACTTCGAAACGAGGTTCACAATCCTTTGCAGTTTTGCGTTGTTTTCAGCGAATAACACAATGTCGTCGGCGTACTCCAGGTCGACAAGGAGCGTCCTGATGGTGTTAGGATCACATCCGCAGGAAACTGTTCTGCAACTCTACGCATGATGTCATCAACGGCGAAGCTTGAAAAGAAAAAGGTCCTGCAACGGCTCCTTGCCTTACTCCTGTTTTCACCTCGAAAGCTGACGTAAATCCGACAGGTGTACGAACTGCTGCTGTTGTTCCTTTGTTCATGTCCTCGATTAACCGAACATACTTTTCCGGGACTCCATCTGCTCGCAGAGCATTGAGCAATCGATCACGATGAGGAGAGTCGAACGCGGCTTCAAAGTCCAAAAAGCAAGCTGTAATGGCTTCGAAAACCGCTGCCACGATTCAATTACTCTTCTCACGACGAACACTTGGTCGATGGTCAATCTTCCAGGTCGAAAACCGGCTTGCTCATCTCTGGTCGTTCCTTCACGATGTTTGATAAGTCGCTCGAGAATGATACGTTCTAAAACCTTGTACATGACACGAAGTAGAGAGATTCCTCTGTAGTTCTTAGGATCCGTGACGGATAGCTTCTTGTGAAGAGGTACGATGATCGCATGTCTCCACGAATCGGGTATCCTTTCGCTCATCCATATGGCACGGATGGTGTTGGTCATTTCACGAATCCCAGACGGAGAAAGAGCTTTGACATTTCAGCAGTGATGTTGTCATCTCCACCTGCCTTTCCATTCTTCATTTTCCGGACACAATCCAAAACTTCAGACTCAGTCGGCGGTTCCTCACTGACATCGTAACGTGCTCTCTGAACATGCGGGAGCTCAGGTACTGATGGCGCTGGACGATTCAGTAGTGAACTGAAGTAATCCTTCCATATTGGCAGCGTCGCATCACCAACTGCAACTCCATTGGTAGTGTTCAAGACAGGAAAACATCTCTTCATCTTCCCGCTATACTGTCGCAGCAACGTGTAGGCTTTCTTCGGATTCTTCTCCTCCCAAGCCTTCTCGAACTCCTTAGCTCTACACGTCCACTCTCGTTCGCGGTCACTTTGAAGCTGCCGACGCAACTTCCTCCTCAGACGCTTCTCCTCCACGAAGTTTCCTGCAGTTCAGAGAGCACATACTCTGTTGTAGGTAGATGTTGTTTCTTCTGAGACGTAGGCGAACTTCTTCTTAGGCTGTACAACCGGGAGTGCCTCTTTCGAAGCGTCCTGGATGCACTTGACAAAAGAATCCGCGTCGCAAAGTTTCTTCTTAGTCCGTACTCCGATGTGAATAGAAACGCGTTGTCGGAAATTCCTTCTGCACTCTTCATCTCTGAGACTTGTCATGTCAATCCTCTGGAGAGGCTGAGCCCCTCGCTTCCTCTTATGAATCCTCGCAGTGAAGTACTCATACGAATAGAATTGTACTCATACGACAATATCGTATGTTAGATGTCTCATCATTCCAAAATGGAAATCGCTGAGCAAAATTGAAGTCAGAAAGGGAACCTTCCGGACAAAATATGTGATATTTTCGAAAATTTAGCTTCCTGGCAAAAGTAACGATTTGGTGGCGTAAAATAGCCTGAAAAAATAAAAAGCCAGGAAATGAAGTGAAATAACTAAAAGTTTGGTGGTCGATCGTTCCACAAGTTTCTCCGTTGAACTTACTAAGGCGAAATCAAGCACGATATGGAATGGAGCGTTGCGATCACCTAGCTTGACCTATGCTGATTTCCCTTATTACAGCTTCCAAAAATGGCCTAATGTTTCCGTTGCGCGCTTGATTTCGCTTTGATAATTATAACGGAGAAGCTTGTGAAATGATCGACCACCAAATCGCCTTTTTAGTTATTTCACTTCATTTCCTAGCTTTTTTATTTTTTCAGTCTAATTTACGCCAAATCATTTTTAAAGATATTTCAAGATATTTTTGAAGTTTTTTTCACCATTCCCAAATCGTTGCTTCTGCCAGGAAGCTAAATTTTCAAAAATTCGAAGTAATTTAGTTTTTTTCCTGGAAAGTAGAGGAATCGGCGAAAAATTTTTTTGACTCACTCGAAAAGTGGAACGAAAAGAATTCGAAAAAAATATTCGGCAGTCCATTGAAAAAAGTCGACTTTTTATTCGAATAATCGAATATTAGAGAAGTTGAAAATCTCGAATCATTCGAAAAACCGCACATTCGAAAAGTTCAAAATCCCGAATTGTTCGAAAAGTCGAATATTCGAAAAGAAAGTCTTAAAATGTATGATCGATCACTGGATGGGGGGTAGCCGCGACGAATACACGTGGCGCGCACGGGAGCGAGAAGGCATGTAATGATAGTCATGAATATCGATCAAGTGATGTCACGTTAGATCGCTGCTCTGCGGCTACCCCCATCAAGTGATCGACGGTAAAAGTATAGTGTACTCCTCAGGCAATCGCGGGGTCGGTGGCCGGTTAAAACGCCCCTTTCCCAATTAAATTGATCGCATCTAGCTGATCGGCGGAGGTTTCGGCATGACTCATAACTACCGAAGTTTTCGTGGTTATGTCTAATATCTGGCGGAGTTCTCGGGGCAACATGTTGGTTGCAGTGTTCGCACTGTTTTTCCCTAGCACTCTCTCGTATAGAGCGCGGAAACGGCAGCCCACACTGTGTACGCTGCGCTCATCTGTGAGGTGTTTGTGTTTGTCATGGTTGACGTAGGTAGGGATATCGACGCTCGGGCGCGCGTCGGTGGCAGGTTGAATCGCCAATCCTGCCTCTCAACCTGCGAACGACACCCGCGACTGCAGATGTGGTAGGTGGTGGTCGGTGGGGTGGTGGCCATCGTGTCCCAACACCCCTGAGGAGGCGGGAGAAACGAGGGAGGAGCGAGGTTCCTGATTGGACGCAACAGCCGGGGGCCGGGGCTAGCCCGTGTTGCGTCCACTCAGGAACCTCGCTCCTCCCTGTTTCTCCCGCCTCCTCAGGGGTGTTGATACACGATGGCCACCACCCTGGTCGGTGGGAGGTGATCAGGCGAAACATTCGGTGTTAACACGTGGGTGTGACGACACACTGAGTGGTCGGTGAGAGGTGATTAGGCAGAGCTTTCGGTGTGAACGGGTCAACAGTGACGTGGCATTGTAGGGTCGGTGGGAGGTTGACACGCGGAGTTTTTGGCATGAATGGGGGAGTTTTCGGGCTTCGCCCGCCCCTTTTTTTCGTTTCGAGCGGCAGCACGCTACCTGTTCAACTCCTCTCAACCGGCCACCGGCCCTCGCGAGTGTGTGAGTCAACATGAGCTAGTTGGAGTTCTACTTATCGAATTTTCTACTTATCGAAGTCGGAACTGTCGCCACTATCACAACTCTGTTTTAGGCGCAAATTCGCTGCACTATTACTGAAGCCGTAGCCTGTATTTCTTTGGTCTTGTACTCGGTTATCTCGTACCCTCATCTAGATAATATGTATTCCTGACGCTTTTTTGTAGTGTTTGTTCTATAACGTTCGCCTTATGTGACGTAATAAACTAAACTAATTTCCAGTTACTCAAGTGGGTTCTGTTTTGTGATTTGAATGGCATTGACTGACCCCAGTTCCGTATTTAGGACACCCAGTACCCCAGAAAAAAGTTTTGAGCAAAATACGAAACCATTTTCCTGAAGACCTCGAAAATCTCCTGATCTGTACCATAACCACTCGCCTGACTGGCGAAACCCCTCCTTGACCCAACTCGATGATCTCCGTAGCAGTTGGAAACTGAGATTTCGAAACACTTAAAAAACACCTAATTAGGATATATCTCATGGCGAACAACTGATTGATCCAATAATGCTTCCCTGATCAGTGCAGAAAAACTAATTTTCTTATATTCATTTTTTCTTTCTGGAGAAAGTTTCTGGAAAAAAAACCTAAAAGTGGAGTTTGGGAGTAGACCTTACAATACAAGGGTTCGCGTAGATTATTTTTCATACAAAACTTGCTGCAGGTAGCGAGAAGGGGCTTATTCATACAATCTGTAGTCCCATGTAAACAGCAGGAAACTAGACGTAGTAAAGTGCGGAATTGTTAAAAAAGTCATGGCAAGCGTTGGAGAGAACCATGGAAACGGTTCAACCAAGTGAGCCCATTGACAGCAATGCAGGAAACATGAGTTCATCCTATCCTCTTAAAGGCAGTGGTCGCGATCAAATATGCTTGTCGCCTTTTCCTCTCAAACCTTTTTTGGGTTTAGAGTAGTAGGACCTATAAGAAAGCGCTGCTACAGGCCAAATTTGTAGCCTAAACACTCTTGGCTTTTCATGGCGGACGAGCAAACTTCACATCATTGGCATCGATGATCTCTTATATCAAAAACATCAGCTGGCTTGAAATGGGATTTCAATCAATGAATATTAACCTTCGGTCTGAGCTGCTCGAGTATTTACTCATCTAATCAAAAACATTGACTAAAGTGCTTCCTTTCATTGTTCAACTGTTTTCATTAGGTAAAATAGCATTTATTTCTTCCTCTGAATGTCGACGATTTTTGACTGCTTGGCATGAGACTGTGATCTTTCTGTGCACGTGTGCACGAACTGGAAATTTAGGATCTTAATATCTCTAATTTCAACTCGTTTTTCAGCGCGCTACCTTCATAGTTTTTCAGATGTTTTCG
Source organism: Aplectana chamaeleonis (assembly GCA_029168955.1). Taxonomy (NCBI): domain Eukaryota; kingdom Metazoa; phylum Nematoda; class Chromadorea; order Rhabditida; family Cosmocercidae; genus Aplectana; species Aplectana chamaeleonis. The sequence goes on from JAPDOI010000587.1 coordinate 339,342, forward strand.
GTCTGAGCTGATTTTTATATTTTTTTCGATAAAGTTTCTCATCGTGACCACTGCCTTTAAATGACCCCATGACACTGCGAACGCCGGAATGCAACGAACTTGCAGCGGAAAGATTTTTCGCCCATCACGACATTATGAGAAATACAAAAAATTTTGAGAATTGGAAGGAGCAACTACAACCCAAAAGTCCATAGATTCCGGAGTTGAATTCGCGTCCTCCGTCACAGTATTTATTTTTTCACTAAAAACGAAGGTCAATCTCAGCAAATCAAATGTGCAACTCATTGGAATCTGACATCAGGAACGATTTTGTCAAATATGATCTTACAACACGGTAACCTTGTTTTTTCGAGATTGACTTCAGAAGAAGTTCATTTTTCCGTTTTGTTCTCTTTTTAAATTTGATTAGGTATGAGCATAAACATCAACTGCCATTCTTTCGGGAGAAGCTTTTCCATTGGAAGACCCATAACGAAATTAAGGAGTACATGAGGGATAGGAAACAAAGGAATTGTTTTTGGAGAACAAGGCTTTCTTAGAATCGTTGAAAGTGCCCAAAGTAGCAGATGCAACAACGAAAAAAAAAGCGGATTTCAATTTGCTATAGAGGAATTTGGAACCGAGCCAGCCGTTGCTACAGCATGCCTAGTGAATATACGCAACCGCGCACCGCCTTTTTTGTTGGCGTGGACTGTATAATCGGTACCGAGTTCTTGGTAGTATCAGTGTACCACATATACCTGGCATTGCGCCCCTATGCGCGTCTCTGTACGCGGTGCGCCGTCTGTATTCGTCAGAGATGCATAGATCCGACAAACCATCCTGTGCCGGCCATACTATTAGGGCCCAGATACATATCCTCTGTTTCGGGGCCAAATCTACTCTGTTCCTTCGCGAGCTTTTGGGGAGCGAGGGAAGAGACAGCGAGAAAGTGAGGGGAGATAGAGACGTAGCATACACGCGCAAACGCACGCGATGAACGAAAACAAAGTTCACTACGAAACAGAGATTAACTCGTTGTTGAGGTTTTGCGCACATAAGCTCACAGCCATGCACCTTCCACAAGGCACTATGTACGTGGAGGTAATCAAGACCGCGTCACGGACGCTGCTGTTTTGGTTTCCAAAAAAGCAAGGATTTCACTGGTTCCTATTATTACGGGTCGCACAACGCAAAGAGGCTTCCGGCCTATGCAACTTTACTAAAAAGATGGACAAAGAACTAGCTATTTGTTTGATAATGGAGTGTTTCCCCACTACATAGAAAATCAATCTCAGAAGAAGTAGACATGAAAGCAGTTCCGGTGCACTATGCAACTCAGGCATTCGTCCATCGGGAATTAATGTGTTTTAGAGACTAACATGAATGTAGCTTTAGGAAAACTGCCACATACGAATGCGGGAGAAGTCGTTGGCATTCGTAGAGGGATCTCCTTTTCGATCAAGGATCAGTTGCTCGTCTCGCTCTTGGCAGAATATACATAGCTGATGGTAACAATGCGGTGAAGAAAAAGACGCAAACGCTGCTGGCAAAAACCGAAATGATGAGCGCATCACTAGTGCCCCGGATTTCACACTACCGCTCTTAGGTTTCCGGCAGAAGGCATCTGGCGAAGCTTTCTGTTCCGAATTAAAGGCAGTATTCACGATAGAAATCGTTTTTCTGTTTTTTCGCCTATCTTGAAAACGGCCCCATGCTGATTCCAATGATATCTCTGAAATCGCACAAGACCTTCAGGGAACGGATTTATGGTCCCTCAAACATTGAGCTAAGGAAACATGGTGGACGAGTTGTCCGAGGCTTGTAACTTCCGTCTTTTGCAGCCGATGTATGCGAGCTGACCTGGATAAACAGATAAGTTGGGAATAAAGGGAAGAACGGGGCTATTGATCGAAAACCATTGCTCATCTCAAAATCCCAAGCATTCATTTGTTCACGTCGGTGGGCGTTGAAAGTGCATCTGGATGTGACGAGCTGATGGGTGTCCAACTTTGGGGCCGTAGGGGACCGTTCCGAGCTCGTTTTTCTTAGGTTTTTCAACGTTAGGGTTTCGCTAGGTCCCGCAGCTGCCGATCTCCACCAAAAAATCAGACATGGTTTTTATCGTGGACACTGCCTTTAAAGGCACAGTCCAACCTCAAAACCGATTCTCTGTTCTTCTGTCTACTTCGAAAGCGGTCCCATGCTGCTTCCAAAAACGTCTCTGGAATCGTTCAAGCCCCCCTGGGAACGGAGTTATGGCCCCTAAAAAATCGGGCTGCGGAAGCATGGTGGACAAGTTGTCCGAGGCTTGTAACTTCCGTTACTTGCAACCGCTCTATGCGAGCTCACTTAGATGAAGAGAGAGGATGAGAATGAAGGGAAGAACGTGGCTTTTTACCGGAAAGCATAGCTCATCTCGTCGCTGTTGAGCTCGAAAAATCGTGGGCGTGCCAATGTGGCTTCCCGAGGTGGGCGCCCCAGGGTGGCTTCCTCTTATATCTCGCTTATTCGGAGGATATGAGAGTTTGCACTTGGCAAGTGGTATACGGGGTGGGTCTACTTCAAAATTATTTGAAAATCTCAAATTTCTTCCCTGAGCTTGAACTGTGCCTTTAAGCGCCCTTTTCCCAATAATTCCGTTCATGTTTGATTGAAGAACAAGCGACAACGCTGACTGGAATATGAGTTTTGTTCATGTCAGAGTGAACTTCACATCCTCTGCCGACCGCCCACGAGGTTCCTCCCGCAGAGACCGCAGATTCCCTGGGTGACGAGACATGTAGTCCAATTTTTTTCGCGGGGAATTCCAGCAAATTACGGAACTTTAAGCCCGTTGAGGAAATTCCCGCTGCATTACCTGTATAAACTACGGAATTTCTCGCCTCGAATGGGGGAAACCTTTGATAAATTTGATGATCCATCCTCATCGGTGATCTTCTTGATGTGGACCTTATTCGCTCCATTCTTCTCTGGAATTAGCAACAGTCATTAAGTGCGGCAAATCTCTTTGTTTGAATGATTTGCTAATCGTATCGGCCCAACAAGTCGTTGGTCGGCCGAGTGCTCTTTTGATATCTCGAGGGTACCAGCGAGTGTGTCTGGTACTCAATCTGTCATCCGTGCTGCGCACGACATGTCCTGCCCATTTATACTAGGCGGATTCGATGTGGATCAACGGGTCGCGAAGTCTTGACATTTTGCGGAGATCCTCACTGGTCAGACATTGCCGCCTCTTTATCCTCCGACTAGTTCTCAGAAGACATCTTTCCAGCGCCCTGTGCGTAGTCCTCATAGCCACACAAACTCCTTTGTTGTTAGCCCAGGTCTCGCAGCTATAGCACGAAGCCGGAAGCACCGTGGAATCGAACAGGTGAGCCCGCAGCTGGACATCGTGTATCTCACTAGCGACTTCTCAAATCGTACCCATCGCGGCCCATGCAGCCCTTCTTCGATGTCCGATTTCATTCGTGAGCTCGTTCGTCATATTCATCTCACATCCTAGATAGACGTGGCTGCCCACTTTGGTCACTGCGTTTCCATGAAGAAACACCTGTCCGTCGTCACACCACTGGATGACCATCACCTGGGTCTTCCGCATGTTCCTTTCGAGACCAATAGTACTGCCCACTTCGTCCAGCTCATTCAGCATCAAATTCAGCTCATCCGTACTCTTGCTCATAAGCACTATGTCGTCAGCAAAACACAGGTTGGACAGATACTTTCCTTCAATGGGGAGGCCTATGTTGTCCCAGTCAAGCTTACCCATTGCATGATGGAGTGCCGATGTGAAAAGCTTCAGTGAGATCGTGTCGCCCTGTAAAACACCCTTCTCGATGGGGATGAGCAGCTTACGTTCGAACAGTTGTATCGTTGTTGAGGTTCCATTGTTGCACTGCTCCAGTACGTCAACATACGAGGGGCCGACTACTGCGTGTAACAGAGCGTTGAGAACTGCATTAGTCTCCACTGACAATGAGTCGAATGCCTTCTTGTAGTCAACGAATGCTAAGCACAGAGACAACTTGTATTCTCGACATCGCTCGATCAGCTAGGAAACGGTGTGAATGTGGTCCATACAGCAGAAACCTTTTCGAAACCCAGCTTGCTCCACTGGCTGGTAGGAATCCATGATGGTCTCCAAAAGATTTAGGATGATCTTTGTGAAGACTTTATATGGAACTTACAGCAGAGCGATAGGGCGATAGTTTCCGATATCCTCGTTGTCTCCCTTCTTTTAGATAAGAACTGTCCTGGAGCATTTCCACTGATCAGGTACGACACCAGCCTCGAGATAAGAGTTGAAATGTTCAGCCAGTAACTTGTACATAGCGTCACCTCCTGCTCCCAAAACATCGGCTGAAATGCCATCGAATTTATAGCTTTCATGACTTCAGCGGCCAGGATCGGTGGCACCGGCTCGTCCGCAGGAGATGGGCATCTCGGAGCAGGGATCGCCGAGCAATGGAGATCGGTGTAGAAATTTGTCGCAATGCGTTCCATGTCTGCCCTTGCTGTTTGAGGCCTTCCGTTCTCATCTTTCAAAGACGTGGCCATGGTACGCTGGTCTGTCATGTCCTTGCGGCAGCGTTTCAGAACACGTTTTTGTGCGACGGTTGAGACAAGTTGTTTCAACATTTGTTGCGCTGAAGAACTCAATCTTTCCTTTCCGGGATCTCGCTGCTCCATTGCCACTTCCGCGCAGTAGTGAAGACCACTTGTCAGTCCGTCGTAGTCTGCAGTAGGATTTTCGGCTATCGTGCCTCATTGTAACGAGGGAAACGAATCGGGGCGAGTAGATGTGTATCCCTTCAAAAGATGCGGGTATTTAGACGTATTTTGGCACGAAGCAGTCGGTGTTCGGATCCGCAATCGAAAGCTGGCACCACTCCTGTATCCATCAGACTGCATCTGTGATTGGTTAGAACATGTTCCAGCCAGCTCCAAGTGGGTTTGCCTGCTGGGACCTTCCCAGGTACATCGTCAATGCTTTTTCTTCTCAAAGAGGGATTTTCCATGAAACAAATTGCATGACGACATCAGATCCAGCATACGGAAACCATTGTTATTTCTGACTCCGTGTCCATGTTGACCTAGTCTCCAGGTGTCGTCGTTTGAGTTGTCCACGATCGCGTTGAAGTCACCACAGATATACTTGTGGTAGCTCTTCTCCTGCCTCACAGCCACTTCCAGCTCTGAATATAGAGCGTCCTTTTCTTTCTCCTGTGCTACATCTGTAGTACCATAGCAGTTCACGATAGAGATAACGGTCTTCTGCGTAATCTTCAGTCGCAGCACAGCTATACGGTGTCTCAGAACCTCGTGAGAATGAACAATCGGTTGAACTGCACGACGCACAAGGGAGCCAACTCCTCCTATATTCTTGGAAGCCACTTTCTGTCAGATAGTGATTCTCCTTGATCGGTCTTTCTCGTATACGCTTCTTTCAGTATCGTTTCCTGCTAGCAAATGACATCGTTCTTGACTCGTCTGGGCTGATGGAGGAGAGTTCTGAAATCTGCGGCTATTACGAAACAGACAAAAAATCCTGGCGAATCAAGCCGATTTCAGAAATTTCCTACGTTTTGACCTCGATTTCGCATTATCTTAGCCACCGTTGGATTTGTCTTTTCACTTCCTAGGGGTTCAAAGCTTCAGCCGCTGATTCCTGGAAAAGAACGGTGTGTGAATGAAGACGAACAGCCCTGCATTCCTTTTATACCCTACCCCTTATCAATCAGGTATCATCAATTCTGTTATAGTGAGTCGCCGGGACTTTTTGTCTAACTGACATCTGCTTCTGATGCAGCTGTTCGACAGTTATAAGAGCAGGGGCCGTACGCAAGAACGCGCCTGTTGGGGCACGGGCAGTGCAGTCAGCGCCTTTGAAGATCGCCATTGCTCACAAGACAGGACACGTCAATCGTGGTTGGTCACAAGTCAAGACGCGTATGTCGTGCCCCAGCAGTCCTTCTCGTTGCACCCAGTCGCTCCAATCCCGTGGCTCGGGTGGCTAGAGCACAGCGATTGGGCACGAGATATGCGTCTTGACTCGGGACCAAGCATAATAAACGTGTCCCGTCTTGTGAGCAACAACGATCTTCAAAGGCACCGACTGCATTACCCCTGCCCCAGCCGGTACGTTCTTGCATACGGCCTCAGGTGTACAGGCATTGTTCACGTTGGGTTTGGGATTTTCCGATGACGCCCCGTCCAGTTCCTCTTCCGTCCTCGGTAACGGCATCTCCAGGCGTCGTGGGAGAGCATATCCGATTCCGGCCCGGTTTTGTCATGTTTGCGATTGTAGAAGCGAAGTTTGTGGTCTGGTTACTCCCGGAGTGCAGAGCCGGTGCTATCCAGGAACCGCCCGTTAGCGCATTAGATGAAATAATGCTACGTTAAACTGCGTGACCATTTGTGCCGTTGGCCATTCCACAGGACGAATCCTGATCATCAATGTTCACCCCTTAACCACGATGAGGTGACACATAAAGATGCAAATGGGGCAAAAGGTGTGATAATTACTCCTCGATCGATCCAAGCTGTCCTCATCCGTACTAGATAGGCGATCCCATCTGCTGCTAAAGGGATGGAAATTTATCACCACGGACCACAGCAATTCCATACCGGCGCCCAAAATTAGGCGTGACAAGGTCTTCCAGAAAGCAACTCGAGGTCACCCTCTACGACGAGTCACAAACTCAGACAAATTAAAACAAGCTAATTTTACACAAAAGAAGGAAAACCACTTACTTGTAACATATCTCAGCCTCCGATATGTTGCATGTAACTTACTTGGCCAAGATAAATCGCAAGTAACTTGAATCGGCTAAGATTGCATTTCCTAGGGGAGTATACCACGCACTCCCGAGGTCAGGCTCAGAGCAGACGTTGCTGTCAATTCGTTTACCCACGTTTGAGTTACTGAAGCCCGCAACTGCAGAGAAAGCCCCGTAGAGCGTTTTTTCCGCTCTGCCTGGTTGCGTGCGGACGCATCATATGCGTCACGTGTCGTATGCGCTGCGAAATGACCACCCACGGTGAATATGTAAGGGTAAGTTGCTTTCTAGCACACACTATAGCCAAATACAGAATTCTTCATTACATTTGTGGCGAGAAATTCCGGATTTAGCGACAGCGAGAGGAATATAGCGAATATATGCACTCAGTCTCCCTTTTTTATGTAGAAAATCCGTAGAATTCCCCCCTTTGCACCCTCGAGGCAGGAAATGGGGTGCAACAGGCCGCTTCCTCGAAGGCATCCTGCCACCCATCGGCAGAGTCCGTAGTTGCAGACAACTGCTGCAGTGCAAGCAGAATCATGCTGGGATGAAGGGATCCCGACACAATTATTTTTTGTTCCAGCGCGGTTATCCTCGAGCGGCATGCTGAAATAGCGGTGATCTGCAACTTCAAATCCTACTACACATTTCACTCCTGGATGAATAGTAGGTGATTAATTGAGCAAGGATATTCGAGTAGAAGGATATTTCATTCTCACTATCAGTTTCCAGAACATCCAGATAGATTGAAACACGTTTGATATTGCACGAAAACAAGCTAACAAGATTGACTAACTACTTAGAACTTTCTTAAAGGGGTGTGTGTATCCAAGTCTGTTGGTACCTGCTCGTTGGTGATCCTGCTTCTGCTGAACCCAGCAGACGTTTGAGTGTACACAGGGAACGTTCGAGCGATATAGCGTGCACAACTATATCGCGAAAGTATCCCGCACATTGCATAAAGGTGTCGCCGTCCGGCACACCAAGGCCTCTGGTCCATAACACCTTAGGATCCGTACCTAGGGAGTTCATGGAGTCTTTGGTCACAAGCCACAGTTTTGCCACCCTGAACTGTCGATCGCTGTCGAGTGATATCCAAAAAACTGCGCTATCCAGTTTTCTGAGCTATTTCCATGCACCGTTTGCTGCTTTGCAGGAAACCCGCCTCAAGGATAGACCCGTCATCAGCGTCGGAGAGTACACTATCTACTGCGGTAACGCTGACGATAGGAGAGTGGGAGGCTGTGCAATAGCTGTAAGGAAGGATTTCAATGGTATGGCCAAGGAGTTCGGCTCAACGTCGTGCCGGAATGCATTCGTACGACAGCGGGATCACAGAGGATTCAATCTGTGGATAGTGAGTGCTCATGCGCCCACTGAAACCGCCGAAGACAATTCGAAGGATGTGTTTTATGAGGAACTCAATACGTTTCTGGCCAGGATACCTTGTCAACATGCTGTTGTCGTGGGGATTGACGCAAATGCGAAGATGGGACTTGATCAGGAATCCGAAGTACTCGGTAAATGGTTCTACCCAGTGAAGCAAACATGGGACAATGGCTACCGCCTTGTCGATTTTTGTGAACGCAGTAGTCTGATTATTGCATCGACATTCAAGAGGAATCATCGCCGCCATCAGCTTACGTGGCAGGGACCAACCTAGCTATCTCCAGAAGAGCAGCGGAAGCGGAAGACGACAACTTTGAAACTACAGCTTGACTATGTCCTGACCAGGAATATTCCAGTATCGGACATTCGAAGATCTAGAGCTGTGTGGGATGTCGCATTCGATTCTGATCACCGTCCTGTTCTGTTGAACTTGACTGCGAGGATTCTTAAGAGGAAGCGAGGGGCACAGCCTCTCCAGAGGATTGATACGACAAGTCTCAGGGATGAAGAATGCAGAAAAAAATTCCGACAACGCGTTTCTGTTCATATTGGAGTACGGACTAAGAAGAAACTTTGCGACGCGGACTCTTTCGTCAAGTGCATCCATGACGCTTCGAAAGAGGCACTCCCGGTTGTACAGCCCAGGAAGAAGCTCGCCTACGTCTCAGAGAAAACAACATACAGAGTATGTGCTCTCCGAACTGCAGGAAACTTCGTTGAGGAGAAGCGTCTCAGGAGGAAGTTGCGTCGGCAGCTTCAAAATGACCGCGAACAAGAATGGACGTGAAGAGCTAAGGAGTTTGAGAAGGCTTGGGAGGAGAAGAATCCGAGGAAAGCCTACACGTTGTTACGACAGTATAGCGGCAAGATGAAGAGATGTTCTGCTGTCCTCAACACTACCAATGGAGTTGCAGTTGGTGATGCGACGCTGCCATTATGGAAGGATTACTTCAGTTCACTACTGAATCGTTCAGCGCCGTCAGTACCAGAGCTGCCACATGTTCAGAGAACACATTACGATGTCAGTGAGGAACCGCCGACTGAGGCTGAAGTTTCGAATTGTGTTCGGAAAATGAAGAATGGAAAGGCAGGTGGAGATGACAACATCACTGCTGAAATGTCAAAGCTCTTTCTCCGTCTGGGATTCGTGAAATGACCAACACCATCCGTGCCATATCGATGAGCGAAAAGATACCCGATTCGTGGAGACATGCGATCATCGTACCTCTTCACAAGAAGCTATCCGTCACGGATCCTAAGAACTACAGAGGAATTTCTCTACTTCATGTCATGTACAAGGTTTTAGAACGTATCATTTTCGAGCGACTCATCAAACATCGTGAGGAAACTACCAGAGAGGAGCAAGCCGATTTTTGACCTGGAAGATCGACCATCGACCAAGTGTTCGTAGTGAGAAGAGTAATTGAATCGTGGCAGCAGTATTCGAAGCCATTACCGCTTGCTTTTTTGGACTTTGAAGCCGCGTTCGACTCTCCTCATCTTGATCGATTGATCAATGCTCTGCGAGCAGATGGAGTCCCGGAAAAGTATGTTCGATTAATCGAGGACATGAACAAAGGAACAACAGCAGCAGTTCGTACACCTGTCGGATTTACGTCAGCCTTCGAGGTGGAAACGGGAGTAAGGCAAGGAGCCGTTGCAGGACCTTTTCTTTTCAACTTCGCCGTTGATGACATCATGCGTAGAGTTGCAGAACAGTTTCCTGCAGACGTGATCCTAACACCATCAGGACGGTCCCTTGTCGACCTGGAGTACGCCGACGACATTGTGTTATTCGCTGAAAACAACGCAAAACTGCAAAGGATTGTGAACCTCGTTTCGAAGTATGCCGCAGCCTATGGACTTCGTCTTCGTCCCGACAAATACAAGCAGATGTGGGTCTCTCAGAGGCCTTCAACGGGAGTTTGTGTGGACGGACAACGTATCGAACTGGTGGACAATTTCTGTTATTTGGGCTGTTTGCTGAAGAACGATGGTAGTTATGCAGCGGATATTCGACAACGATGTGCGAAAGCTACGTCTGCATTCAATTCTCTAACCAAGTGTTTGTGGTCTACCACCATCGCGAAGGAAGTCAAGTTGCGCGTCTACCTATCCGCTATTCGCCCTATCATGATGTACGGATCGGAGACGTAGGCAGCACCGAAGACGCAGATGGAAAGGTTCGATTGCACGGAGAGGAAGCTTTTTAGGCGTTTGCTTGGATATTTCTGGGCGCGTGTATGCCATAACGAAGACCTTTACAAGGAAATCGACGCAGTACATCAACGCTTGACACGAGGGAGGTGCCAGCATCTCCTAACGCCATCTCAAGCAGCAATGGAAAGTCGACTTCGACTGCTCGGGCGTATACTAAGAAGACCGCCGGATCGTCTCGTTCAACACGCTTTGAGAATGCTTCCAAACCCTGTCTGGAAACGGCCACCTGGGCGTAGGCGAAAGTTCTGGACGGATGTGGTTAAAGAGGATTTGAAGTCATTCGGCATCGAAAGACAGTTCAGGCGCGATGTTTCGTTTCGCAGGAAATGGAATAGTGACAGCTGGATGGAATGTGTTCAAATAGTGGCTGAAGACCGTGAAAAATGGACACGGCTGACTACTAGGACGGCACACCTCGGTGAAGATGCAAAATCACAGCGTCAGGCGAAAGCCAACCGATTAAGTCAAGTAAGTCAAGTCACTTTCTTAAAGAGATGAAATGAATTACATCGGTAAACAGATTCGCCTTGGGCAAGTCAGATATATCCATACAATCACTGCGAAGTAAATTTAAAAAGGGTATGATTTTCGATTAATCTATGAAAAACCTTGGCCTTCGGGGAAAGTTCCTCAGTTGTATTGAGGGAAATTTCGAGGTCTTCCTTGGAAACTCCCTCACCAGCGAGCATGATGTTGTAGGAACAATAATGTATAATTGTGTCGTTATTGTGACGCTGTGTGTATTGCTGTGACGTAGCATTGCATGTTAACGCGTATTACGCAACCCGTGTTATGTACGATGCGGCCTATAAGCGCCTCTGTATGTTTTTGATGTGTGCAATTCTTCGGTAGCTAATAAAGCTCATCCTTCACTCGTCTTCAAGCAGCAGCTCTACAACAACTGGCGATCAGGATTAGGACGTGGACGCGGCTGCCCCGACAACTTCGACTCAGCCCCGGCTCTCTGCCTAGAGCCAGGTCGATCGGCTGATCCATTCAATCAATCGATCGGCTGATCGGCTGATGGTCTATTCAACCACATGGAAGCTCACAACTATGTGGAGAAGTTCCCGAAAACGACGGCGGAATAACCTTGGGTCTTCCAGAAAGCAACTCTCTAAACTTCTCGAGAATCAGCGGGGGGGGGGAGGCGAAGGGGCCTCTCAACAGCAGCAGATGGTCTCCTAACCCATAGCTTTATCAAAAATCAGTCAACCAAAACTCACAGCTTTCGTCTGTTCCCTGCCTTCAGAAAACTAAAATGGGGACAAAAATAATGATTCTGACATCAGAATTCAAAGAAACTTCTTTCTTGGTAATTGTGTAGTTGAACTGCACCACGAAGTTGATACACAGTTTATTGGCTTACGCACGTTTCGGCGGAATCGCCTTCTTCGGAGCCTGAAAGGAGCAAATCAGAAATGTGATTACCCGGCCAAATGTCGGCTAAACCTTAAAGCCACAGTCCAAGCTCAGGGGTAATTTTTGATATTATATTCAGCTGCCGTGTATAGCAACCCTAGCGCGAGATCTCAATTCGATCAAATAAGTGAGAAAAATTCAGGAAAAAGTCGGCCCCGCCCACTTTACCCCAAAAGCCTAACCGCGCATACCGCCCCGGAAAGGGAACCAAGAGCTCTGCTATTGTACATTTTGCCTTTGAGCATTGCTACACAAACCAATTTTTCCGTTTGCAGAGAATTTGGTTCCCTATCCGAGGCGGAACGCTTGATTATGCTTTTAGGGTACTGGGGGCGGGGCCGACTTTTTCCCTGTAGTTTCACACTTATTTGATCGAATTGAGATCTCGCGCTTGGCAGGGTTGCTATACACGGTGGGTGGACTATAATATCAAATTTTATCCCTGAGGTTGGACTGTGCCTTTAATAAGATTCGAGAGAGATTTTTTTCCAGAACGTAGTCGAAAACAGAAATTAAGAAATTACCGAACCTTGGCAGGAAACTCGCTAGATGAATCAGCATGATAGAACGATGGTGGAAAGCGGAGCACAGGACGAGACCGCTACCTCTCGACGTTAAAATGCGAGTCTGAGGTAGGTCTTGAGTTCTCCAGCTATATATAGGCATTCCCCCTTCCGGTTGATTTTTGGGTCGCTCGCCTGGATCCAAAAAGCTTCCAGGGTTTTTTTGGCAGGGGTATCGGTTTCTCGCCCCAATATCTCGACATTTGGCCGGGTAATCACATTTCTGATTTGCTCCTTTCAGGCTCTGAAGAAGGCGAATCCGCCGAAACGTGCGTAAGCCAATAAACTGTATATCAACCTCGTGGTCCAGTTCAACTACACAATTACTACGGATTCACAATGCCGAGGTTTATGGAGAGTCGCACCTGGAAACTTCTTTCTATTCTGAATTCCGGAGGAGACACCTTACACAGTTTTTGAGAGGCAGCTCTATCCCCACAAATTGCGAGGTTCTAGACCACTTCGAGACTGGACCGATTTCCGTATAAGTTGCTGCTTTGTTTTTGTGTTCATCATGCTCGAGGGAGACCGAGGGAATTACCGTGAGTGGGACTTCCTCTGGTCCCCTTTTAATCAATTGTTTCAAACGTCATTCGTAGTGAAAAACTCAACGGGAGGATGGTGAGACGTCCCCTTGAGAGCCGACGACTCACCGTTCTCCGCTCAAAAGAGTTATAACGAATAAATCGAGTCCATTCTCCTCGGGAACTTCCTCACCAATATGTGAGAAGGGTTCGGCAGAATCTAAATGAAACTCAATAAAACTCGGACAAAGTTACAGATCGCCAGCTGTTTCTCTTCGCAGGACCGTTAGTCGCGTGATATCACAGTCGGGACAGGGGCTCTCTACACACCGAGGGAGGAGTAGTACCGCTTTTGGCGGCTCTAACTCCACTCGGGACCACTTCGCTCGCGTTGAGGCGCGTGACATTTCAAACTGCAAGAACGGGACAACTCCTCCCTCGATGTGTAGACAGCCCCTGTCCCATCACAGTCGATTCAAAACGAGTTCCGTTCATAAAACGGTTGTCAACCAAAAAATTTCGGAATATTTTCACATGATTGATTGGTTTAACAAGTTGGACTTTTGAAAGCTCGAAACGGAGCTTTTTAACTTGAGTTCTTGTCAAAACACGCCTTGTGCCCAAATGGTCAAAGCAGTTGTACGCACCATTTCATGCACATCATGTCATATTTCACACCGTTTGTTTTTGGCTGGTGAAGTTGCATTTTCTGAGTTTGAAACTCAGAGCAGGACGAATTCTCTAACAAGCCATCATCATCTCCTCAGTCGTCATCATCTACTAAGAAATTGTACTTTTCCTGAGTTCTTGTCAGCGTCAAATCTAATCTGATGCACTTTTAGTCTGAGCTCTTTATGAGAGAAGTGCACCATGATTGCAGAAGCATTCGGAATTTGGCCAATAAATTTTTTGGTTGAGAAATAAAAAGCTTGTCAAGGGTGTCAACAGATAAATGGGGACTCATCATCAAAGCTTGCGTTGATATCTGACATTAAGGAGTCTTGCATGTGTATGTGAATATTGAGCGCACGGAAAACAAAAAGTGCAACAAGAAAGTAACCACGTTTAGGTGTTCTGCACCACACTAGAGATGAATTTAAGGTTTTTAGGGGTAGAGTTATGCAGAAAAAATCGCTCGAGGGCTATAAGAGCATTGTCTACCAACGACTGTTTACCACTCGAATGTAATATTGACAGCAGTAATTCAACTTAGCCTTTTTCCATGATCAGATTTTTCCCATTAGTCATGCGCCTCCAGTGATTTGTGTACTCACCTAGACAGCACATCAGTTATGCTTATAAAGGACAAAGAAGTTATCTACTGTAAGCAAGCATTAAAGTGAAAATCACTGACGTCAGAACAAAGCACCTGGCAAAGTAAAAGAAACCAAAAAGCACCGGCAAGCATTCGTTATACGCAAGGGCAAGGGCAAAGAGGCACCGAACAGATCTACTTCTCGCACTAAAAAATTTCGGGATATCCAAGACGCAGTTTTTTTCCACAAAAAAAGCTTGGGTATCTGAAATCGCGAAAACTTGGGCCCCTAGTAAAACCTTTTCGGATAATCTCGAATGAGTGATTTTCCCTCGTTCAGGGGTGGCACGCATAAATGCCGCGGCGAAGATCAGCGAGCGCAACGCCGCACGCACGCGTCACGATTTAATCCAAAATGTGACGCGTGCCCGCGACGCAGCGCGCCCCTTCCCCAGCCACCAAATTCATGCATGCCACTCCATGCTGGTTATTTGCATGTGCAGAACACGATTTTTGTTAGATATTTTGAACGAAAACCGCAGTTACTACAGAAACATGGCATTATATGTATCTACCGTCACCATCTACCAAGGTTATCAAAACCGAGAACCAGCCTCATATTCGTGTTTAGCATTCAAAGTCAGCCTCCTTTACAAAGTTGGCACGGAAAATGTTTGAACTGTCCATCTATCGCTTTGATATTACTGTTTTTCGAGATTCAGGTTGGAGAACGACTTCAGATTTTCATTGTACCATAGTTGAAGATCAATGCTGGCTAGGTGCTTCATTTCGCTCACTTCGGACTACACTAAAATTGCTTTGCTCCCAAGTTACGTTCCCTAATGCTTAAACACAGAATGAGGCTTAACGCAGAACCTTTCAAAACATGATTTAGTTTAGTTATATAACACGAAAATAGATGTGAAAAACGTGCTACCCTCTCTCTTTCGCCAGGATGATCAGATCTCTGACTGAAAGTTTTCTATGCCGTAAGGTTGTAAAAACGATTATGTTATTGGCAGAGATACGAATTCCGAAAAACACCGCTGGCCCTTGTTTAGCAAGCTGACGAAGGAGTTGTCTCAATGCATCCGTTTGAGCTCTCCTGAAAGTCTTATCTTTAAGTTTGTATAAATGTTGAAAGAGAAGGATAGCGAACAATCGGCTTGGATTTCTAGAGGGTTCTCGAAAAGGCTTAGCCGAGATGGACAGCTCACGGGGCGTTTTAGACATATTGACTTGACTACAGAAATGTTGTAGTGCACAATCCACGGAGCTCTTTCACATGAAAATTCGTTCAAAAACCAAATATTCGACAGAGGAAGGCATGGTTTCGGCCGGGGAAAAAAAGCTGATGAATGCTTTACACGGAGAATACGGCGAATGACGAATTACCGCTTATGTTGTTCTCGTGTGAAACCCTTTTAGGTTCAACCGACATAAAAACATGAAAATTTTCTAGACGATGATGAAATGGCAAGGAGAGCATTGGAGAGTTTCGTTCCATGTACCAGAAAATGCTTATAGAGAGATTGATTTTAAAAAGAAAGACTGGCAATGCTCGTGAGCCCTATGATTGCTCATTTCAGCAGAACCTAAGGGAAAAATAGGAGAGTCTTCGAATTCTTTCTCGATAAGGGATCTAGATTTTCGCTAGCGGAAGCAATTGCTGTAAAAAAAAACTCGAAAAACAAGAACGGCTATCGATGCGAAGATGTCGGGGTGGGGGTTGATGAAGAAGATATGAGGAAATGGTCTGGCACAGGATTAATTCCAGTGGACTGGGCGGCTTCCTCAATTAATTCCTTATGACTCTCTCGGGAGTGTTACAAGTTCAGCTGCATCTCAAAAAAGGGGCTTGTTTTTCTTAGAGAGAAACTCAGCAATGGCAGACAATGAACGCAAGTTAACTACTTCGTTTTACGGTCTGTTCAGTCTCCGCGGCCAATTCCAGAGAAATAGCCTTAAAATCACTAAGTATCCAATTTTGTCTCGGAGAATGACATCACTGGACGAATAAATCTCGGGTTCTCTCTCATCTCCCAAACATTGTTAAGCTCACTGGTGTGACTGAACAAACTTTCTGTTAACTACGGCCTACTTAAAATACCGCATTTGGCCAGAAGGCGCACGAGAAATGGTTTTCACGTCTTTAGCGTCTTTTTTGATAACCCCTCCAAAAATTTTCTAGATTTTAAAATCCGTCATTGTTACCTTTGCTGCGAAGTAAAGCATCGCGCCTAAACTGTCTTTCGATGCCGAGTCACTTCAAATCCTCATAACCACATCCGTCCAGAACATTCGCCAACGTTCATGTGGCCGTTTCCAGACATGACTCGGAAGTATCCCCAGGCCTATTGCATACTTGCAGCGACGCGAGACCACGACAGTGTATATAGGCCACATCGATTCTCCACTGACCTCCATCACAGCCACTGTGTCACGTCGCTCGTCGCGGAAAGTGCGCAGTAGGCATTAGTGCGTGTTGAACAAGAAGACCTGGCGCTCTTCTTAGAATATGCCCGAATAGTCAAAGGCGACCTTCCATTGACGCTTGAGAAGGCGTTAAGAGATGCTGGCACCTCCCTCGTGTTAAAGACATCGTTCACGATGAATTTCGTTTTCCAGTTCTCCATATATAATGAGGGCTCTAGTACCCTATATAACAGCTACGTTGAAAAAACCACAAAATTTCACTGAAACCCCCTTTTTCAGACCAAAAATATCTCAATCGACTTTTGAGAAAGGAAGAGTCGATCGCTAGACATCGCTGTTTTGACCAACGATCTCACGATCAAATAAAGTTTATATTTCTTTCAAGTGATTTATGGAAAAGGGAAGGGTAATCGATGTGTGTAGAAAAGTCATTCTTTACGTAATTGTATAGTATATTCTATCAACTTCCCCTCAGTTGTACTGTATATAATGTTGACCATTTACCATTAGGATGGCTGACAGCAAATTGTGCCAGATGAATGACGGAGGGCCGGCCTCTTTTGACGGAATTCTAGAGAGTTGACCTCATTTATTTTCACAATAAGGCGTTTTTAATCAAACAAACTCTCCATACGTTCTTGGGTGGGTTCAGAGAATCATTCAAACCGAAAAAACAGTGAGTGGTTTTCATATATCGATTTTCTTATAGCAGTTTTCGGTATGGCATACTCACGGCTATAGCTCTGTTCTGGACGAAAATACCGAATATCGAATAGATCTGAGTGATCTCTTTCTCTGAGGTCCGATTTCAAATTATATTTGCCTGATCCCATTTTTCAAGGTGCGAATACCGATTACGATTTTAATGATGCCATTTTGGAATTCCCTAATTCGAATAGGCAATCGACTGGCCAATATTTGAGTAATTCAAATGTCATGACTCTACTCGCGGCCCGAAATATCCAAGCAAACGTCTAACCAGCTTCCCCTCCGAGAAATCCAACCTTTCTTTCTGTGACTTCAATGCTGTCCGCGTCTTCGAACAAAACAAGATGATAGGGACTGTTAAAGGCAGTGTCCACGATAAAAACCATGTCTGATTTTGTGGTGGAGATCGGCAGCTGCGGGGCCTAGCACAACCCTAACGTTGAAAAAACTAAAAAATTGAGCTCGGAACGGTCCCCTACGGCCCCAAAGTTGGATACCCGTCAGCTCGTCACACCCAGATGCACTTTCCACGCCCACCGACGTGAAAAAATGAATGCTCGAGATTGTGAGATGAGCGATGGTTTCCGATCAATAGCCCCGTTAATCCCTTCATTCTGAACTTCTCTCTTTACTCAGGTCAGCTCGCATGCATCGGCTGCAAAAGACTGAAGTTACAAGCCTCGGACAACTCGTCCACCATGCTTCCCTAGCTCAATTTTTGAGGGATCATAACTCCATTCCCAGAAGGTCTTGTACGATTCCAAAAACATCACTGGAATCAACATGGGACCGTCTTCAAGATAGGTGGAAAAGCAGAAAAACGATTCCTATCATGAACACTGCCTTTAACCGAAATCACAGCTCACTGTGGAGTGGATCCAAACCAATTTTGATCCTAACCTGCTTTTGGCAGTCGGATTTCCACTTGGAACCGCCTTGCTTTAGTAGAGTGGCCGTTTATTGCAGTTTGAAACATCAGGTTATTCCATCCAAGGGAAGAGATTCTGTGTAGGATCCAAACTGCAACAGATGCATTAAAGGCATCGTACGCGCTAAAAACCAAGTTTCGTTTTTAAGCGTTTTTGAGTTGTTAGCCCCCTATAGTGACTAGAGGTAGCGAAAAGCCCGCTCGAAAACGTTAACTTTTCAAGAAAAAACGTTTTAAAAAAACTTCTGAAAATCATTTGAAATTCGCGCCGGCATCGACTCGGAATAGTTACGCGGAGGGCGCAAGGAACAGTTCTACAATTCGTCCATTGGCGCAGCGTCGGAAGCAATCGCTCGTTGTGTGACGAGAAATTTCCAGTCGATAATGCCACTTTCGTCCGACGGTGCGTCAGCGTACAGTGGCATGCCCTGCACTTAGCGACACGACGTTCTGCTCAAATATTGCGAAAGTGCCAAATGACTGACGGAAGGGCCGGCCCCTTTTGACGGAATTCCTTACTTTTCACTTCCTCTATGCTCACAATGGTTCGTTTTTGAGCAGCCAAGCTCGTTGTACGTTCTCACAGGGGCCCGAGGAAGGGATTGAGCATGAAAAATGAAAAGTGAATTTTAGCGCGTGCGATGCCTTTAACCACTTCATTTCTGAGTACTGGGCCTGCAACATGAGACCCGGGCGCGGCCGTTTCTGGGCTCTTTACTTCGAGCAGACGAGCGCAACAAAATCCGACTTTCTCGGATCTTCCTTCCCGGTTCTGATAGAGGACGATATTTGCATTTGGATCGCACGGCGTACACTAGCGAAAAGTGGGAGGGAAACTAGTTATGGCGAAAAGTCGCAACAACAAACTGTGAGGAAAGGTTTCAAACCAAGTGTGTAGGTAATTGGTGCATGATTCATGACGAAGGTATGGAAGGGAACACGTAACGATAGCCTTTCAATCGCAAGCATCCTAAGCCTAGAATTGGACTACCTCATATTAAGGTATGAGGCTGGGGCCGCCCTGAAGGCGTGAAAAGAATGGCTTCAGCAGAGGGAATAGGATGTTTCCACAGTTGAAAATAGTGTTCTGAAAATCATATATGACGATATCTACATGGCATCAACACTCGAGGACGGAAATATTGGGTTCTAGTTTTTCCGGTATTGCATCTAACACGGGGAACCACAACGCATGAAAGACCACATCTGCTTCCTCCAGTTCATTAATACATACATGTTCAAGAATGTTCTACGCTTGTGGCAATAGAGAATGAAATTGAGTTTTCGAGGAAAAACCGTGATATAAATGTCCATGATTTGAAGCAAATTAGTGAGACAGCAAACCCGTAGGGATGTTAGCCAGCTGCACTATCTGAATGACTAGAAATGAATTCAGGAAAACGCATGTCTCCGCTTATTACCTGATTGGTAGTTTCAAACCAATATCTCACAATAGGCTGAGTGACTGCCGGAGATCCTTTTCATGAGGCGGCACTTAAAGGCAGCGTCCGCGCTCAGGCCGGGGCTGTACCAGAAATTTATCAGAGTTTTCCGGGCAATCAGTGGTAAATCAGCAATTACTGCCCGATTACGGAAATTTTGCCAGAGAATTCGCCCTGATCTCTGGTGTTGACATATTCTGCCAGATTACCAGAGAGTTACCACAACATTCCTCCGTAATTCACCGGACACCTCCCGTAATCTACCAGAAAGTTGGCGAATTCTGACAGACTGTCAAAAACGACCTTGAAATCCGGATCAGCGGTGTTAGGGTCCGTGAGAATGATATTCCGGAAGCAGGACTCCTTCGGGACTGAGAAAGAAGGGTGGGCTACAACTTATTGTCTGGAAAATTTAAAGCAAAAGGGTTGAAACGCGGGAACGCTAAAGTGTCTCATTGATCCATGTAAATCGTGGTGCGCCTGACTTCTGCTCACACAAGTGCCCTTTACTCGCCTCCACAGACACGCGCGCAAGGACAATTGCGTGCAAAAGCGCGTGTGTATGCGCGCACTCAGGCAGGAATCATAATTCCAGCGACGAGCGACGCGACTAAATGTTTACCATCAGTATCGACCGAAAATCGATATGCCTTATATGCACTCTCACCGTCGTCGATCGCGTGAAGTGTGATTCCGGCCATACACGCACACTCACGCACCTACGGCCTCAATAGATGAGCGCGTACGCACGCCTTCACACTTGCACACACGTGCACAAACGCTCACGCGCGCACAGATTACCACATGCTGACGCGCGCAACTAGACACATGCATTCAACTTGAAAGCAAAGCGGTTCTGAGGTCAGTTAGGGAACATGCTGCTAGGGGAACGCGTGCTCCTATTGTGTTACAAATTACAGCACGTGCCCAAAAAATAAAGTGATCGATACACACTCAACTCAAAGCGCTGGGCCACCTCGCAGCACGTGCTTACGAGATTAAATTTTGCAGCACGCGTTCCTGCGATGAAGTTTTGCAGCATGTGCTGCTGACTGTAGAACGCCCTGCGGTAGAGCCCCGTGATGAGAGAGGATTCTATGAAAACTCACACCCGCCACGTTATTAGGTTAATCTTTATGTGCAAAATAAGGCGACCTTAAATCCGACTTTGTGTGAATTTTCAATCTTCCAGGCAACCTGCCTTTAAATTTAGAGACGGGAGGAGGATCCTGGCTTGTTGCAAGGTTTTAAGTGGGTGATAATTCCGCGCTCTAGCGCGAATATGAGAATTAGGCGTGAAAAAAAAGCGGAAACGTACGTGAAGGAGTACACCGCCACACGTCTCACGGCATCGATTCTGCAATTTATTTTTTTAATAAGCAATATTATAATTTGTGTATGTTTCCTTATTTGCTCTCTTTTGTTTTGTTGCAGCCACTTTAAGTGGTCTATCATAGCTAGAGAAAGATAGAGGGTCAGTTGGCCAACTTTGGGCTGAACCATGGCTGGATGAAAACCCTTTCTCTTTTGAAGCAGGATGTACTTCAAAAAAGAGTAGTTTCTCCTTTTCCTTGAGTTTTAACATTGTTTTCCCCTGTTTGGATCGCATTCATAGTCCATCGATTTGCTTGCAGTGCAACCTTTTTTCTCATATCAACGGTTTCTGTATTAATCGCATGGTGATTGTTTTTTTTTCGGCTACTTCCCTACATTTCCCTCTGTGTATGATTAACAATCTCCCATTCTGGTTAAGTATTACCTGTCTATGATTTCACGGGTTTGCTCTCACAATCCCTTTCTTTCATTATATCTTTCGGCTGTGTCTAAAAATCTCCTGCGGGCGGGTGCGGCGTGGCGTTTTTCTTTCATTCTGCTTCATTCTAGCACATCTGCGGGCGGTTGCGCTGCGGCGTGGCGTTGTAGCGCGCTTTCTCGCTACTGGCGCTGAGCCCGATTATGGGATCTGTTTGTCGCCTAAGAGATTTCTAAGAAAGAAGTTGAATTTTCTAAGAAACGTTTTGAAATTGTGCAATTTTTCTTTATTTTCTTTTTTTTTGCATTCAACTCTACGTTTCTTACTGGAGGACTTAAGAGGTTGAATGTGGCCTGTACCGTTAAACCATACCCCAGAAATTTCACTTTCGTCAAACTTTTCTACGCCCCTACGAACCTCTAAATTTCTTTGAGATTTTTTGCCTCTCTACTATTGTCTCGCAAAACTGTGGCCGCTTGCCCCTGCTTGAACAATGTAAGGTTGTTTACATTTCAGAGGAAGTCTTCGTTTCAGTTGCTACTATTTTCTTGAGAATCGAATATCGACATATCCATGCAGAAGGCCCTGTTTTTTTCTGTACTGCTTGATGGTGTTTGTAGACAAGCTCGCTTATGCAATATATGGCACTTATTGTGAGTAATAGGGGCAATTTTGAGTAAAGGCGGAAAATATACTTCGCAGCGCGCTGCGAAGAAAAAGCGCGACGCAATACGACGCCGTGGCACGACTGCCCTCAGGAAATGGGTGATTTTTAATCACAATCTATATCTTCTAATGGCTGATATGTACTGTGCTTATCTGGGCCAAATTCCGGTCCGCAATTGCGTCTCGACACGGTTTGCGGCCGTACGCGCTCGAGTCAGTCGAGTTTCCAGTGCCAAAGCCGACTCGATGAGATTTTTTATACAGTTTTCTCCAGTTTTGTCAAGTTCCTAGTTACCAAAACTCTACTGGAGTCAGCAGATCGGCGGCTTCTGCGCTGGAAACTCTTCCGACTCGAAAGCGCGCGGCCGCAAGGCGTGTCGAGACTCGCACCATTTGCGGTCCGGGAATTTGGCCCAGATAAGCTACAGTGCAATCAATGTTCTCAATCGAATATCTGGAAGTGTGTTGTTTGTTGTCGACAGTGTTGCACAGGTTCCGTCCGCTTGAACGTCGTGATTGCTTTATCGATTATTTCACGTGGGTGCATGCGTTTATTGATTGATTTTTCAGAATCTACGCTCAATCTCTACGCGGAGGCCCGCCGTCGCGTGCCGTCAATGAAACGTCAGTCATGTTCGATATACAGTGACGATGTATTTTCAATTCTACAACCCTGTGATTTCTCACAGAAGGTGGGTTAGCAGGCAATATATTGACGAATAGTTTTAAGGGAAACATCATGAAACTCTTTCAGGGTGCCCTCAGATCTGTCAAGGTCGAACCAGCAAAGACAGAACCAGTCTTGAAGGTGATTATAAAGCAATATTTTTTTCTTTAGAAAATGTGAGTGGTTTTGTTTGGCTCCTACCATTACGTCATTTCTGTGCCAGAAGATGCGTATTGCATCTGGGACTCCCGGAAAAAAATGGCACATGCTAGAGCACAACCCTTTCTCAAATATTGGGACTAAAAATGGAGATGAATTAAGGCGCTTGACGCGACGGCGTTTCTCTCTTTATGACCTCATGCTAGGGAATCTCGTTTGGGTCTTCATTTACGTTGTTATCAAGCTGTTTACGGTTCCTTCTAAGTTTGAAAGGTCTTCCTTTTTAGACTTCAGACATTCTCGAAATTCAATAATACGACCAATTAGAGTGCCTCGGATTTAAGATAGGAGCGTTTCATAACAATTTGCTGCACGGTAAATCGATTGATGTCGGTAGCTTTGTTCGCGAAAAGCCGCTCGAGGCGGTGCTTTGAAGAAACTCCTATGAGGCACAGGCCATCTTAGCAATGAAGGTAAATTTCAGATCTTAGACTGCGCTCGCATGATGAAATCATAAGAGTTCCGTTTCCACACAAAGTGTAACTATGTATTAATCTGGTGTATTTGTAGATAAACATGACATGAATGACGTCTCAACTAGCGCTATGAAGGAAAAAGCCTCTGAGAAAGTTGGAGGCATTCTCTACCGCATTGTAGAATACAAAGCAGTATGTTATATGCTACACCTACATAGGATTTTTCATTGTTTTGATATTCAAAGGCTTTTTCATTGGTTGAGTCGGGCTTCTGGCTCGAAAAAAAGAAAACTGGAGCAAATGAATTCTAGATTTAATGCTTCCTTTACCAATGTTCACTCGAAAATTCTCGGGTGAACGGAAAAGATTTGGAAACCTGCACCTTTCACTCATTATCTGAATGAATGTTCTAGTGGCTTTGCAAATACAGCAGTATTCCTCCAAAATTCTTGATCCTCACCGACAAACTGAAAAGAGCTTTGCCGAATTCCATAATTTAATCTTTTCCACGACAATTGAAAGAAAACTAGGGAAATAAGGTACAGATGCATTAAATTGTCGAAAATTTCCAGTGGCTGCAAAAACTGATGGGAACTCCTGTAGTTCCGCTTAAAGTCTCACACAACGACCCGCGTTTGACTACTCCATGGGGTGGACCACATTCAAAATCGGTAGTGGACTCCAAATCTCCACCTGACCTCTTATGATTAACATAGTTCTTTATTCGAATGCGAGCACGATTCCATCTTTTTCAGCTGTTCACACATGAAGAACGTCTTCGTCTTAACCGGATCTTCAAAAACAAGAGCCCGAATTAACTACGCTGCGTTGAAGCTCTAAAGATTTTCTTTTGCGCTGAGCAGTGAGTTTCTCAATAACGGGCTTTTTTTCCAAATAAGTAATACATTAATTGAATCGTTGTTTTTAGGCGCATTAGCCCATGGTTATGGAGTTGGAGACGAGCCGAACAAATGGCTTTCTGGACTTTGACGCCTTTTGGCAATTACATGAGAGCCGCCCTGAATACACTTTTGGTTAGTCGAACAGTTTTTAAAAAATTATGACATTGTAGAATAGTGGTTTCTGGTCTTCACAGTTAGCTTTATGTGATGATAGTCGTGGCGTGTAAACACCCACGGCTCCAACAATTTTTTTGGCCAGCTCTTCCTTTAAGCCTCATTCATAGCTGGTGGCTTCGACTAGTCGCGGCACTGCCAACTGGTACAAAACCCGTCGCGACGGGTTGGAACAGTTTGCAGTTTCAGTCGCGATCGCCGTGGAGCGATCACTGGGGTATTTTATAGCCAGTCGAAGTGGACCTGCTCGATTTTGTTAGGTCGTTTCCATGATGGAAGCGATCCGTGTAGTCGAAGGCGCGACTAGGCCGTAATCTTTTCGTCAGGATCGTTGTGTATTCGGCGCCAAATTGCGGACGCGTCAGCAGCCTCACTCCACATAAAAGACGGCATGTGAAAGGAAAAAGCGAGTATTTTTTTCTACATTGATTTACTATTATAGAGATGAGAAAGTCTCATTAAGGCTTACTGAGAAATCACATTTCATGGAGAGAGAGCTTTCGGCAACTACTAACGTTAGTTGAAGTTTTATGTTGCTGTACAAGCAAATTCCATCCCGTCGTCTCTTCTTGAGACCATGTTTTTTGTTGGAAAATCTATGCAAGGCTGATTTATTTAGAAGGTTAGGGCACCGGAAGTCACAAAAAAATCCTCAGGAGGACTATCAGCAAAAACCGAGTAGAAAATTTATGTTTAAAATTCCTGCGGCGTTGTCCGCAATTGTCCGTATTTTTTACGCAAAACTGCGACCAAATCTCCGAGCGACTTGAAATCAGGTGGACGGAGCCGATTTTTCGCTGAACATCGCTTCGTCCAGCCGATTTTTAATCGCGGCAGTTTGTTGTTCGCTTCTGACTTCAAGTCGAACCGATCAGCTAAAGTGAATGAGCCTTTACGCGCATGCTGCACATATAAAGTTGTGGCACGATCTAAACAGAGGAATTTGAAGACATCATGCACGCCCAAGAAAAAGGATATCGATTTTATAACATGAATCGAAGGTTCAGAGCTGGTAGGTCCCTGTCAGAGTTGGTTAAGCCGACGTGTCACAGAAAGCATTGGAAATGGGGGTGCAAGCAAACAACCGATGTGGCCTGCCGTCACCCGCCCGGTCGATGTACGTATGAATAAAGTGTGGTGGGATGAGAGTCGTTAGAGTGAAAATCACTCGGTGTGGGCCGACGTGGTTGATATCTAGTGCTTTACGTGGATGACGGGTATGAGGAAATTGCGGGTTTGGCGAGCCGATATTGAAAATGATTGCGTATGACTAGGAAGCTGTCCACTCCAGTTACCTCCTTTTCTTAACTTTACTCCCCTTCACTATTTCTCTGAACGGGTGCAGTCACGTAACTATCGTTCATCGCTTTCCGGTGGGCTCTCCTAGTCGCCCACACCGGGTGATTTTCTTTCAACCTCACCCACACCATTTTATTCATAAGTATCGAACCGAGCGGGTGTCGGCGGTTGACGGCGGGTTACAGTTGCAAATAGCATCAACTCTGGACCGGGGCCGTAGAATTTGAAGCTTTCGGCAAAAACGTGATGCAAAATATAGAAATAATAGGTTGATTCTTTTTTTTGCAGTGACTTCGAGCGCCGTAAAGGAGCGTCGTCTTCCTGAAGCTAGGTAGGATCATACGAGAGGGTAATTCATATAGGAGGAGGCGAATTCCAAACGACCATTTCCCCTGAAAACTTCTTGTTTTTAGAGCACAATTTCTTGAGTCTAAAACTCGAAGAGTTATGACTCTTATCAGTAGAGTTCAATAATGTATCAAAGTACGTGTACCCATATTTTATTAGGCTGTTTCTTGGATCTGTTTCTGATCACTTATTTAGGTTACTTTTGATCTCCTCTGTAATTTTGTCTTGTTACGGTTTAGGTTACGGTTCATTGTTTGATGATGTAACCTGTTTTTGACTGCCCTGTGAATAATTTTCTTAGCCTCCATTGTTTGTGTTGAAGGCCGCACAGCTCTCTCTTTGTTTGTTTTCATAAAAGACTTCAAGAAAAATGTGTGAACATTTGAAAGCATATTATTGATTCACGCTACTTGAAATCATCTCAAGGACAGTGCTCATGCGTGAGGAATTACTTCGGTAAGCGAACAGTTATATTGCCGACTGTAAAGACGGCTGCGCTTACCGCAAATGTCGGAAGCAGACGGGCTTTGGCTGCCGCGCGCGACGAGTTTTGCTGCCGTGCGACGCGTTTTGAACAGTGCGGCTGAACGAGCGCGTGTGGCGGCCAAACCGTCTGCTTCCGACGCACGCGTCGCGCAGCGCGTGGTACGCAGTCGACGGTGAGACATTGGCCGTTTTATGGCTCAGAAGTTGATTCGCACTGCAACTTTTTTTCTCTCTTTTTCTCTTCAAAAACAAAAATTTTTCACATAAGTATAGCTATAGACAGTAATAATAGTAAGTAGTATAGAATATAGTATATAAGTAGTATAGAAGTATGGCTGTAGAAAGTTCTGCTAGGATACAGCAGAAACAGTACTACAGTTTTGGTGGAAATTTCTCGTAATAAGGGCAGAAATCTCTGCATTTCTCAGTCAGTATGGGGGGGAGAAGTCTGCCAGATCACTACAAAATTTCCTGCTAGAACACGAGTGAATTCCGTCAGATTACTGGAGAATTCTGTCAGAAGAGGCAACACTGTTCCGTGATCTGGCAGGATTCCTCGTGGAATCTGGCAGAAATCTCCTGAGAATCTGGCTGAAGAAAACGCCAATATAAAATTCTCCACAGATTACTGGAAAATTTCTGTCCAGATAACGAGAGTAATTCCTGCCAGAATACGGGAGAAATTCGTCAGAGGAGGGCAACATCTTTCTCTCGTAATCTGGCAGATTTCTAGTAATTCCAAAGGACAGAAAATTCTCGTAATCTGGCAGAAATCTCCCGTAAACCGGCTTTTTCTGAGAATGAGAAAAAATTCTGCCAGATTTGTGATAAATTCTGCCAGATAACGAGAGAATTCTACAGAATACGGGAGAAATCTGTCAGAGGAGGGCAACATCTTCTCTGCACCTGACAGATTTTCTGCAATCTTTCAGAATTTTCCTGTAACGGTCCGGGCCTGAGCGCAGGTAAAACCCTGCACCCAGTTTTTCCTTCTCATTCCAATGTTTGAACCAAGTGGAGATAGTTGGCAGAGCTCGAGACCTCGATGCATGCGTATTCACAATGCTATAGCCTGTGGAGCCACTCTGTGGTGTGAAAAGGCGTTTTCCCGGTCGATCATCTAACAACCCTGCAGAGAAGCTCAGCTGCCATCAGGCTGCGACAGACTCGGGAAATCCGGGAAAATCTTCTATATTTCTTGTTTCGAGAGAATCCCAGCGTTCAAACGTGTATTCTGTAAGCTTCTTATTTTTAGAGAACTTTTGATAGTGGAAAGGCCCAAATAAATAATAAACCCAAGAAGTTACAGGGGTTAAACATTTTCAGACGTCCAGCATTTCCATATAATTGTGTATTTCACAAGACACACCGGACAAACGTGGAAAGAAGGAAGCTAAATGCTTCGGGCTTTTTAGCGAATTTCTCTCCAAATTTTAAAAGTTTTGGGTGGCTCTTTTTGCGATATATCACAACCTAGTCGGCCTACCTAGAAAAATAGTGGAAAACTTCGAACACAGTTTCGCGCGCGTACGCTGCCTTCAAAGACAGTGGGTCGTGATGAAAAGTCGTTGTTGATACAAAACCATAAATCTTTGGCTTGGTTCGTATACGGTTAAAGTATCATAAGGTACCAAAGGCAAGAAACGGGCTTAAATTCGAGTTATCAAGCTCCTCGCAAAATTGAAGATTCGTGCACACGTGCACAGCTCCGCCCAAAAAGATTTGAATCTCGGTGTGTGTATAGCCAAAATTCACAGTTGACATTCACAGCCAG
Organism: Aplectana chamaeleonis; assembly: GCA_029168955.1. Classification (NCBI taxonomy): domain Eukaryota; kingdom Metazoa; phylum Nematoda; class Chromadorea; order Rhabditida; family Cosmocercidae; genus Aplectana; species Aplectana chamaeleonis. Next base: position 367,694 of record JAPDOI010000587.1, read on the forward strand.
AAATAAATGCAAATCTAAGTAATACAAACTATCGAACAACGTCAATGTAAGCACTCCAGTCAATGTATAACTATATGAGGATAGAAATACTCTTGATCAGGCAAGTCCTAAGGCCTAGGGATTGATTGAATTTCCACATTTCAAACCAATTGATGCTCTTGATACTAGAGTTCATCGGTACCAATGATATGGAGTAGGCCCATCTCGCCATCAAAAGACTGGAAAGCGGATGCCGTGAAAATTCGCTCCAATGTTGGTTGTTTTTCGCT